>CM052661.1:3615353-3745969 GCA_028533165.1 Leontopithecus rosalia | reverse complement strand
TGCTGATAAGGAGCCGCAATCCCCTGTAGGGGGAGAGGGGTTCTGATTTTGGGTATTCTCAGCCTTTTTAGGCTGGTTTCTTCCCTTTATTATGAATTTATCCATCTGTCGTCTTTACAGTTACCACCTTTCTAATTAGGTTTCTGAGTGGACGCCCAGTTTATTGATTCCCAGTGCTGGAATCCGAGCAACCCACTGCACCGGCCAAAACAGCAGTAATAAGGCTGATGGTGCTCCTCTGCCTGGGAATCTCCAGTTTGGCTTTCTTATTGAGTCCTTAACAAGTGTCTCTGCCTTCCCGGAGCTCCAAGCATTAGTCAGCAGGGGAACCAAGCCCGTCCACTCTACACGAAGAGCTGCCACACCAAGACGCCGGCAAAACCACCGCGCCGGCCACAAGAGTCACGCTGGCGACCCGTGGGGCCCCTCCACTGGGAGTCTTCTGGTCCGTGAGTGATGAAAATTCGCCCGAAAGTGTGGCGTCCTCTCATTCTCTGGGCTTTCACCGGGAGCTACAATCCCGAGCTGTCAGCGATCAGCCATCTTGGATCTCATCTTAGATGAGCTTAACTCTTAACTTCAATATAACTTAACTCTTATTGCTGCAGTAATTTCTATAATGCCATGAATTAGTCTTTAAGGAGGAAAATTTTTCTAGGTTCTCAGATTATTACTTGAATATTTCTAACATTACAAAGTGATTGTGTCTGAGCATGTTGGCTCACCCCTGTTATCTCAGCACTTTGGGAGGTTGAGGCAGGCAGATGACCTGAGGCCGAGAGTTCCAGACCAGCCTAGGCAACATGGTGAAACTCTGTCTCTACTAAAAGTACAGAGTTAGCCGGGCGGGATGGCGAATGGCTGTAGTCATTTGAGAGGCTGAAGCAGGAGAATCACGTGAACCTGGGAGGTGGAAGTAGCAGTGAGACAAGATTATGCCACTTCACTCCAGCATGGGCGACAGAGCGAGACTCTGTCTCAAAACGATAAAATAAATAGAGATTGTTTCCAGAAGTGACTGATATAATAAATACGTTGAATTTACACAGAATGTTAAAAATCTGAAGTTTAGTACTGATAAGGCCACAGAGATGTCATGTGGTTAGACTTTGAGTTCTACTAAGAATTGGCCAGACTGTCAAGCCAGCAAACACCTTCCTGACAGGCTAAAGGGACTTCTTCACATTGAGGTCAACTCCAGCTGAACCATCATCGGATTTCTGTGCTTGTTTTAGGCAGCTTGTTTTGGTTTATGCTAACCCAGTCATATGTTATCCCAGCTAATGCAATCTTGGCCCCTGTAAATAGATGGTCCAGAAGTCTTCTCATGGCAGACATAGGACTATTACATATGTTACTCTGAGCAGTTAGAAATACTCTATATGCTGATAGCATTGCCATGAGGCACAATTAACATCACTCTAGAATCCTAAAAATAGAGGGAAATGTGCTCGAGATAGTTATGATCTCACTGATGCTTTTCATGCTATTATTGGTAGAGCTAAGTTGGTTTCTAAAGTGCTAGGTCAAAAATAATCTAATTTAGAATGTTTAATGTGTTCTTAAATATGATAGCTAAAAATGAATCACATAAAAAACATCAAAACTATTTTTAATCTGTCTCTTTTATTTTTTAATAGAATGGTTTGCTTTATTTCGTAAAATATATATTTTTATATATATGTATATAAAATGTATATAAAACATATATTTATAAACATATAAATGTAAATATTTATATACTATAAATATATACTTGTATATATTAGATGTATATTTATAAATATATATTTTATAATGTAAAATATATAAATATATAAAATATAACATATAAAATATTTAAAATATATAAAATATAAATATAATTGTATATTTTTATAAAAATATTTTTTATATGTATTATATTTATATTTTAAATGTAAATATATTTATTATATATTTATAAATATATAAAATATAAACCAAAGTATATTTTTTATATTTAAACATATATTTTTTATATTTAAACATATATTTTATATATATTTCAATTTATAAATGCCTTTCAGGAGTAATTAATGAAAATAATACAAAATGAAGCAGCTTTGCCCAGAGCTCACATATGAAATCTTTGGCCTGAAGTGGAATAAGGAACTCTTATGCTCGTGATGGCTGCAGACTGTGGAGGTGTGAGAGCTGAATTCCACAGCTGTACACATGTGAAACACAGGAAAGGGAGAGGGGAATCGAAAACATCTAAAGCAACAGTGAAGTTGTCACAAGGTACTGGACTCACAGGTACCTAGAAAACCATCTTTGACAGAAGTAGATGGTACCTAGAGAGTGGTGCTATTTTGAGGTTTTGAAAATGTGAGCTTATTATTAACGTGCTTCATGTTGTGACTCGGTGAAATGTCACCAGTCACCCAGCAGGTATGAGCAAGGTAAAAAAGAGCAGAGAGAGACTGGAAGGAAGGCCTGGTCCCTTTGGGGAATAGGAACTTGCCTTCTCATCTGTTCCCAGGGAAGAGGTTAAAAGAAGAGCTTCTCAGCTGGGTTTTCACAAACATCCAGCTAGAGCATAATTGTGATGGGCCATCCTGTGATGAGGGCGCGGTTAGGTGTGAAAGCACTTTACCACACTCCTGAGGTGATTGTTCAAATGATGCTCATCTAGTTTCACTTAAAATTTTAAAGCTTCTGAGCATTGTTGTGGTAGAGGAATAAACCCTCATCATCAAGATAGATTGCTATGCTTGGTACTTCAGAAAATAGGTTTCATATATATTTCCCCCCATGGAAACTCACGGTGATTCCAGAAGCCTGTTTTAGGAGAACTGGATGCCCAAGATGCAGATGCTTCCCGGGGAATGGAGGGCTGACTCTGCTAATCCTCTCCAGAGTTCTGCCTATGTCTGGGTAGAAATTGCCCACCCAATAAATCTGCTGTTCTTGGAACCACTTCCACACCTCCACCATGTTAAAGCAACAGGGGATGGAAGCGGATGTGGGATTTTGAGGCAGGATTCTGGATCTGAGAAGGCTCTTATTTAAACTACACAGAAGCCAAAAGAAAACAGAATGTGAGATTTTAGTGTAGGGATATGCACAAAGTTTCAGGGCAGGGTTTTCCCAGGTCCCTCTGAAGCAGAAGCGCAGCAGGCAAATTACTAACCTTGAAAGGGAGGGGCACATAGAGACCTGCCCAAATAGAATAGCATGCTTTGTATCTCAAAATTAAAAAACGTATAATGGTTAAAATCCCAGTGCTTGTTAGATTTTGTGCTTTCTAAGACACCCATTAATGTCAGTGGTAGCACATGCCAGTTGGTTATTTCATTCAGTTGACAGTAAATTGATTAGTAAATTTGAAATTAAACTGTTAAAGCTTCTAGATCATTTAGGTTGCTAAAGAATGTGACCAGCTAGGAGCAGTGGCTCATGCCTGGAGTCATTTTGGGAGGGCAAGGTAGATCGCTTGAGTCCAGGAGTTTGAAGGCACCTGAGCAATATGGTGGAGAAACCCCATCTCTACAAAAAAAAAAAAAAAAAAAAAAAATGTGTGGTGCCATAAGCCAGTAATTCCAGCAACTAGGGAGGCTGAGGTGGGAGGATCACTTTGGCCTGGGAGGTTGCAGTGAGCTATGGTTGTACCACTGGACTCCAGCTGGGAGATAGAGCAAGACCTTGCCTCAAAAGAGTAAAATGATCCTGAGAAGGGTTGTGACCAGCATTGTCTTGTATGTTAAACTGAGAAGCCTGGATTTGAGGGCAGCCTCTGAAGTGTGGGGTGACACGGTGGTGCCTGAAACCTGCCAAGAGTCAGCCAGGGAAACCACAGGGATGGTGAGGTGGCCAGGATTCAATTTCAAGTTGTTTCTCTGCACACTAAAATATCAGCGTCATGTCAGATCCTTTGAGAGGAAGGAGAGTACCTAAGTGAAAACAAAAGAAAAGATAGTGTTCTATGTGGGGCTTGGTGGGGAGGATAAGTGTACACCCCACACTAGAGGCACCCATAGCCGGGGGGCCATGAGAAGTCAAGAGATTGGGTTTCACGTACAGCCTCGAGTCTACTGGATTTTATCTAGAGAAAGATAGTCTGCCTCTGCATTAGGGGATTTTCAGGAATGTAGGAGGGTCGGTGGAGCCCGTGGATGTTTCTGAGCTGAGTTCGTGGAAGGTAAGATACTCAGGATCTCCACATGAATCTTGCCAGAGCCAGGTCAGTGTCTCCTTAGGTAATTGTAACCACATTTTATTTTAAAACTTTCAAAATGGTGAATCTGGTTTTGAGAATTTGTTGTCAAAGGCTACTTCAAAAGGCAGGATTTTGTAAATCCTGATATTAATTTGGGCAGCTGTTGTATGATTTGTTTCTTTTGATTTGACTTGTTTTGATTTGATTTCCTCATACTCAGACACTCAGGAAACCAACCGGAGCTGAGCCCTGCGTCTCTGTTTTCCAGTATGTAAAATCATAGGGTCAAAGTCTTTCAAGGAGAGCAAATAGTTTTCCATTTCTGTGTCGACTTAGGTCAGTTAGTGATGGTTGTGTGGAGCACTGTGCTAAGAAAGATGATGAAACTGCCTCCAGGCACAGAAGAAAAAGTTGTTGAGATTGATTTTAAATATGTGACACTGTGGACGGGATAATAGCAAAGGTGAGTGAGGAGGGTCTGTTTGCTACCTTGGTCTAGGTAGTTGGTTAACGATCCTTTTAAATCCAAACATCTTTGATTGTATTGCATATACTCAAACCACCTGCTTTCTTGGTTTCTGGATTTTAAAATATGTTTGAAAAAATAAATAAACTATATCCTGCAAAAATAGGAGTTTTTGGTTAACTGCTTCCACACAGTTAAGATCAAGAATAAGCTGATATATCAGTGACCTAAAAGGGCAGTGGCTTTGTGTTATTATTTTTTCTTTAAGTAATGGCTCAGAAGTGAGTCATCTAAGCTGGTGGAGATGTTCAGCTTGCCGTGCCATCTAGAGACCAGGTTTGTGCACGTGTGTGTCCTTCCTCCACTGAAACGTGCTGTATTCCTCTACGTGATCAAAACTGGCCCTGCAACCACAATCATGGAAATGAGAAGCAAAAGTGAAGGCTAAGAAATATCTTTCCAGCGGGTGCAGTGAGAGCTGCATACATAAGATCCCGTGATATTCTCTTGCTGAGACCTTATTCATGTTGCCACACCAAGCAGAAAAGGAGAGCTGGGGAAAAAAGTCCCTTTCTAGCTGTGGAACCTATGCCTATCCAAACATGGGGGGTGTTCTAATTCTAAAGCTGATAAAGAAGAATGCTGCAACCATCATTCTGTTCCACTCTTGTCCTTGATTAACAGAAACGTGACTTGAAAGCTACCATCATAATAGAGTGTTGAAAAAGGCCCATTCACCTAGATCATGTCTTTTTTTTTTTTTTAATGGAGTCTCACTCTATCACCCAGGCTGGGAGTGCAGTGGCACAGTCTACACTCACTGCAACCTCTGCTTCCTGGGCTCAAGTGATTCTCCTGCCTCAGCCTCCCAAGTAGCTGGGATTCCAGTTGCACACCAGCACACCCAGCTAATTCTTGTTTTTTTAGTAGAGGTGATGTTTCACCATCTTGGCCACGCTGGTCTTGAACTCCTGACCTCAAGTGATCTGCCTGCCTTGGTCTCGCAAACTGCTGGGATTACAGGCATGAGCCAATGTGCCTGTCCATTTATGTCTTTTTATAGAACCAAGAGTGCCAGTATGCTGTAATGCTTCAGGCTGTGTACATGACTGTCTTTCTTGGATAGGGAGGAATTGCAAGATTCTCTGTAGGTTCAACAGTTACTGGAAGTGTGGGAATCAGTAGAAGCCTATTTAACAGAGACAATTAAAAGAGCAAAAAAAGATGGGTTGAAATAAGCCACATTTAGAAAACCGTTACTGTGTTTTGTTTAGGTTAATCGGTATACCTCATTATAAGGGAGTCCTTTTTCTTATTTCTGGAATAACTTCTTTTTCCCCTTTCCTTCCCTTCTCATTCCAAGTTGCCTGGATATTTGGTCTTCTATTTTAATTTCTTTGGCATTCTGGAATATGGTAGGATTGATAACATTACATTGCTACCAATTAAATGATTTCCAGAAATCAAACCAACAGGGTGGAATCCTCTCTGTGCAAATGACAGTTGGGGCATGATGCTATTTTTTTTTAATGACCACTTTTATTAAATCAAACTTACACAAGTTTAATGGAGTTTTATGATGCTTAAAATATTAAATGAATGCAAAAAGACAACAAAATATACTTCTCATAATCTGATAAACTTAGAAATACAAAATAAAACTTTGTCTTAAAACTATGTGAAATTAACTTGCATAGACCAAATATGGAGGTAAAACGAATTTCCCAGGTAACAGGATTCTAAATGTCTTTTAAGGTACAGAGAAATACTTTACCTCCTCTGCCCATTACCTGTCCCCACAAGAGCAAGGCAGTATGCTCTCCGTGTATCAGGTTGTTGGGTGATTTCACATGAACTAACAGTAAGGCACCTGGGAATGCAGCTGCTTTCAAATCATTTCTGTAATTACCTTGACAATTGGAGATCAGTTAAAAAAGTGAAATGCTTTGTAGACAGGTAGATGGAAAATCAAACACCTAATTGCGATGATTTTTTAAATCATTCTATGAAGAAAAAAAGCCATTTGCATCTATTACTAATCAAATCACATTTAATTATATATTTAAAAAGAAAAGCTTGTGCACTGAATTCAGTGTGAAATGAAAGGCATTCATTTTTTATTTCTGCATGGCATTTTCATTCTGAAGGCTTATCTGTTGCTTTATATGAATGCAATTACATTGATTTCATATTTATATGAACATTGGGAATGTTATTGCATAACAAAGTAATAGACTATGCATCTAAATGTACAACATAAATATTCATTGAAAAACAAAACAGGATAGAGTGTTTGCCTCTTTGGGTGATATTATTAAAATAAAAATGAGACATATGCATGAGTCAATAAAAAAGTAAAATTTTTCAATGGTTTTCATAAAAACAACTATTCATTTTTTGTACTCAGCATACATTTGTTATTAGATGCTAGGTTTTGACAGTGCTATGTTTGGGCCAACATCAGTTCTTGTAGAAGTCTCTAAGCCAAGACATTCAGTACCATCCAAAACAGCGTCATCATCAACGCAAATAAACTGTGAGAGTAAACTCCGATTCTTCCTTTACACTGTGCTTTTTATTTAATGCGTTGCAAGGCCTGACTACAACCCACAATGTTTTATAAAGGGAGTCGTGCATTGCTTGGGAGTGGCTGGCCTACATTTGCTCAATAAATGTAATTACCCTTCCTTTGTTTTCCAGACCTAAAACAAAATTGTTTTCTCGGCCTTTATTTTGTCATGGCTGAATTATTGCTCGGATTTCTTCTGGGATATCTATTCCAATCCCCATGCAACAGCAACAAAGCCTAACCATTCTTGTTTCTCTCTGCCACATTAACTCTCTATTTTCTTGAACATTAAATTTCTAGGGTACAAGCATTTTCATTCAAAATCCCTTGTATCCATCATCTGCTTACAGCTTCTACTCTAGATAAGAGACTTTTTAATTTGCTGTTCCTCATACTGAACTCAATCATTCATCTTACATTCATTGAGTATAATGTTTACGTTTTTTATTAATTGTGGGGAATTTTTTATTAATTTATAATTTATTAATGTATTAATTTTTAATTAATTTTTATTAATTGTGGGGAAACAGTAAAGATTCACACAGGCATTACTTGGGAGATAGATGGTACTTTATCCAAGGATCTACACAGAGTAATCTACACTCAGCTCTCCCAAAGGAGAGCAGAGTGTGTGCAGGGACCTGGTGAAACAGAGGCCAGAAACGTGGGGTGCTGCATATAATGAGAGTTTCTTTTTTTCTTTTTCAATTTGGTGCTTGGAAGTTGTATTTTCTTCTAAAATCCACCAGTAAATATAAAAGAAGAAAGTAATATTTTCAGATATGTGTTTTAGAAAGTTCACTGCTGTGGCAACATGGAAAATTGATTGGAAAATTTAAGTCCGGTTATAGTGCTTTACAGTTAATCATCTGAAAGATGACAGCACCCAAACTCAGACAGCACCCATGGAAAGAAAACCGTAGAGGCAGAACCCATGCTTGCTGGATAACTGGTGCCTACCTTAATAAGTGGATGGGTTGGGTTAGAGACAAAGAAACCCCAGCTCTGATGAAATGGTTTAGAAACTGGTCTGGGACATGCATATACTGAATTTTAGGTGTCTATGAAATATACAAATAGACAAGTGCCAAAGGAAGTTGGATGTATGAATTTGGAGCTCAAATAAGATGTCTAGGTATGAATTACAGATAAGGATGTAGGGCAAACAAGGGGAGGCCTACTTCATGTGTGTGAATGAGACTGTCCTGTGAGTGCAGTGGAGAATCCTGCAGATAACATGCAGGGGTGGTGAGTTAGGGATCTCCAGAGAAAGACAACCAGCAGGTGCCACGGATATGATTTAAATATATATCATATGGTATTACATGCAAATATTAATAATAATTATATAACCCTATATGCATATATTTTAATATATATTATATATAGCACATATGATTTTTTAATTGTACTTTTAGCTTTAGGGTACATCTGCTTATCCTGTAGCATTGTTGCACAGGTGCACATATGCTGTGGTGGTTTGCTATCTCTGTCCCCCCCGTCGCCTGCATCAGGCATTTCTCTGGTGTTATCCCTCCCCAACCTCCCCTGCTCCCCACAATTCCTCCTCTCCCCTGGCCCCCTGACTCGTAATCTACTCCAGTGTGAGTTATTCCCCTCCCTGTGCCCATGTGTTCTCATTGTTCATCACCTGCCTATGAGTGAAAACATGTGGTGTTTGGTTTTCTGTTCTTATGTTAGTGTGCTAAAATGATTGTTTCCATATTCCTTACAAAGGAGACAAACTCATCCATGTCCCCACAAAGGAGACAAACTCGTCATTTTATGTGGCTGCATAGCATTCCATGGCATATATGTGCCACATTTTCCTTACCCAGTCTAGCGACCATGAGCATTTGGGTTGGTTCCAGGTCCTTGTTATTGTAAACAGTGCCACAATGAACATATGTGTGCACGTGTCTTTATAATAGAACAATTTATAATCCTTTGGGTATATACCCAGTAATGGAATTGTTGGGTCAAATGGAATTTCTATTTCTAGGTCCTTGAGGAATCGCCACACTGTCTTCCACAATGGTTGAAGTAATTTACACTCCCACCAACAGTGTAAAAGAGTTCCTATTTCTCCACATCCTCACCGGCATCTGTTGTCTCTCTTTTTTTTTAATGATCGTCATTCTGACTGGTGTGAGATGGTATCTCAATGTGGTTTTGATTTGTATTTCTCTAATAATCAGTGATGATGAGCATTTTTTCATGTGTTGGCCGCATAAATGTCTTCTTTTGAAAGGTGTCTGTTCATGTCCTTTGCCCACTTTTGAATGGGTTTGTTTTTCTCTTGTACATCTAGTACATACAATTTATAGGCATACACACATACCTTTATTATGGGAATTGACTTAGCTATGATTATGAAGGCTGAGAAGTCCCATGATCTGCTGTCTACAGGCTGGAGATCCAAGAAAGCCACTGTTGTAAATCAGCCAAGGCCAAAGGCTTAAGAACTAGAAGAGTTAGTGGTCTGAGTCCTGTCCTGAGTCTGAAGGCCTGAGAACCAGAAGAACTGATGTCCCAGGGCAGGAGAAGTTGGAGGTCCCAGCTTTGAAAGAGAAAGAAATTTCACCTGTTATCTGTTGTTCTTCGTAGCCTGCCATGCATTGGCCAGTGCCTGTGGAATGGTGAAGATGATTCTTCACTCAGTCTACTGATTCAAATTCTAGTCTCCTCTGGAAACACCCTCTCAGACACACCCAGAAGCAATGTTTCACCAGCTCTCGGGGCAACCCTTACCCCAGTCAAGCTGACAATTCTTCACTCAGTCTACTGATTCAAATTCTAATCTCTTCTGAAAACACCCTCACAGACATACCCAGAAGCAATGTTTCACCAGCTCTCGGGCAACCCTTACCCCAGTCAAGCTGATACAGAAAATTTACCATCATAAATGGTCACAGTGGAAAAGACAGGAGTGGACATGGAAAGGACCATCCCGAGGGGAAGTAGTGGTGGTATCAGGGGCTGTGGTCTTGTGTGAGGAGGGCCAAGGCTGATAGAGGCAGCAAGGACATAATAAACCGAAAAGTGTTCATTGGATTTTGCTTCTAGAAGCCTCTGATGAGCTGAAGAAAGTTTCAGTGGAAGTCTTTCCATTTAGACCTGGGCAGGGGTGTCTGATGAAGTCACTTGCAGGTGATGAGTGGAGTGCACACTGAAAAATCTCTTTAGACACAGCTGTGGATGGACGGCAGTTGGGGGTTGGTCCTAAGGGGAGTCAGGCTACCTGGGAGAAATTTTCTTTCTGAGAAGTAATGGGCATGAATATTATTAGATGATAGAGAAAGGAGAGAAAGAAATGTAAACTAGAAGGAAACAGGACACCTCATGAAATGATCTTCCTAGAACCTCTCCTGTGTGGCCTGGTTGATGAGCTGGTTTGTTCTGCAATAAGTTTTAACATGGTGCATGATTCCAGGTACAGACATGTTTTTCCCTGGATGCCTGCGAAACTGAGGAATTTCTTGTCTGCTGGCATCAGCTTTAACAGAGGAAATAGGGAGCATGTCTCACCGCACCTTGGGAAAACTCTAAGATGTCTTACTCCGACCCGTTACCTAACCAACCACATTTTCTCTAGCCAGGAGCTTCTATCTCCAGCACCACTGTGACCCAAAGAACCTTTCATTGTTGTGTTACATTTTTATACATGTAGATTCTTTCATATTGTTATGAGATCTACCCACTAGTTTATTTTTAAAGATACGTTCAAAAGTAGGTAGGTTCCCCCGTTGCTATTTCCACATCTCTCCTAATATATAGCACTCTTATTAATCAAGGCAGACATTGAATGTCATTCATTGAAAATTCCATATTTGAGGGAGAATAAAATGAAAGAATAATAAATTTTATGAAGGGACTTTCTGGTGTTAGAAACTGTTGAGTCCTTTTGCAACACGTATTTCATCTTTCATTGACAGTAACACTGTGAAGTAACTTTACATTACTGCACCACCCATTTTATAGCTAAGACAATGCAAATTCCATTGTCCAGGTTCTCATAGCTATTTCTTGCAAATAGGATTTTTTGAAAAGGCCTGTTTGAAAACTGTGCTCTTTTCACATTACTATGTTCCCTCTTAACATGGCTTTTACATACATCCTACATATACATATGTGTGCACACACATGTATTATTTAAATGGGTGTATGCATTCAGATACATGTGTGTAATATAAAGTAAAATGCATTACATATATGCCTATAGATAACAAATGGCATATTATACTCTTAAGCTTCTCAAATATATTTCTGAATTTAAATGTAGGTGTAACATTAAAGACCAATGTGATATGGCAGATTCCTTGCTGCTTATTCAATTTCAGATTCCTGTTTTTGGAAGCAGTGAAGCATGACTGTGTTACAGGTGGCTTTATTCAAGTTTTGGGTCTATATGTGAACAGCAGTGCTCCCCTTAAAAAATGGATTTTCTCTAACACCGTAACATTGACCCATGCCTGAGAATGAATTTTCAACGGTACATAATAGTACTTTCTGGTTTAAAGCTGGACATCCAATACATGAGTGCATCTTACCAACTGTAGTTAAGTTGTATTTTGTTATTTATAGTTGAAGATTTGTATTTATTGCTAAGATTAATATACAAATTTTTCCTGCTGTGTCCTCTAAAGCCTTATAAATCATTTTTAAAAATCAGCAGTGGATCTGAAAGTAATATATATTAACAAAAAAGAATGTTAGTTTTATGTTAAATTACAAGGAAAGAGTAAACTACCTGTAACTATTACAATATTTTATAACTACTGTCATTATGATTATAAAAGTAACAACAGATTTTTTACAAGAAAAATTTTGATTCAGTAACAACTAGACATCCACATACCAAGAATAAATAAATAAATTTAGATATTGACAATAGACCTCTTACAGACCTTCACTCAAAGTGGCCCCTAGACCTAAATATGAAATGTGAAACTAGGTAACTGCACAAAGATGGCAAAGGAGAAAGCCCAGATGGCTTTGGGTTTGGCAGTGGTTTTTATATACAGCACCAAGTGTGTGATCCATGAAGAAATCATTTAAGTTGGACTTTATTCAAATTAAAACTCTAAGAAAGACAGTATTAAAAGAATAAAAGGCAAGCCACTGACTGGGAAAAACAGTTGCAAAAATACGTTTCTGATAAAGGGCCTTTGTCCAAAAATATACAATTAAATGTAAAACTCAATAAAAACCAGACTAATAGGCCAAATGCCTTAACAGACACTTCACCAAAGATGATAAACAGATGTCAAATAAACATAGGAAAAGGTGGTCCACATCTGATGTCACTAAGGAACTGCAAATTAAAATAATAATCAGGTGCCACCACATACCTGGTAGAATGCTTAAAATCCAAAACATTGACATCAAATGCTGGCAAGAATATGTATCCACAGGAATTCTCATTCATTACTGGTGGGAATGCAAAATGGTACAGCCAGTTCAGAAGACACTTTGGTATACGTGTTTTTTTGTTCTTTTTTTTTCCAAAATAAAACATATCCTTCCTGTATGATGCAGCCATCATAGGTATCAACTAAAAATAATTGAAAATTTATGTCCGTAGAAAAATCTGTGTGTGCATGTTTATAACCAAAACTGGAGTCATCCAATATATGTGTTAGCTGGTGAATGTATTAACTGTGGTCCATCTAGATAATCAGAATTATACAGGGCTAAAAGAAAACTATTAATTAATGTAAAGGCATGGAGTAAACTTAGCTGCACAATACTAAGTAAAACAAACCAATCTGAAAAGGCTATAAACTGTATAATTCCAGATATATGACATTCTAGAAAAGGCAAAACTATGGAGCCAGTAAAAGGATGAGTGGCAGCCAGAGGATAGAGGAAGGGAGGGATGAAAAGTGAAGATTTAGGGATTTTTAGGGCAGCCGCCACTGACGTGATTCTGTAATGGTAGATGCATGACTTTATACATTTGGCAGAACTTATGCAACTGTAGAACCCAAAGAAATATAATGCCAAAAATGAACTTTAATCAATAATGTATCCATATTGATTCATCAATTGTAACAAACGCACCCCACTAATGCAGGATGCTGATAATAGGGAAATCTATGGAAGGTGCATGAGGAATATATATGACATCTTACTTCTGCTCAATTTTACCATCACCCCAAATCTGCTCTAAAATATAGACATCAGTTTGTAGAACACTGGTTATAAATTGCAAGCATGCCACCATTACCACAGGATGGAGGCAGGTGCCCCAAAGAAACACTCAAGCAACATTCAAATATGCTAAAAAAAAGTCTTTTCAAATTTACAAATATTTAATACTATAATCATGTTATATTTCTTAAATATTTAAAAATATCTGTTGTTACCAGATGTTTAGTTAGTACTTTCACTTTTTTTCATGAATTATATGTATCCTAATTTAAATAGATTCAAACTATCTTCTGCCACATGAGATACTGTGATGATATATTCTGTTAATCCTTATTATCTTGTATTGGATCAAAGTGAAAAGTAACATTGAAAAAATTTCATCGACAGTAACACATAAAATACTGGGTAAAAAACGACAGCATCCTTTTAGCTTCTAATTTACAGTGGCATTCTTAAAGAAGGCTTCAAGAATTGTGTGTTTTGAAAATTGATTTGGTGATGTGTTCAACAGATATTTCATTTTTCTCCAAATTGTGTTACATAAAATACCAGTGTCTAGTGAGATTTTTAAATGGATGCTTATTCTTCTGAAAAGAAAATTTAAAAATTAAAAACTTTTTGTTAGTGAGTTTATAACTTTTTTTCCTCTCATGGGGAATGATAATTTATATTAACATAATCATGGCTCTTGACCGTGTTTAACCTAATATTTCTAAAAAAGGTATTTGAACTTGATTCTTTCTGCAACATAACAAGCTGTGCCATATTTTTATTCAGAAACAGTTTGAGGGAGAGTTAGAACTCAGATTTCTAAGATTGTAGATTCATCCTAGTGTTTATTTTCCCAGAATGTGGAGTTTATTATCCAGAAACCAGCATATATTTCACTTGGTAAGAAGCTAGAGAGTACCCATCGCATACAGGGACTTCACTCTCTAGGAACACATTTGCTTGGTGTGGAAACAGAGGCAGGCTCATAACATTCCTTCCTCCACCTCTGAAGGCAGTCAGCCTTCACCTGAAACTTGAGGCCTGCCAACATTCATCCTATAAAAAGGGACAGAGTGCAACTACAGGTGAGCTGTCTCCATCCCTCCCTTGACATTTCATATTGCTGACTATACTGTTTTGTCAGGAGTTATTGAGAATTCCACTTACTTTATTTGGTCAAACTTGGCGATATGAGTAATTCTTTTTTCTTTTTTTCTTTGAGACAGGATCTCACTCTGTCACCCTGGCTGGAATGCAGTGGTGAGATCTTGGCTCACTGCAGCCTCAAACTCCTGGGTTCAAGTGATCTGCCCACCTCAGCCTCCTGAGTAGCTGGGATTACAGGTTCCCGTCATGATGCCTGGCTAATTTATATATTTTTAGTAGAAACAGGGTTTCACAATGGTGGCCAAGCTGGTCTTGAACGCCTGACCTCAAGCGATCTGTCCAGTTCAGCCTCCCAAAGTGCTGGGATTTCAGGTGTGACCCGCCACCACACCTGCTGATTTTTGCTAACATGAGACACTTTGATTTCAGTGGAACAGACTTAGAAGTGCAAAGGTGGGACCGGGCGCAGTGGGTCAAGCCTGTAATCCCAGCACTTTGGGAGGCCGAGGCGGGTGGATCACAAGGTCAAGAGATTGAGACCATCCTGGTCAACATGGTGAAATCCCGTCTCTACTAAAAATACAAAAAATTAGCTGGGCATGGTGGTGCGTGTCTGTAATCCCAGCTACTCAGGAGGCTGAGGCAGGAGAATTGCCTGAACCCAGGAGGCGGAGGTCACGGTGAGCCCAGATCGTGCCATTGCACTCCAGCCTGGGTAAAAAGAGCGTAACTCCGTCTATTAAAAAAAAAAAGAAGTGCAAAGGTGAAGACAATGCATGCAAAATAAGCGAAAACATAAAAATACTTTAACACACATTAAAATATTCAAAGGCAGTGTCCACTGTAATTGCTGTAATAATGTATAGCGTACTTACGGTCAGCACGTGCCAGCAGACCCTGAGGATGAGAGAGATCAACTGGCTCACGCTACATCATACAGTAGTTAGTGGCAAAGCAGAGCTGTGACTTCTGGTCCTTAGATGCAGCTGGAAATTAATAAAGTGGAGCCCTAGCACCAATATTGGCTCAAGTTGATGGTTGAAAGTCAATTCTCCTCATTGTCAACTCTCTAGACAATGATATTTTTGGGAATCACAAAAGTGTTCTTACTGTTTATAATAATCAAGTTTGTGAAACATCGTGCTAAGTGAAATAAGGCATTTAAAGAGTTTGAGCTTCTCCCGTTTCAGACCCTTTACCTGTGCTGTCAACCCTATTGTGTGCAGAAGCCATAGCTGTTCCTTTTAGTCTACAGCCTTATAAGATTAGCAGAGTGGCTAAGAGTCAGACTACCTGTGTTGCTGGTTTGGGGGAGTCCTTACCATTTTTGCCTCAGTGTTATAGTCTATAAAGTGGGGATAATAACAGAACCTTACCTCATTGGTCTGGAGGGATTAAATGGTAAATGGACAGGCTTTAGTACCTGGCACATGCCAGACACATGATAAGCATCAGCAGTTACATTAACTCAGCATTATTCGAAGAAGCCTTTCCCAACCTTTGCACACTGTTACTTGCCCCGTTTCTGGCCCCTCTGATGCTCTATTTTCACCTCTATTATTATAGTGCTTATTATCTTAAATTAAAATAATCTGTTTTCATTTCCATCCCATCCATGAGGTTTTAAGATGAGGTCTCGCTATGTTTCCCATTCTCCCACTTCAGCCTTCCTTAAAGTACTGGAATTACAGGCATGAGCCAGTACACTCCACTTGAAGTTTTGAGATTTTGTTGGTGTTAGTTGTTATTTTTGTTTGTTTGTTTTAATTCTTCTTTCACCCATTTTGGGAGAACAGGTGGTGGTTGGTTGCATGGAAAAGTTCTTTAGTGGTGATTTCTGAAATGTTGGTGAGATTTTTATAGGCAGAAATCTTTTTTTTTCTACTTCTTGCTAGAATCTACCATATTATCTGACAGCCAGTAGCAGTTTAAAGCAAACCACAGTCCCTCCTGTCAAACTCTGCATTCCTCTTGAGTCCCCCATGTTTTACACCCTACCCCTATGACTTCCAATTTTTATATATTCATAGAGCTTATATATGGTACCAAGATAAGCATATTACAGATGTCTTTCTGCCTCTCCCTGGTAGAGGAGGGGAAGAGGGGACCCTGAGATGCTCCAGATCCATGGACATCTGCAGGCAGCACCTGGTTGGGGCAGTGCTTGGGCTGGGGCATCTGGGAAGAGGAATCCAACCCTGAATTTCTGCACAGTGAACTTCGCTGTGTTCCTGTCTTCAGGCAGAAGGTGGCCCACCCTGAATTTCTACACACTGAACCTCGCTGTGGTTCCTGTCTTCAGGCAGAAGGTGGCCCACCCTGAATTTCTGCACACTGAACCTCACTGTTTTTCCTGTCTTCAGGCAGAAGGTGATCCAGAAAAGAGGGAAAACTCTTTCATATACATAGCCCTTAACTCATTTGGAAAAAAAAAAAAAAAACAGAAGTATCAGAAAGTATTGTAGACTAAGTGACTAACCATAAAACTTTTTTTCCCATAAAATCACAGTAATTCAAGGATAGAGCTAGCTTATTTTCCTCTCCAAGATAATCATAGTAAGCAATAGTCTCAATTATTTTACCAATTAAATTACATCCTGATATATCAGCCTCTTTTTTTCCTAAGTCCCTCTCAGCATTATAAGCCAGTGTAACATTAGAAAAATGTTGACAGTTTGCTAAATATGTTAACTCGTTCTGTAAGGCTAATGAAATGGTGGAGAATTTGGGGAGTAAAGTGATTTGTTTATATTTTTTTCACACCATTTTAAAGATGAGTTTTTGGAGGCTGACTAGGAATGTAATGCCATCATAAAAGAAATGATGATTCTATGGGAACACTCCAAAGACATTCCTGCTGATCCATGGGTTACTGAAAGAGATTTGGAAGTCTATTTAGATTGAAAGTGTCTTAAAAGATATATTTTACACCCCATATATGCATACCATCTTCCAGAAGTATTGCATATGAAAGCTGAATGCAATATTTAATGTCTGCTGACTTATGGCAGTGGAAAACCTCAAGTGCAGAAATGCGGCAAAGTAATTCAAATTGTGTGCTAATTCACAAAAAAAAATATCCATATTTAGCTTCTTCCAGAGAATATGCTAAGCTAAAGGTCATTATATAACATTTCCAAAAAGAGAAAAAACAAGAAACACATTTTTCTGGCACCTAACACTGGCAGTGAAGGATAACGTTGCCTGACAAGGGAGTAGGTTCTTTTATTTATTTTAGCTGAGATTAGAACTGAAGCCAGAATTAGCATTTTGCTGAACAAATAAAGCTTTCTGTATTCAATATGGACTTTAGATTCAAAGACTCCATGAAAGGGGAACGTTGGTAACCAAGAGCTGTACATTTGAGAAATCAGTTCTCCATTCTCCCCAGCTTCGTGACCCAGAGAAAATTACTTCTTTGAGCTTCTTTTTCCTTATCTGTAAAATAGGAATAAAAACCACCAGTTCTTCAAAGAATTTGGAGGTTTAATTGCTAGGATGTATGTCAAGTATATTCTTATCCAAGGTTGGTATTACTTCTTTTTATTTTATTTTATTTTATTTTATTTTTATTTTTCTGAGATGGAGTCGTGTTTTGTGGCCTAGGCTGGAGTGCAGTGGTGTGATCTCGGCTCACTGCAACCTTCGTCTCCCAAGTTCATCTGATTCCCCTGCCTTAGTGCCCCGAGTAGCTTGGATTACAGGTGCCCACAACCACCCAGGGCTAATTTTTGTATTCTTAGTAGAGATGGGGTTTCACCATGTCAGCCAGGCTGGTCTCAAACTCCTGACCTCAGGTGATCTGCCTGCCTCGGCCTCCTAAAGTGCTGGGATTACAGGCATGTGCCATTGCACGCTGCCTTAATTTTAATTTTTATTTTGTTTTAATTTTATACCTAAAGAGAAAATACGAATTCTGGAGAAGTTATAATATTTGCCATGTCATAGTGGTAGGATAAGAACATAAATGCAGACCAAGAGGGATTAGAAAAATATAAACACACTGCACAAATCAAGGCACTAAATAGCAGGCAAAAAAAAAAATGTAGCCACCTCCAGCTAAATGTTACACCAGAGTCATGGCATACCCGCGGCAAATGACATTGCAGGCTCTCATCTGTTTTATTTAAAATCTATTGATACATAGCAAAAAAAAATGTCTTCAGAATTATTGGAAACGTGAAGCAATTGGCAGCTATATTTATATCCAGTGATGTGATTCAAACAAAAACCGTGACTGCAGAGCATGGTATCTGGTTTTGAGTACAGCTTTTAAAAGCAAATTGGTTTGTCAGAGCCAGTTAATGAACGTACTGCTTTCCTCACAAAGAGAGAATAACTAATGGGAAAATAAGCTTTCTAAATCCTATGTGATCAAAGCAATGCAAAGGTGCTGCTTCTGCTGAAACACACAGAACTCTGCTGGGTGATACAGCCCTGAAAGTCAGCAGCAGCTGTGTGCGAACAGACTCCAGCCCAGGTAGGTCTTCTTCTACTGCCTGTTCCCATGGCTTCACTCAGGGGTCAATGCTTTCGTCTGAACACACCCTGACTGAGTCTTCAAGGAAGAATGAAAGTAATGCAAATCAACACTTAATTTGAGATGTTTATAGAATAGTATCAGATGACAGTAAGTACAAGAAAAGCCCAGACTACAAAACCTTCAGTATAACTCGAAAACTTAAATTTTTAATCAGAGTTAATTAAAGCTAATTTGTAATAGCAAAGGGTTCCAAATTCTAGAATATATAAATATTAGCCTTGTAGCAAATAATAATATGACTTGTAATGACACTAACAATAGGGATAATCTCAAAACAGAAAAACTGTATGCAATATTACCTTGTCCTACAAAATCAGGACTAGTTTGTTTATATAATCATCTCTCATTTTAGTATTTATTAAGTCACATCTGTAACAGCATTTATAAAAATATAAGCAAAATACCAGATGGATAACTTGTTTCTGAAAAATACCTACTGCATTTCCTCTAAATCAACTATTTTAAATAAATTGTATTTTCCCCTTAATGCTGATGTATAAATAGCAGACTTTTATTATGGAAAAGTACAAGGGGACCCAAAGTGTAATACAATTATACATATAAATGCACATTTGAAACTGGACCATATTTCCTTTTTTTCTTAGAATTTTCATCTTTGATTGTCTAAGCTGGTTTAAGTACCCCTCTATTGATGTTTAAAATAAGACCCTGCTAAAATTTGTATGGTATATTAAGAGAAATGAAAATAAGAATTATGATATGCCATTTCTTATTTTTCCAATGGGCAAAAACTCCACATTTTTACAACATTTTCCCTGAGAATCTGGAGAAATCGGCACTCTCATGTACTGCTGTGCAAAATGCAAAAGGTGATATCGCCTATGAAAGGAAATTTGGCAACATATTAATAAATTATATAGGCACTATGATCTGACACAGCAGATAAGTTCTAGAAATGTATTCCAAAATATACACCGTTGAAATTAAAAAGGGCGTATACTCAAAACTTCATTCTGGCATTATTTCTGACAGCAGATTACAAATGAAAGAATGAATAAATAAATAATCTTGGCTGTGAGTGGTGGCTCACACCTGTAATCCCAGCACTTTGGGAGGCTGAGGCAGGCAGATCAAGAGGTCAAGAGATCAAGACCATCCTGGCTAATATGATGAAACCCTGTTTCTACTAAAAATACAAAAATTTAGCTGGGCATGGTGGCACACGCCTCTAGTCCCAGCTACTCGGGAGGCTAAGGTGGAAGAATCACTTGAACCTGCGAGGCAGAGATTGCAGTGAGCTGAGACTGCACCACTGCACTCCAGCTTGGGCAACAGAGCGATACTCCCTCTCATAAATAAACACACACACACACACACACACACACACACACACACGCATATATATATATATATATGGAGTTTCACATTCTGTTCTGAGGTGGTTTTCTGCCTTTGCTAAATCTGGCAACACTGCCCCTAAGGAGCTTTTGCTTATGTAAGTTATGTCTACTTATATTTACCCTGTCAAAAATGAAGACAGAGGCATTTTTAGAAATTTATTCATAATTAAATAATCTTTATAAATTCATTACATTTTAATATGGATCGCATATTTATAAGAATGTATTTTTAAGGAAAATAATTTTTTTCAGAAGTAAACAACTTAGCCAGAGAAGTGGTATTGATTTACATTTGAGCAAAAATATTAATGGCTGGTTTAACAGCAGACAGCTGGATTCTTCTAATGTTTTTGGCATACAATCTGTTGTAATATTATACACTGTGTAGCTTCTGGAAAATCACATTGTGCACTCAGAGCAGAGTAAGAAAGGGGCAAGTGACATCTCAACATTGTCATGATGACACTTTTGACCTCCCAGCTTCTGAGAGTACCTCAGGGACTCCCCCTAAGGATCCTGGAATGTACTTAGAGAATTTGGTGGCTTCTGACTTGCTCATAATAGAGTTCTTAATCTTCTGATCAACTTTTCAGATCATCTTTTGTTTTTCCAAATACCTTCTCACATACAACATCACAAAGGAAATGATTTTACAAACCTTATCTCTTGTTAATAAATCTCACAAAGACCTAACAGAAATACAGTATCTTACCTGGGGTATTTTAGATGACTCCTTGAACTCAAGTTAATCCCATCTGAAGTAGTGGAAAGCTTACGACATTTTTAGTGCTACCCCTTTTCTTAGGACGCTTCTTAGAAGACAGAGGTTTACTTGCTCTGTGTGTGTGTGTGGTGTGTGTGTTTGTGTGTGTGTGCATATGTATGTGAGCTCTTATCTGAAAATGCAACAGTGTTCTCATTTTACTTCCAAAAATGTTTTTACCTACAAGAAGCTGTACATAATTAGTATATATCTTAGAGAGTTTGTGTAGTGTATACCGTGAAACCATTGCCACAATCTATGTCATAACCCTAACCACGACCTCTAAAATTTCCTTCTGCTTTCTTCTTGTTATTATTTTGTAATAAGAATATTTAACATAAGATCTACCCTTTTAGCAAATGTTTGGGTACACACACAATATTGTTAACTCTAGGTGCTGTGCTGCACAGCAGACCTCTAAGTCTTACAAGATTCTTATTTTATGGAGTGTTTTCATATCTGTGGTAGATATGGTAAAAGTCCCCATGTGTTTTTCACACTCCACTTACCTTCTGGCATATTTGAGACTCTTGGAATGCCTCTCTGTGACTTCCTGGATCCCACCTTCTTTATTCTTACAAAATAACTTCTGTTGTTGCTGTTCATGGACATATCTTCAGAGAGGTAGGGGTTAATTGGATTTATGGGGCTACTCATGAATAGACACTCTTATCACTGAAGATGGGGTATAAAGTTGGAAATGGCAGCCGTGAACCCATGAATGTGGGTCAAAAACAAGGATGCTGAGAAGTAAAAATCATTCTTAAACGGGTAAAAGTCAGAATCAGAATACAAAATGCAAAACCATCTGAAGCACATGCTACTGAAAGTGGTGGGAAGGTCTCTAGGCTCTTATGCATGTTTTCCAGTGAGGCACCGACATGATCCCACACCCACGGCTCTGAGTGACAGCCAAGACTGTAGAGATACTTAATACGACCCAGAGTGCCCTGAGCCAGTCACCAGGTTGCCTTAGCTTCCCCAGTGAAATCTGATTTCATAGAACTAAGAAGTCAGGCCATCTAAAAAGACACAGGCTGAAATGTTAATCTTTCTAGCTTCTGCATTAGACTTTCCAAGATTCATCAGCAAAACGAGTAGCTATGATTGTGGTGTGTCTAAAGTCAATTATATAATGCATTTTATTATCAGTGTACCTATTAATGGGAAAAAATGTACGGTATAAGGTTCTACTCTCTGTGATGCACTTTCAGTATTCAAATTTTATGTGTAGTTCTGGAATCTATGACTGCAATGTGGGGCTCTACCAACTTCTGAAGCACAAGATGCATCTTTATACGAAAGAAAACTTATCTCTGCAAACACCTGCTGGTAAAGATAACCTGCGTTTTGGAAAAGTGATATTCACTCTGTATATCTTGACAGTGACAACTCAGCAACTGTGCAAACAGGACCTGCCAGAAGGAGAGTCAAAGGCAATTGCACGGCCTAAAATAAGTTCAGAAAAAAGGAATAATCTGACAGTATCAAAACAAGCTTTAGTTTCTGATGAGACTTTATTGTTTTGGGTAAAAGGGCAGAGAAAGACTTACATAACGATATACCGGCTAAGCAGCTCAGAAAAAGACACCTAAGGCCAATATTTGATGTAATTGCCACAACTGAACAGGCCAAAACAACTAATTACCTTTCTTGAAAAATACCTTAAGTAAAAGCAAATTAGACTCCTCTGAGCCTCTGGAAAAAAATATGTCTAGGATTCAGACACACAAAGGCAAAGAAATATATGAAATATTATGTAGCTCAATAGCTCCATAAAGACTTTGAAAGCAAGAGGAAGTGAATAGATGGTATGTACAGTTGGGTTAGAAGCCGTTCTCTGAAAACCTTGATGAAGTCGTTTTGATTATTCACCATCATCTCCTGGAATCATGTCTAATTATTCTATGTATTCCTGGGGAAATATCCCTGGCAAGTTAAATGTATTTTAATTTTCTTTCAAGGTACTCCAGTGTTAGAGTATCTTGAAAGAAAATTCAGGTTGTAGAGAATCAGAGTCCCCAGTAACAGAAGCTGTTCTTCATCAAATATGGAAGCAAATTCAAAGATGGTTATCATAGCCCTACTCCTTCTGGTTTTCTAGCACTTCTAGGATATTTTACAAAAATTATGCCATTTTTGTTAATCCCCAAGAGTGATGTCAATTTGGTGAAACAGACATGATTATTGTCTACTAATGTGTCTGCCAGTTGCCTTCCCAACAGAACACGACACACTTCTATGTTTGGCTGGTTTCCACGAATGTGTATTGTTTACACAATAATTACCTGATGTAAAAAATCATGTAGCAATTGTTTTATGATTTTTTAGTACTAGGCATTTGGCCTTGGGCATATCTAAGTAAGATGTAATTTTTGTTGAAGAAGGAGACCACGATCTTCATGATGAGAGTAAACTTAATATAGTATTTTTCAGAAGTCTTTCTGATGTTAAATAATACATTTATTGTTATGTATAGCTTGGTGGTTGCAAAGGTTGTTTGTTTGATAATGTGAATCTCTTGTCTACTATTATAGTTGAACATAGCATGAGAAAGAATACCATGAACTACAAAGTTTCTGCTAAAAAATCACAAATGCTGGTTCTCTCTTAACACAGCGCTTTCTCCCATTTTATGTGCTTATTTTTAGTTTCTCCCATTTTCCAATTAAGTCTCTATTTTAAAAATGTGTCCCAAGGAAAATGAATAGCTTAGAGCAAAGATAATTCATTACCTACCACACTCTTTCTTGAGCTGAAACAGAGCTCCTGATAGTTTTTCTGGAAGTGACAGGCAAAGGCAGTGTTCAGGACCCGGTCCTATCATGGATATTCCACCCCGGTCTCTGGTGGATAATGAGTCCTGCACTGGACTGGAGGGATCATGGTGGAACTGTAGTCACATGTCAAGAGGGCTTCCTGGGAAGCCTGGTGCTTCTGGATAGTGAATGACATGTTTCTGTGTGGAATGTTGGTGATTGATTGTCCTTGTTAAAAAAGCATTGCCCATGTGATGATGCAGGGACACCTGGCCATCCCTGGCTTGGGAGACTTCCATTATTTATTAGCTTGGTGCAAATTTAATTGTGGTTATGGCATTTAAAAGTATTGGCAAAAACACAATTACATTTGCACCAAATTCATTCTTCATTTATAAACCAGATAATTACAGTTTCTCATGTTTTGGAATCACTTCTTTAGGGCTACAAAGAAGAGTATATACTCTTTTACTGGAGCAATGGGGCGAAATCGCTCTTAGGACACATGAATGTGGTGTCTACATACTTTGTAAGATGTTACCTCTTGAAGTAAAGCATTCCCATTCTTGGGAATGACAGTTGGTGCAGCAGCTGTGAGTGGAAGGGGAGTGTTTAGATTGGAGGTTTCTCACTCACTGTCCCCTGAGAAATCCCCATGCCAGGAGCCTTGGCCACATAGCTACCAGAGGATATGACAAATATTGTCTTTCCTTTTCTCTCTCTTCAAATGCATGATGCTTTTCTCCGAAGGACCCCTACTAGCACTCCTCTTCCTCCTCCTCCTCCTTCTCTTTTCCTCCTTTTCCTCCCCTTCCTCTTACCCCTCCTCTTCCTCCTTTCCTTCCTCCTTCCCTTCCTTCTTCCCTTCCTCCTCCTCCTCATCCTTCCCTTCCTCCTTCTCATCCTTCTTCTGCTTCTACTTGTTCTTCTTCCTTTCTCCTCCTCCTTCTTCTTTCCCTTCCTTCCCCTGCTTCCCTTCCTCCTCCTCCTTCTCTTCCTCCTCCTCTTCCCCATCTTCCTTTTCCTCCTCCCCTCCTGCTTCTCTTTTTTTTCTCCTCATCCTTCTCCTCCTCCTCCTCTCATTATTAACTGGGGGTAGTGACATGGAGGGAAGGTGGGAGCCTGGTCATCTTTTCCCAAAAAAATTATGTTGCAGTAGATTGAAAAGTTAACACTTTTATCTGGGCCATCTTTTGAAAAGGTTGATGTATTTGACTTGAAGTTTAATTGACATCTTTGACAGAAGATATTAAATGTCTTGATTCAAAATATAAACTGCAATTACTTTTGCACAAACCTAGTAACAAAAATACCTGGAAAGTTGTTCTGTGATGCCATGTGCCCTAATTTTCTGACAATATGTCTTTGAATGTGGTAACACTGTTAAAGTTTTACCTTTTCTGGAATACTTAGAAGTCACCGTAGAATTAGAATAACAAATTCCAATTTTTATTTATATAAATTGTTTAAAATAACATAAAAATGCACAATTTTGACTCACCATAATTTACTGGATAGTTTCCAAATACAGTATCAGTAGAATCACATACATTAACTTAGTTTGGAAGAATTTTAGGATCCAGTATCAGATTTGATTTTAAAAACTATAGGCCTATTTGTTTGTTGTCTAAGGAGATAAACACATGTATTTCACCAGCAAGAGCCACGATAGCTAATAGATACTTCACTGTGTGGCACTGAAAAAACCAAAGCAAACCAAGAAGGAAGACCAAGGGTGCTGAAAAATGGCATCAAAGTGCAGCGTTCAGACCCTGCTGTCGTTTTTTTCCATCACAACTACCAGTGGGCTTCACCAGCCTGGACTCGCTCAGCTGTCTGTTTTAGCCACAACATAACCTAGTGTCTGTGCAGAATCATCTCTGGAATACTAGTGTATATTTTCTGCCGTGAGACCAGGGGTGAAATATCCGTGATAGGACTGGATCCTGAACACTGCCTGTCGGTTCCAGAAAACTGCCGGGAGCTCTGTTTCAGTTCAGGAAAGAGTAGGGTAGGTGATGAATTATCTTTGCTCTAGGCTATTCATTTTCCTAGGGACACATTTTTTAAACAGAGACTTATTTGGAAAATGAGAGGAACTAAAAATTGGAATTTGTTCTTTTAATTCTACTGTAACTTCTAAGTATTCCAAAAAAGTAAAACTTCAATAGTGTTGCCACATTCAAAGCCATGTTATCAGAAAATTAGGGCAGATGGCATCACAGAACAACTTTCCAGGTATTTTTGTTACTAGGTTGGTGCAAATGTAATTGCAGTTTATATATTGAATCAAGACATTCAACATCTTCTGTTAACGTTATCTTCTTGCTTTTAAGAGTAGATAGAATAGTACGTTTTCCTAGCAGGTTGTCAACCATATTTGTTCACTAGATGGGTATTTTATTTTTGTTTCAATGTTGTCTTCATTCTTTAATGTATACATTTCAATGCTTAATATATAGATATCTTTTAATTTCCCCCTAGCTTGACCCACAGCTTTCTTTGTATGTAGAACTATGATGCATAAGTCCAAATTTTTTTTCTAATTCAATGCTTGAGGAGTTGTTTCTTGGGAACATTCCAGAGTCTATTTGTTCATTAATTCTAAAAAACATACAGAGGGTTAACCACACCAGAAACTACATTAATTGCTGGAGATCCAAAACCCAACACCTGGACCCATTTAAGGAGAAGGTAGGAACTGCTAGCTAGGGAAACGTGGACTTCAGTGGGGCACTGAGAGGCAAAGCTCATTAGAAATGGCATCATTACTGGATTTCTAAAGAAAAAGGAGAGTAGAGCTGGAGGTGAAGATGGAATAGTTATGAAACAGAATGGTTGACATGGTTTCATGGTAATGTGGTATTTGTATGCATTACTCTGCATACAACTATTTTAATGTACATTATTTCTTACAAGAGCTCCGTGAGTTGAAAAGGAGGTGTTATCAGACCGTTTCACAAGCAGATCTTTAAGAGACCTGGATCAGAGTTGCCTTCAGGACTAGAAGCTAGGTTTTCTGACTTTCATTATTTCTTCTACCACATTAATTTTCTGTTTTTGGAGGCAACCAAATTTGCATATTCTTTCTGCATGAGTGTGAGCGAGACAGAGAGAAGGAAAACTAGCAACAGACAGCTCACACTCCTCTTATCATAACAGATGTGTTTCAGTATTTATTTTATTATGAGTTTTACACCTTCTGAACCAGGGTACTTAATATAAAAGTAGGAAAATTCATCCGGAATAAAAAGGATAACAACAACTACAACGAAAACTCACTCTGATGAAGCAGCAGCCAGGCTGAGTCTCTTATGTGCACATTTCAGAACTACAAAAGAGGTACCGTAAAAACCAGGTGTGGCATGGCATTTGAGGATAGATCTGTGTTTGCTTTTATAACCCTTGTGCCCACAGAAGATTGTGAATGTGGCAAATATTCAGGACCTGTTTTGCATTAATAAATAGTGGGATCATTACCATTAGCAAAAGTTAGCAGCAAAGGATGTATAATGAGAATTAATTTGGCCCACTGCCACCCACCAGGAGCTTGCAGTTTCTACATCTGTGAGTTTTGAAGATCTGCAGAGCTTATGAAAACCTGCTCTTTTTGTCATTAACACGAGACCTACTGCTTAGTACTTGTGGGACTTTGGACAAGTCCTTAACTTTTTCATTTCCAATTTCTTCCCTAGTAAAGGTGGATAACACCAATGTCCTTCTTTGTAGGATCCTTAGAGTTATGGTGGCCAGCTCCTGGACAACACATAGGCAGGGCCTGGTTCACTGAAAAGGTCCCTTAGTGTTTACTGCTCTTACTCTTCTTATGCCTGTAGTCCTTGCCACACCATTGCTACCAGAACTCCTTCACAGAGGGTGGAGTCCCACTCCCAGGGATGTAGAGATAGGGTAGGGAGGGGGCCTGATTAGGGAAAATGAGTTGATAACAGATCACACAGCAAGAGGGGCTACAGACAGAGAAAAACATCTGAACCTGTTGTCAGAAAGGGTCTGCTTCCACATGCTAAATTCGGTCTCTTATCAAAAGAGGGATTTTGAAAATTATTGCTTCAGAATTATCAGTTATGTGAGCTTTGAAGATACATCAGATGACTTTAATTAACCCATTTTGGGTCTTGCCATTTTGTTTCATAATTCCTTGCTCATCTGCTTGTGGGTGAGATGTGTAATGAACTTTCTAATACATAACTGTGTTAGTCCGTTTTCACTTTGCTAAAAAAGACATACCTGAGATGGAATGATTGACAAAAGCAAGAGGTTTAATTGGACTCACAGTTCCACATGGCTGGGTAAGCCTCACAATCATGACGGAATGCCAGGAGAAGCAAGTCACGTCTTACGAGGATGGCAGCTGGCAAAGAGACAGAGTTTGTGCAGAGAAACTCATATTTTTTTAAAATCATCAGATCTCATGAGACTCACTCACTATTATCACAAGGACAGCCCTGGAAAGACCTGCCCCAATTATTCAGTCACCTCCCACCAGGTTCTACCCATAACATGTGGGAATTATGGGAGCTACAATTCACGATGGCATTTGGGTGGGGACACAACCAAACCATATCAATGACTCTAGAAGTTTCTTATAGTTCACTTGATTTTCAAAATTTGATAAAAACTAGGATACAAAAGGGAAGCCTATCTGGGAACTTTGTAATGATCCCTTAAAATGTGCATATCAGTGATGAGCATTTGGGTTGGTTCCAAGTCTTTGCTATTGTGAACAGTGCCTCAGTAAACATGTATATGCATGTGTCTTTATAATAGAATGATTTATAATCTTTTAGGTATATACCCAGTAATGGGAACTTAAAGTATAAGAAAAAAAGACTAAAAAATATGCACATCTTCTCATAATGTGCCTGCCATGGCATCCAATTTGATTTGACAATTTTCCCAGGATCTAAAGCTCTGAGTTTTGTCCTACAAGGAGCCTGAGTAACCACACAATAGGTCACTCAGGTGCTTGGCTTTCCTTTCATATTTAAGTATTCAGGGAAGACCTTTCTCTCATCTATGCCTTCTGTTCTTATGAGCTGTGTCTACTGAAATGTTAGGCTTATACCAGAGAAAGGTAATAAAATAGACAACTTTTCTTCACAATAGGATCCAAAGGCCACCTTTATCTATCCTAAAGTTACCTTGTAATTCTGTTATTTTTGTCTCTTAATTTTTGTAACAATCAATGAAATAAAAAGCATTACTCTGTCATAGTTATTTATTTATATCATGTATCACTGCTACAGTAGACAAGGAGAAAATATTCATTCATTAAATTTTTGAGCTAGAATTTTCTCATATAAATGCAAATTCTTCAAGAACAACATAAAAATAGAGCAGTTATATAATTATTTAGAAATACAAATAATGCACACTTTGTTTTGGGTGTTTCTTTCTTTTTTTTTTTTGTTTCTATTTTAGCTCTGCTTAAAAGTTCTTGTTTGAATCTTCCCAGCTCCTCTTCCCATTTCCTATCTTGACTCATTTGTCTGGAAGGAAAATTCATTCTTCCTTCCCAACTATATCTTTGACCCTACGACTATAATTCTGGTTATCTTTTTTACATTTTAGTTTTCTTATATAGAAAACAATTTTTAATGTACACATTTATCTAGTTCTTGTTGTCACTGTTCGTTTTGAAATATGATTAACATTGAAAAAAGAGATGTAGGAAAAAGTGTAGATTCATTTTGGCACAGGTGCTGTGTAATATCCTTCACAGACTTTCTGACTGTAAGTCATGTTACATGAGATGGCCGAAACAGCAGTGGCCAACCGTATTATCATGAGCCATGAGTGTAATTCCAAATGAGCAGATACATGTAAAAATGTATAACTTATATGACTAATTTTAATAATTTAATTTTAACCCATGTATTCAAAATATTATCATTTCAACCTGTCATCAATAATATTTACAGTCGATTAAAAGAAGTCGTAGAAACCTGGTGGATGTGTTATACTTACAGGATGCTCCAATGTCATTTCAAATTTTTATTGAAATAATCTGTATTTAAAACACATAAATTTAAGTTAATTCAATTAGAGTTAAATATTTGGAACAAAAGTTCACAATTCTGACTTTGACATACAAACAACGCTTTCAGAACAAGTCTGTTTATGGCATGTCATTGCCAGTAGGGGGAAATATCTGAACCAAGAACTCCTGAGTTTGGCTCTGCCTTTGTCCCCAGGACATAAGCTTTCTGATCACCTGTTTAAACATGGAGGGCCTTTGCAGCTTCGAAGACACTTCCCGGGACGTCTTTCTCTGATTTGGTATGTGTGGCCCGTTTTATCTTCCCGTGTCTTATTAAGATCCATATTTCCTATGCACTACAAATGGAGAGCTAGGAAACACTTGATTTGGCTACCACCTAGCCGATATTGTATGAAGAAAAGTTGACTTCTCTAGGCTGTGAAGTATAATTCTAAATTCACTGACTGTTATCTACAGCACATGTTCTGAATCAGTTGTGTGAAACTGAAGTTTGGGGAGTACTATTCTGCAGCTATGTCCATTTGAAATCTCAAAAGCCCAGGTAAAATGAGATGTAGGACAAGAATCTTTCTGCCACCATATTGCATTGTTAGGAGTATGGAAACAGAGCCAAGCTGGCTGATTTCAGCTCTACCACTTTGCTCTTTCAGATGAATGTATTAATAAAGACCAGACCATCATGACTCAGTGTAGTACTGTAGAATTATCTAAGGAGAATGTTGAGTGTCAAACAAGCATAAAATTTATTCTAATTTATTTCTAAATATCCCTTCATAATTTCTCTGATAACCTTTGGTCTAATGAAAATTGTACACACGCACACACACACACACACACACACACACACACGTACAAAATACATGTTAAGAGAACACATTACCTCTTGGAATTCATTGCCTCATGAATCAAATCTGGTGAACTTCCTCATCCTGTAAGATCTAGTTCAACCATATCTTCTTTCATAGAGCTATCCCTGGCTCCAAAAGGCAAGGAAAAATTTTTTTTTTTTTTTTTTTTTTTGGATACGAAGTCTCTGTTGACCAGGCTGGTGTGCAGTAGCGTGATATTGGTTCACTGAATACTCTGCCTCCTGTGTTCAAGCGATTCTCCTGCCTCAGACTTCCGAGGAGTAGCTGGGATTACAGGTGCCTGCCACCATGCCTGGCTAATTTTGTATTTTCAGTAAAGACAGGTTTCACCATGTTGGCCAGGCTAGTCTTGAACTCCTGACTTCAGATGATCCGTCCATCTGGGCCTCCCAAAGTGCTGGGATTACAGGCATGAGCCACCATGCCCAGCCTCTGCTAGCAAATTTGATTAACTACTTTTAAATTTTATACATTTATTAATTTTAAATATGTATTTATTTTTATGTTTCTTTTTTAATTTTGATTCCTTCTCTTTTTATCATTAAACCATGAGTTTATTCATCCTTGCATTTAGGCAAGCTTCCCTTTGAAACATATTATAGATTCCACATGTTTTACCAGGCCAGCATTGAGTATGCATTGAGAAGCCAAAAACTAATTCCTGTCCTTCAAAGATCTAGTAATTTATTAGGGAATCCTGACTGCAAGAGGTAAATAACTTAACACATTCATGTGAAACACTATTAGCATCAGAAATAGGAAGCTGTGATAAAGAATGAGATTAATTTGATGGGAATGAATTTTTGTTCTAAAAGATGAGAAAAAAGTAGCCATAAAGAGTGCTTGGGTAAAAAGAAATTAGGTTGTAGTACAGCAGAGTAGAAAGTAGGCAGTCTCTTTGCAATTAAAGGGATAATGTGACTATTAGTCTGATAAATACTTTAATTCATTACAGGATTGTACAGGGAATGTTTACTTGAAAACATTTGAATAATAATGGCCCTATATTTAGACCATGCCAAATAAACTCCTATAATTTACGTATATTTTATTTTGATTATATTAAAATATTACTGGTATGTTTTCATCTCAGAAAAGGACATCACATTTGTCTCTTATATGCATCCCTCACACAGTCAAAAAATTAGTATGTAATATAGTTTTTTTTAATAAAGTCCTCATATTTTTAAAGAATCCCAAATTGCCTTATGAGAAGAATCCTTTGTTCTGAAGATGGAAGCATCACTGCTTTTACCCCACTCTTTTCTGCTGCTGCTGGGCGTCAGATGCTGCTGTTTTGTGTCTGTGGGAGTGAGAAATGAAAAGGCCAGATTTATGACAACATGATGCATTGAGTCAGCCCACATGAATATCATTCGTGTCATACTGTGTTCTTGTCTTGTGGCAAGTTATGTTTCTAGTAAAAACATAATACTGTAATTCAGAATGTTCCCCCTAGATTTTTGGATGATATTAGATATTTTAAAATCTTAATAAAGCTTTCAGTGAGCTGTACCATATTTATCTTTCTTAAACAGCTTATGTATCAACTTAATGACTATCAATACTGCGTAGAATAGGCTTAGAATTTTATCATAGCTACTTGAAATTCATTAAAACATGCAAATGTCGCATGTACTCTCAGAATGTTACTAAACAACCTACTCATAGGCAAATCTTATCAACTACAAAATATGTGTGGCTTTTGCATCTGACAGCTATTGACTATGTATGTTTCACAGTCATGTTTAAACTGGATTTTTTTATTATGTACATGTAAGTTTGCCATTGATAGCCATTATTTGAAGCATTGAGACGACCTTTCTGTTTGATAAAAGGGTTATGTAAAAATAAGTATTTGTATATATATTTATTCTTTTTTTTTTTAAGACAGAGTTTAGCTCTTGGTGACCAGATTGAAATGCATTGGCTCCATCTCATCTCACTGCAACGTCTGCCTTCCGGGTTCAAGAGATTCTCCTGCCTTAGCCTCCCAAGTAGCTGAGATTATAGGCATGAGCCACCGTGCCCGGCTAATGTTGTATTTTTAGTAGTGGTGAGGTTTCACCATGTTGGTCAGGCTGGTCTTGAACCCCTGACCTCAGATGATCCACCAACTTTAGCCTCCCAAAGTGCTGGGATTACAGGTGTAAGCCACAGTGCCCCGCCAAACGTTTTATTCTTAACATGTATTCATACCCATTTATTCAGTTTGAATAACTTCTTGGCCCTTAGGTGTTGAAAGGCTCATGCATGTTAAATACATTATAAGTATTTGGTATCAACTCTGTAAAATGAAACTGCTGTAGAATAAAGTAGTAAAGGAGTTAGGAATCAGTGTTTATTAAGCATTTACTATACCACAGCTATTGTTCCAGGAACATTACCTATGTGTCTAACTGAATTCTCACATCTCTGTGAAATACAGAATCTCACGTATTATCGTCATTTTGTAAGTGAGGAAGCCAGTGGTCTGAGAGATGAGCTATTTGATTGCACTGACAGCAGGTCAGCAACTGATGCAATCAGTATCACAGGCAGGCCTGCCTGACCTTCACAACAGACAGCTTTTATCACTACATTAGTTTAAAGTTGCTCTGTGAGAGATTATTTCATTGATTATAATATCATTATGTCTCGTAAACTGCATGTTTTCTTATATGAATTATTTCACATAGTAGGTGCTTATAATCATTTATTTTTTTATTTCATTTAAGTAGTCTACTACAGGAAAAGCCCAAAGCATAATTTAAATTTCTGCATTTAAAATAAAATACAGAAAAACAGAGATCTAAATAATTAGTCTTCCAAATCTTGAACTATGTCTGATACACTCCATTATACGGCTCTCAGGGTTTTCATTTTTCTTAGTGAAAAGAAATAGCACATGAAATTAATAATTCTGAGTCATGAGATTCATGTTCTTATAAAAATGTTACATTTGTATTCACCCTAGAGTGACTATAAAGAAAAAATCGGCTATATTGTGCTAAAAGTAACTGAAATACATATTTAATAAATACCTCTTGGGTTGGTCAACAACAAATTTGCATGTGTTTATCCAAATGTAAAGGTACCATCTCATTAGTGAGGCTACTGGTTTGCAAAGATCCAAGGCAGTGTGCAAGGGATGGAGGAATCTGGGGCTGGCCATGGAAAAGATAAGATCCTGAGGGACAGCGTCACACAACAGGTTTTATAAGGTGACATTTGCATAAGCAGGGAGATCCGATACCACACAGACTCTTCCAGAGGCTTACAGTAGTGGCTGGGAACCACACCCAGCAGAGGAGGAGGGCACATCACCTCCCCCTGGGAGGGGGGGGGTCCGAGAGGGGCCCAGAGGTTCAAGTGCGGTCTCTCAGCAGCCTGGTGGGTGAGGCGTCTCTGGGCCAGAGGCCTTCTGTAGACATCAGCAGCTTGGAATCTCTGTTAGTCTCAGGCTGCCATAATAAAGTACCACCAACTGGGTGCCTTAAAGGACAGAAATGTATTTCTTCTTGATTCTGGACTTGAGACATCCAAGATCACAACGTCAGTGGGGTTGCTTTCTCCTGAGGCCACTCCTTGGCTTGCAGATGGCTGCCTTCTCCCTGAGTCCTCACATGGACTTCCCTCTGTGTGTGTCTGAGTCCTTATCTTCTCTTATTAGAAGGCACCAGTCTTATTGGATTAGGGCCCCTGCATGACTTCTTTTAATCTTAATTACCCTTTAAAGAACTCAGGCCCTGGTATAGTCACATTCTGAGGTACTGGAGGTTAAGATTTCAACACAGGAATTTTGAGAAGACACAACTCAGTCCTCAACAGGATCTTACAACTCCAAGGTCTTATCTTATCAATGGGTAACAGCTGTCAGGTGAAGTTTTGCAGGGTATGCAAAGCAGGCAGGCTCTAAATGGCTACAAGTCTGCTAGTTTGGGCTATTTTTAAAATAATTGGATGTGTAAAATTTGAGTTTGGTGCCAGCAGGCTTATGAGCTAACAGCTCCCAGCCTGCAATGAAGAAATAAAAACCCAGGGGCCAGTGCACACAGGCCATCTTCGGCTCATTTATAAAACATAGAGCTGCAGGGCACATCCAGACCACCCTGAGCTCTGCAGGGCTCATAAGCATCAACCCCAGTGCTGCAGGACCGCCTCAGCTTGCTTACAACAGGCAAACGCCCTAAAGAAAATCCATTTTCATTTTGCTTTGTTTCTATTGATAAAACTTAGATGTCTAAAACCAGTACATCCAGACTTGAATTTAACTCAGTTTATCCTTACTAATTTTAAATAACCGTGTGATGTTTTTAATAAAACCATGTATTTCTTTAAATTCATCATTCTAGACATTCTTTTAATTTCAGATCAGATATTAACTCTTCTCTGAAAGCATCCCTGACTTTGTCAAGTAGACAAAGACTCCTCTTCCCAGGTCCCATGACATTTAACATCTCTATCCATTATGTCATGGCACTATCGTGTTAGGCCATAACTATCGTTTATTTACATGTGCTATCCTCTGAATTCATTAACTATATCAGGTTACCGACTGTGGTCTCTGCATATACTTCCATTTCCTAGCACGGCCCCTATTAATAGCCGCTCATTAAATATTTTTGAACTACTTGATGAATAGAGGTTAGAAGCAGCTCCTAAACTCAGGCATGATAATAGCCACACCACACTGACCAGTAAACTTCTTTCCAAAGGAGCTGCTGTAAATCATACAAAGAATGGATTATAAAATATCATTTGCCTTCTGGCTGTGGAGAGTGGTTCTGAAAGTGCTTCTTTTTTAAGAATGGAAAGCTGCCATGGAAATAAAATGTAAATTTTTTCCACTGAGGCTTAAAAGGCCAAACAGCTTCTTGAGTGAAAGTTGTAATGACTGAGTCCGGATTCATATTACTTAACTGTTCCTGTGCCAGCTATGTTTTTGGTTGTTTATTTTGGTAAGGAAGTGGACTTCCTTTTTTTTTGAGACAGAGTTTTGCTCTTGTTACCCAGGCTGGAGTGCAATGGCGCGATCTCGGCTCACTGCAACCTCCGCCTCCTGGGTTCAGGCAATTCTCCTGCCTCAGCCTCCTGAGTAGCTGGGATTACAGGCACACACCACCATGCCCAGCTTATTTTTTTTATCATTAGTAGAGACGGGGTTTCACCATGTTGACCAGGATGGTCTCAATCTCTTGACCTCGTGATCCACCCGCCTCGGCCTCCCAAAGTGCTGGGATTACAGGCTTGAGCCACCGAGGAAGTCGACTTCCTCTACCTGTGCAAATTGAAAAACAGGAACAGGAGCCAGAAGCACTAAGGTATGAGTCATGCACTCACCAGAGTGTCTATCTTCTTTATTCTCCCATCTTCACAATCTTATCTGGAGGGAGTTACTAATAGTAGATTTAAAATGTCTCTATTAGGTACCAGGTACTGTATTTGTGTAGTTGAGGTCTACCTCTTCTTTTAACAGGGCTGATGTTACTTTTATTGTTTAAAAACTAAAAAAACAAGGTATAGAAATGTTGATTAGGTCAAGTGGTCTCAGTAGCCAAGTTTTGAGTTGGAATTGGAGTCGGCTCTTCTGACTTATTTAACTCATGATGTTCCCTCTTCACTGACGCCTATGTGTGCCTGACCTTGACCTTGAGAATAATAAAGAAGCCACTTAAACATGCATATCAGGCTTGTCCTGGGGCACTCAGATCTGCCCTCTAGAATGGTATTGTGGACTGCCTGTGTCCCCCTAAAATTCATGTATTTTAGTTCTCATCTGCAGTGTAGCTGTATTTGGAGATAGGATCTCTAAAGAAGGAGTTAAGGTTAAATGAGATAATAAGGGTGGAGTGCTGATCCAAGGGGATTAATGTCCATACTAAAAGAAGCACAGGCAACAGAGGAAACCTCCCCAACTCCCACTCTGCCTTGTGAGGACACAGTGAGAAGGTGGCCCTTTGCAAGCCAGGAAAAGAGCATTACTAGGAGCTGGTATGAATCTTCATCTTGAGCTTTAGCCTCTAGAGCTATAAAAAAATAAAAATAAAAATATTGTTTAAGCTACCTAGTTGATGGTGTTTTGTTGTGGAAATCTGAGCTAACACAAATGAGAAGGCTTTTTAGCTGCAATCTAGGGTTAAAAAGAGTCCCAAGTGATTCTTTTGATCACTCGTATTTCAGAAACTTGATATCACACATCAATTAGTAATACCTAGGAAGCACTGATTACAAAAATCACAGCTACAGAGGAAAATGGTTTTATGGATGTCAGAGTAGTACACCACAGAGAAAGCATAACTTAAGTAGTATTCCCCACCTGTACTTAAGATAAATAATTATTTTATTCAAAATTTGTATATTTTTGCCAAAGGAGCAAGTTTGTGTGTGTTTGTGTGGCCTTTAAACTCCCCCAGAAAATGGAATTGTGCCGAGCCGGGTGGATCACGAGGTCAAGAGATCGAGACCATCCTGTTCAACATGGTGAAACCCTGTTTCTACTAAAAATACAAAAATTTAACTGGGCATGGTGGCGCGTGCCTGTAATCCCAGCTACTCGGGAGGCTGAGGCAGGAGAATTGCCTGAACCCAGGAGGCGGAGGTTGCAGTGAGCTGAGATCGTGCCATTGCACTCCAGCCTGGGTAACAAGAGTGGCAGTGTGTTTTGCTGCCTTCTGCCCCTTCACCCATATTTGGCATTTCTCCCCATGCCATCCCTTCCCCGCTCCCCCCCTCTGCTGACCCTCCCCTATTTCCCCCAGTAGACCTCAGTGTGTGGTACTCCCTTCCCTGTGTCCATGTGTTCTCACTGTTCATCACCTGCCTATGAGTGAGTATATACGGTGTTTCCTTTTCTGTTCTTGTGTCAATTTGCTGAGAATGATGTTCTCCAGATTCATCCATGTCCCTACAAAGGACACGAACTCATCATTTTTGATTACTGCCACGTGTGTACCTATGCAACTACCTTGCATGTTCTGCACATGTACCCCAAAACCTAAAATGCAATAAAAATTAAAAAAAAAAAGAAACTCCATCTCAAAAAAAAAAAAGAACTCTTCCTTTCCCTTCATTTTCTTATCTTCAAAATTTATCTTTTTCATGTTCCACTTGACACAACTATAGGTAAACAATGTGTCGCTTGTTATGATTCTCTAGAAGATTTCATAAAACAAGAGTTCTTCTTTAACCTAAAGAATAAATGTTATATCGGACATTTCATCTTTCTCTTGGGTATAAAAGAATTGGGATCTACTTTTAACATAGTTTGAACATGATCATTAGTAGAATTAAAAGTTTACGTGAGATATTTGAAGATTTCTGTTTAAATAGCAGATCTATAGTAGCTTTGATGTTTGTTATTTTTTACTAGATTTATTTTTGTAGAGTAGTTTTAGGTTCACAGCAAAATTAAGGGGAAGGTTAAAAAAATTTATATCTTTGTGTCCCCACACATTTAGGACCTCCCTTATTATCATTGTCTCCCATCAGAATGGTATATTTATTACAATCAATGAACCTACTCTGACACATTACTATTAACCAAACCCCATAGTTTACATTAGAGAGCAATCTTGCTGTTGTCAGTTTTATGGGTTTGGACAAAATTCAATGACATGTATCCATTTTAATAGTATCATATAGATAATTTTCATTTTCTTTATTATCTGTGCTCTGCTTATTCATCCTTCTCTCCCCCCAACTCCTGGCAACCACTGACATTTTCCACTGTTACCCTAATTTTGCTGTTTCCAAAATGTTATACATTGGAATCAGATATTTTATACTTTTTCAGATTGGCTTCTTTCACTTTGTAATAGGTATTTAAGGTTGGAAAGAACTGACAGCTTGGCAATACTGAGGGTTTTTTTTTTTTAATCCATGAACATGGGATATCTCTTTGTTTATCTAGATCTTTTTTTAATTCAGAGTTTTATAGATTTATTCATATAAATTTTGTTTCTATTTTGCTAGATTTATATCTAAGTATTTCATTTTGGAGTGTGCTAATGTACATGGTATTATTATATTTAATTTTCAATTCTACTTGTTCATTGCTAGTACATGAAAAAGCAATTGATTTTGTGCATTAGTGTTAACTTTGTACCCTACAACTCTGCTATAATTGCTTATTAGCTCTGGGAGGGTGTATTTTTTTGTTGTGTGTTTGTTTGTTTTTTTCCTCAATTATTTTGGATGTTAGACAGTTGTGTCACCTGCAGGGGGAAAACAACACCAGCAACAACTATTATTTCTTCTTTCTCAATCTGTATTTCATGTATTTTCTCTTCTTGCCTTATTGTGTTAGCTACAGTGTTGGAATTCAGTGATGAGAGGGGACATTTGTGCCTTGTTTCCTGTTCTTAGTGAGAAAGCTTTGAGTTTTCACATTAAGTAAAACATTAGCTACAGGGTTTTTTGGTAGCTATTCTTTACAAGATTGAGAAGCATTCCCTCTAGTTCTGGTTTACTGAGGGTTTTTTTTTTTTTAATCATGAATGTGTGTTGGATTTTGTTAAATGCTTTTCTCTGCCTGTATTGATGTGATCATGTGATTTTCTTTTTCTTTAACTTGTTGATGTGATGTGATGTGCTAATTTATTTTTCAATGTTGAACCAGCCTTGCATACCTGAGACTAATCCCAGTGGGACATGGCATATAGTTCTTTTTATATGTTGTTGAATTTGTTTTGCTAATATTTTGTTGAGGACTTTTGCATCTATGTCCATGAGCAGCATTGGTTTGCAGTTTCTGTTTCATGTAATGTCTCTGTCCAGTGTTGATGTTAGGATAATGTAGTCATGTATGGTTAGGAAGAACAATGATTTGGTTTCCCCTCCGATAGCTGGAAGCAGGAGGGGACTTTCCTCCAGCATTCCTTGTGAGAACCAAGGGAGGCCTCAGGAAGTAAAACTCATCATGTTTGGACCACTGATGCGGAGTAAAACTAATGTAATGAATGGGTCCCCTGATGACTGAATTCTCTTGGGGCACACTGAGCCCCCAGCAGTCCACCAGTTACATCTCTGTTTTCACTAAACCCACTCTGGAGATTTGTGCTTGTAGGTTCCTGCTCAGGTACCATGACTTTCTGTATTTCCCTGTATGTTTCTCCAACCTTTGGAGCAGCAAATTGCGCTGTGACCCCCACCTCTCTGAATGATCTATGAAAAGTTATTGATCTTTCAGTTTATAGAGTTTTCTCAGAGGACTGAGTGGTGACTTCCAACTTCTTACGTGGTGAACAGGAAACCAGAAGACTACCTTTCTCTTCTTTTTAAAACAATAATCTGGAAAATAGAAACCAGCAAGTCTGCAAAGAATTCTGATTTGTATTCTCCTGGGAAGGGGAAGTCTGCGTGCCCCTCCTCTGGTCACTACCTTGTGCTGTGGGCAGTTGATGAGAAGAGGCTGTGTGCTCCCAGCCCAGGGAATATGGCTAGAAACTAGATGCCAAGCTTAGTCTGAGAAGTCACACTTTCTTTTGGGACAGGTTAAAAATGGGTCTGTACATGGACGGACGGCTGTTGCAGGCTTGTTATGTGGGAAACAAAAATCAACAAACTCTTGGGAACTTGTTAAATTTTATGTTGGCATTATTTTCACACCTGGAATTGAACAGTAGGAGAGTGCTGACCAGGGTGAAGGATGGCTGAGACGGAAGGCTCAAGAGAGGGGAGGAAAATGAAAAAGAGCTGCATAGGTTGGAGGACATTTGAACTATTCCTTAGAGATTATCAAATATATTCTCTTAACTCTTAAAATGGAAGGAAGGAAGGAAAGAAGGAAAGGAGGAAGGAAGAGAGGGAGAGAGAGAAGACAGGAAGGGAGGGAGGGAGGAAAGAAAGATGTAAGGAAAGATGGTAAGAAAGAAAGAAGGAAGGGAAGATTGCTTTGATCAGATAAGGGACTCACCTACGTTCATGAAGCTAATTATTATGTGAGGTAGATGAGAGAGTCTCTTCCCTCATACCTTATTTAATAAAGGGTGTGTTTGGAACAAACTGTTTGTTTTTGTTTTTTAGGTATGATGCTTTTTTATTGACCACAAAAATGTTAAGAATACCTATATGACTAACCTGTGAAATGTTTAGTTGTACTGTGTATTCATCTGTTCTCATGCTGCTAATAAAGACATACCCAAGACTTGGTAAATTATAAAGGAACGAGGTTTAATTGACTCACAGTTCCACATGGCTGGGAGGCCTCACAATCGTGGTGGAAGGTGAATGAGGAGCAAAGTCACATCTTACATGGCAGCAGGCAAAGGGAGCATGTACAGGGGAACTCCCCTTTGTAAAACCATCAGATCCCCTGAGATTTATTCACTGTCAAGAGAACAGCATGAGAAAGACCCTCCGCCATGATTCAGTTACCTCCTACCAGGTCCCTCCCACAACATGTAGGAATTATGGGAACTACAATTCAAGGTGAGATTTGGGTGGGGACACAGCCAGATCATAGCATAGCAATTTAAGGCTTTCACATACCTCCATCCAGTAATCCACATAAACACCAAGTCAGGGAGTCAGGAGCTGGTTTCTTGTCCTACTAAGCACCAGCTGTGAATTTAGGGGTGAAATTAACATCCCAATGCTTCAATTCCCTTATCTGTCCTGGGGGTGGTAAAGATAATATGATAATTAGTGTGTGTGGCGACTAAATTGTCAGATGTAAAGAACTTAGAATGAGGCTCAGTAAGTGACAAAAATGTCTATTACTAGCATGAGTGTGATTATTCTTGTGGACTTACCACCGTTCCTCCTCACAAAGAACTTGATGAGAAGTGTCCACAGGGTGACTTGGCTGGGGTGTGCCTGTTTTGGCTCTGCTGGTTTGGCTTTCCTGACCAGCATCTATTCCACTTCGAAGTGATTTCCTCTCTGCTACAGGAGGTAGCAGATGTAGGCAGCATCCAGTAAAGATCCTGTGGCTTAGGTTTGCTGCAGTAGCTGGAACACTGTCTTTCTTCCATCACTTTAAGACTCCCTGAAAGGTCTATTATTCATTTTACTTCATTTAGGATTCCCAGTATTTTCTCTTTTTCCTCTGCCTTATTCTTCACTCCCCTCTTCTATCATCTTTGCACTCACTCACACTTCTGGTATTGCCACTTCACATGTAACACAGACTTCACATCCGTGTCACAGCCACAGGAAAGCTCAGGCTTCTCTCACATTGAACCTGTCCTGTGGGATTCATGTCCCCCTGTGTACCACCCTATTTAGCTGTTTCTTTCAGGGAAGAAATGCCACTGAAAGCTTCCAGAAAGCTTGCATTCCTTAAAAAAAACAAAAAAACCCTAAAATTTAATATTTTAAATAGTAGAACAGTAGACATATTATGACTCACTGTTTTGACATTCAACTGAAATAATTTATGAGTGTTTTACATCTTTACATTTCAATACATTTGATTCCCCTTTGAAACATCTAAAAATGGTTCCAGACCCACTACCAGCTGCCTTGTTATCAAGCATTATTTTGTCAGAGGGTGGGGGTTGGTAGCAAGAAAACATCTTCCAATCTGGTAACTCATTTATTTATAAAAGAAAACATGGCATATTCTGATTCTCTTTGATCTACTTAATATGCAGTAAACTCCATCTTGCAAATTTAGCAGGTTTGGATCATTTGGCTAAAAAGAAAGAAAATGCGACTAAATTAAATTCTGGAGTAAAATTCTCACTCGTTTCTTTGGTGTCTAAGTGGATTGACTTTGGAGCATGGCAAAGATTATGTGCAAAATTCAGTATCAAAATTCTTAGCACTGATATTTGAACTAACTGAAAGGGTCCCATCCTATCCAATTCTGTAGCTTTCTTGAAGGAAAAACATGTCATCTTTATTGTTATGTCACTTTATTGTTATGTCATCTTTATTGTTATGTCACTCTGATGTATCTACCAAAGTGAGACACACAGCTGATGAAAAATAAATATTTGTTAAATGCACTGAGTATAGGCGGCATCAGGGAGATGCTAAATATGATACCTCCTCAGAACTGAAAAAAAAACCTTTCTTTTCCTTTGCGTCCTACATCTGTAATTTCACTGTTTTTGTTTTTTATGTTTTTGTTTTGTACATTTTCTAGACAGCTGACAATCTCCAGATGTCCATTTCACAGGGACAATTTTAATTTCTTTCCTGCAACTGAGAAAGTTTCAGTTTTATCTGTCTTCTTAGGATTCTCATTCTTTTATTGGTCTCTCCTTCATCGGTCCACTCCTGTTAATGCTATTTTCACTGCCTAGTCACATAATTCCAAAAATCTTTCATTTTTATTTCAAAGATGTTAAACTGAAAGTGAAAAGTGTCTGATTTCTCCCTCAGCTCCAAAGAAACCTTTTGTTCATACAAGCAGACATTCTCCTATAAAAATTGTTTCATTACAGTTCTTATTGACAATTATCAGTATGTCTTTAGATAAGCTGATCTACCTGTTAGATTGAAAATGTCATCTTCTCTTCGGTTTGGCAAATACTTATGTATCTTCCATTGCTCTGCTCATCTATCTCTGACTTTATGAAACGTTCTTATTTGTCACAATTGGAAATGGATGGCCCATTGTAGAAGCCAGTATGAAAACAGGTATCTCCATGCATAGGAATTGAATACTCCTATGTCATTGCCCCCTCAAGCCCCCAAAAATCATAAGCCTCTGGAGGGTAGACTCTTGCATTGTACTTGTTTGTAATCAACAGCCAGATATAAGGAGAGAGGCTGGTACCTGTTAAACACTGGATTATATGAGCAGAACAAATATTTTGAGTCTATGCTCTACACAGCACCAACATTCTCTGATGGAAGAAGCTTGTAAACAGGTTAGGGTGGCATTAATTAAACAATTATTCTTTTACAAGGTAAGTGCTGAACTGGAATTTAAAGAAAATAGAAATATTTTTAGAGAAAATACGTAATACACTGAGCTAACTTTTCATGGGTATCTACTGTCTAGGTCTTTTACGTTCTTGTTAATAAACAGATGGCAATCATTTTTTCCAGTAAACTCTCAGAAATTTGGAAGAATGTAAAAGTTTAATCCTAAGAAATATATCAAAGTGTAGGATAATAAATATGAATCATGGTAATCAATTAGTATTATTTCCTAATAAAATGTCAAGGCATTATGAAAATATCCTAGAAAAGCGTTGTTAGAAACTCCTTGATTCCATTTTGTGAACAAAATATATTTGATCTCCTTTCTCCTTTTAAAGACAGAAAAATCTACCTAAAAGACAGAAGTTAAATGCTCCCTAATTACTTGTGTTATAAACTATCAATCATAAAAATATAAGACATGGATTTCTATCCTAATTTAAAAGATGTGTAGTTATTCTATAAATTAGAGGTGGCTCTTTTGGGAAAATGAAATCATTTTCACTTATTTAATCATATATATGTGGCTGAAACAATATATTTTAAATGAAAGAGAGAGGTTGATCTCATTTCATAGGAGGTTATGCTTTGTGAAAAATAGACTGAAATTATAGAGCCTTATTTAATAAAACGTTGTTTCTTGCTTATGGGAAAGTCTTGGGTAGTGTTTAGGGTGGTAACAATATCCCCTCCCTCCATGCAGTATTTAGAGATCCAGGCCCCTTTCACTGGATCCTCCCACCCCAAGCCCTCCTCCTGTCACCAAATGTTGTTTCTGAACAAATGCTTCTGAATGAAGAGGACGGCAGTTCCCTTAGTATAGGGGAGGGGAGTGGGAAGTTTGCGGGGCTAGGTCTGAAGTGTGGCATTCATCCCTTTCACTCTCTCCCCGTTGGACTAGACTTAAACTCATGGAAAAAAAAGTCTAAGTACTGTGGTTTAACCCCTCTGGGACTTTCAGTGGGTAGCTGGTCGTCTTCCCAAGCTTCCCTTTTCATCACCGTAGCACGAACCTGTCACCTTGGAACATATTAGTGTGATGCTCCAACAGCTGTAAATGCTATTTGGTTGGTGCAAAAGTAATTGTGTTTTTTTTTCCCCGTTACTTCCTATAGCAAAAATCGCAATTACTTTTGTAACAATCAAATAATACAGCAGTAACTGGGCTGTTGGCAACTCCTAGAAAGACTATTGTGGTAACTAATTTTGGTTATTAGAACGGCTTTTGATTGCTTTACGTGTTGGATGTTTAAAACTATGTTTTGGGCAGGGCTCAGTGTCTCATGCTTATAATCCTAGCCCTTTGGGAGGCAGAGGCAGGTGGAATATATGAGCTCAGGAGTTCAAGACCAGCCTGGGCAACATGATGAAACCCCATCTCCATTAAAGTACAAAACTTAGCTGAGTGTGGTGGCGTGCACCTGCAGTCCTACTACTCAGGAGGCTGAGGAATGAGAATTGCTTGACCCCAGTAGGTAGAGGTTGGTGAGCTGAGATCGTGCCACTGAACTCCAGCCTGGTCATAGAGTGAGACTCTGTCTTAAAAAAAAAAGTTTGATTAATTCTCAGTACTTTTATTTATTGTATTGCCTTTTACTTTAAAACTCAGATTTTTAAAGATTTTATCAGATAAGACATTGCTTTCTTTGAACATGAACATGGAACTCATATATTGGTAAGAACAAGACTTACAAATCAGGCACTCATAGCTTTAGGGTTTTGTGCAAAGGCTTCATTTGCAGATGAAGAAATGAAAGCTAACTAAATGAAAGTTAACTCACTCAGCAAAACTGGGGCAGCAGGGATACTAACCTCCAAGCTTTGGTGATGGTGGAAAGAAACAAACTCCTCTCTTAAAAGGACAAGGCTAAGTTAACAAGTGAGAAAGCTATTCTGGCATTAGTTTGATATTTTATGAATATTAAGATTCTGAGGAATCAGAAAAATTAAATGATTAAGGGTTCACAATAGCATATTAGTTCTGAAAAAAATACCAATGATTACTGTTTAAATCAAGATGTTTTGTTTCAAGAGTTATATTGTTTTAATATTTTAATTTATCATGTTAGAAATGTATTGATAGCATCAGATTTGATGATCCTTTACTAAAATTGTTTACTTATTTTCAGTTTCTCTTTTACCTTAATGATGATTTTCCTCTATTCTAAAGAACACATTTATTATTAGTATTTTTTTATAAAGTAATGAAAAGCTTTCTTCTACTAATCAAGACCTCTAACTGGATTAATCATTTAAATCTAGAGGAAACAATGCCAGGTTTTAATCATTGTGTGATTTGGTTTTGTTTTCCTGTTTTTAGATTTGTGTTTATTTTGGTGGTGGTGGGAGTGTAAATTAGTTCAACCATTGTGGAAAACAATGTAGCATTTCTCAAGGATCCAGAACCAGAAACTCTATTTGATCCAGCAATCCCATTACTGAGTATATATCCAAAGGATTATAAATCATTCTACTATAAAGAAACACACATGCATATGTTTATTACAGCAGTATTTGCAATAGCAAAGATTTAGAACCAACCCAAATACCCATCAATGACAGACTGGATAGGGAAAATGTGGCACATACCATGGAATACTGTGCTACCAGAAAAAAGAATGAGTTCATGTATTTTGCAGGAAAATAGATGAATCTGGAAACCATCATTTTCAGCATACTAACACAGGAACAGAAAAACAAATACTGCATGTTCTCACCCATAAGTGGGAGTTGAACAATGAGAACTCATGGACACAAGGAGGGGAACATCACCACCAGGGACTGTCAGGAGTTGAGAAGCAGCTGAGGAAGAGCATTAGGACAAATACCTAATGCATGCGAGTCTTAAAAACCCAGATGACAGGTTGATAGGTACAGCAAACCATCATGGCACATGTATGCCTACGTAACAAAACTGCCCTTTCTGCACATGTATTCCAGAACCTGAAATAATACTTAACATGAGATCTATTCTCTTAACAAACTTGTAAGTGCCTAAAGTGGTATTGTTAGCTATAGGCACGAGGCTGTTCACCAGATCTCCAGAACATACTCAACAGATATAACCCAACATCTTACCCTTTAAATGGCATCTCTCCATTTTCCTTTCTTCCCGGCCACAGGCAACCTCCATTCGATTCTCTGCTTCTGTGAATTTTACATTCCTCGTGGAAACGGAATCCTACAGTGTTTGACTTTCTGCAGTTGGCTTGGCTCACATAGCATATTGTCCTTCTGGTTCATCCATATTGTTACTATGGCAGCATCTCCCTTTTTAAGAGTAAATAATATTCCCCCGTGGTGTATATGTCACCATATTTTATGTGGCCATCAATGGATGGATATATGGTTGTTTCTGTATCTCTACTATCATGAATAACATAGCAATGAACATGAGAATACATATCTTTTTGACATCCTGATTTACTTTTTTATTTTTTGATATGCTGGATTTTATGATGATTCCATTAGTACTTTTTTCAGGACCTGCCATGCCACTGTCTATGACAGCTGCAGATTATAGTTCAATTTTGAAGCAGAATCAAGGAGGAGAGAAAAATCTCCTGTTTACTAGTGATTCTTCCAAGAACATTTTCTTAGAAAAATGCCTTTTAAAAGCCACATGTAGGTGATGACAATAATTTACACTGTCACACTGCTTTATAGTTCCCGAGACATAGGACAGACCAGCTTCCTGAATCTCCCCACTTCTGCCCCCTAATTTCCAGCTTCCATTTGTTTATTAGACAAGTCCGAGTTAATGCATAAGACCAACTTGGCATAAGATATTGTGTTAGTACCTTGGTTGTAGTTATGGCTGTTACTCAAACTGGATGGGTCAATGCAGTTATTTTTATTTTTATGTTTATTATATGCCAATCCATTTGACAAAATTATTTATTGGATTTGATAGTCCCTCAGCTGTGACCACTTGGATCTTTGAAGAATTTAGCCATACATGTAGATAAATATCTTTTTCTGTTTCCATATTTCTTTGGAAATACGTTGGGACTATAAATATATTTTCTCAACTTATTTTATTATCTGATACCTCCAAAACAGTCGAGTAGAAGTTGAGTATGATGGCAGGCACAAAGCATTGTTAAATAGTAGCCGCTTATTAGTTATTGAATGACCGATAGCAAAATCTTCAACATCTTCTTATTATAAATGTCAAGCAGGCTGCCATTGCAAAGTGCAATGATCATAAGACACTGTAGCTTTTTACAAAACAAGAGGAAATACCTGGCTTAGAGGGATGACAAGGGAGGCTATATATTAGGCCAGGTGCAGTGGGTCACACCTGTAAGCCCAGCACTTTGGGAGGCCGAGGTGGGTGGATCACAAAGTCAGGAGTTCAAGTTAAGCCTAGCTAAGATGCTGAAATTCCGTCTCTATTAAAAATACAAAAATTAGCTGGCAGTGGAGGCGGGCACCTGTAATCCCTGCTACTCGGGAGGCTGAGGCAGGGAACTGTTTGAACCCGGGAGGCAGGGACTGTAGTGAGTCCAGTTTGTGCCACTGCTCTCCAGCCTGGGCAACAGAGCAAGACTCCATCTCAAAAAAAAAAAGAAAGTAAAAAAGAAAGAGACTATATATTAAAAGGACACTTCACGTAAAAAAGCTTATCCTTTACAGAACTATGGTTCTTTATTTAAGTAAAAAATAGTTTCATATGTTTCAATTATGATAACCTTTTTTTGAATTTCCTGTGCCAGAAAATATTGATTTTCAGACTACCTAGTCTCTTGTACCATTTAGAGACAGATTTGCCAAACATATAATTTAAAAGACATCAGAAGGAATTGTTTGATCTGTTTCTCAATCAGTCTTTTTTTTTTTTTTTCAAAACAAAAATTGAATACCTACTATAGGCAGCGCATCGTGATACACACTGGGGATTTCCTGGTGAGTCCAGCAGATTGGCCTTGATCTTGTGGAATGTACTGTCTACAGCCACACACAGACAAAAGCAAAGATCTGCTCCCGATATAGTGATGAGGCTGAAACTAAAGTCACAGAGAAAAAAGAAAACTCGATGAGAAATGCTATAGTTAAAAATTAATAGAAGTAGATGTGAGATTCCAGGATATATAGAATCCTTTTTCCAAATGAGGCATGGGAATGGTTAAACAAATTTTTGTCTGAAATAATATAATTTAGAGTACTTATTAAGTTTTCTGTGTGTTTGTATGGAAGGGTGTAGTCACGCCCTCAGAATTTAGTAATGACTAGTTTTGGAAATATTATTAATTCCAGTGATAAATAGTGGGAAGGAATTTGTTCTCTCTCTTTTTTGTTTTGAGCAATTATTATATGCCAGACACTGCAGTAAGGATTTTACATGATTTCCATTGTATCTATACATTTGTCCTTGTATTATTGCAAAGACTGAGGCTCAAAGAATATAAAATGACAGGCGAGTGCAAGAATCTGAACCCACAACTTTCTAGTTCTACGTTCTGCTTATTCCACTGCCATGGTAAAAAATGTTTCTGTTCGTAAGAATGATTTCTGTGTTAGGAGTAATGATGAAATTATTTTATCATATATATTCTATAATTAGAAATTTAGAGATTGGTAGCTTGTGGGTTTGTAGGTAACATATGCAGAAATAATTTTATAACTTGTTTATGAATATAATTTTTATTATTAATTCAGACTGCAAAGGTTAGAACCTGAGTCTTGCATGCCCATCATTAAAATTCATTTCAGTTACACTTCTAAATACAGTTCTCACCCTTATTCTGGGGTAGTGTGTTCCAAAACCCCCATTGGATTCCTGATACCTGTGATGGCACCAAACCCTGCATATGCCATGTTTTTATCCTATATATACATACCTCTGATAAAGTGTAATTTCTAAATAAAGCACACTACACTTGCACGTTATAAAGTGAAATAAGGGCAACTTGAGCACAAATGCTGTGATACTGCTCTCTCTCATTGCTTGATTTCCTTCCTTCCCTTCCCTCCCTCCCTCCCTCCCTTCCTCCCTTCATCCCTTCCTTCCTCCCTCCCTTCCTCCTTCCCTCCCTTCCTGCCTTCCTCCCTTCCTCCCCGCCCAAAATAAAAAAAAATGCTGGGATACTGCAACCATCAGTCTACAAACCCACAGGGCTACCAAGTAACTAATGTAGATAGTGCGGATCCACTGGACAAAGGAATCGTTCGTGTCCTGGCTGGGATGGAGTGGGATGGCACTAGTCCGAAGAGCGAGCAATTTAAAACTTATGAATTATTTATTTCTGGAACTTTTCATTTAATGTTTTCAGACCACAGTTGACCTCGGGTAACTGAGACCACAAAAAGTGAAACTGCACATCATGGAAGTACGAGAAATATTTCAGAGAGTTTATGCTGGCATACGAAGTATTCATGAAATAGTCAATTCCAGTTCTTCTAAGTCTTCCCTTTGCTCTATGTTCTGTTGCCTAAAGTAGTTGTTTAAATAATGTCTAATAAAAATAAAAATAATACTTTAATGAGATGATGACCTTTAAACTCATATTAAGAAAAACTGGTTATTCATGTGTTTTAAGCATTTAGTTTGGTGATCACAATATGAATACATTATCTAGCAATAATTCTATCTCTGGCATGGCAATATTATAGAGGGTATGAATATGTGTGTGTGTGTGTGTATATATATATATACACACATACACAAACATATATGTGCATACACATATACATATATGTGATATATTATTAGGTATAATGATACTTTTATTCATGGTTCTCCCTTTTTATTTTGTTGTTGTTATTGTTTCTTTTTCGTCCCACTGCCTCAGATGTCATAACCCAAAGCAGTCACTCCCAAACAAATACTCATAACACCCATTTGGACATCGTCAACCTCTTGGTGCACATAAATCAAAGGGCTAAAAACAAGGGTAAAGTTTCTCAAGCTGTAATAGATCACTGATTATAGATCAAGCTGTAAAAGATCCCTGGTTGTAGATCAAGTTGTAATAGATCACCACTGGTTATCAGCCTCTTTCTACTTCTTCACCTCCTGTAACTTCTTCCTCTTCTTTCTCTCCTGCGGATGTCCTCTGGGATTTAGTCTGTGGATATCTGGTTTTCCTCTTTCCATGACTATACCTTTATTTAGTGCAGAAGACATGGAAGAAGGTTACTCCGCAGACAGATTAGTAGAAATCCTCCAGGCAATAGACCCCTACCCATGTTTTTAGTAAATCAATGTGCCTCCTTTTTCACTGTTTAAAATTGTGAAACATAACACACATTCAAAAACTGGCCAAAAGTAAGATTTACAGCTCGGTTATTTATCTCTGGAGGAAAACCTGCATCACTCCCACAGTTTCCAGAAATAAACTTTCACTAACACCTGTCACTTTTCTCCCTCTCTCCCACTCCAAAACAACCAGTGCCCTGAATGTCATTATAACAGCCCTCCCATTCATCCTTTTAGTAACCATCTATGGCATCCAAGATGGTATTAATACATAGTGCAGATTCCTTCCTCTTAAAAGTTTACATTCATACAAAAGCAATCATCCTGTACATGTTCTCTTGTGTCTGGCGTTTTCTTCAACAATTTGTTTACACGGTCTATCCATGTTTTTGTCTACAGAAATAGTTCATTACTTTTCTGGCTATGACATAGGAACACATTTGCATGAATTTATTATTATATATTTATTAAGTCTCCCGTATGGTGCTCACACAATATCCTTAGTGACCTATGCACAACAGCTTTTATAACTCATGCTCACTGGAAATCCATTTCTATGATCTCTCCCACATGTTTATATTAGCTAAGCCAACTTCTCCCTGGAATTCCATCCTCTTCGGAGACATGGTATTCTCCCAGCCTCTTTATACTTTTTCGCCTCCTGTAACTTCTTCCTCTTCTTTCTCTCCTGTGGATGTCCTCTGGGATTTAGTCCATGGATTTCTGCTTTCCCTCTTTCCATGCATACTACCCTAGATAATTTAGTCTCACATCTCAGCAATCACATCTTTGTCAATGAATAAAATACTCACCATTACTTTCTGCTTGATATTTTACATTTGCTCACTTAACAAATACAATTACTTTAAAGATCTCAGTATAGATCTTTTTTCCTTTTATTTTTGAGTCTGAGTTTCACTCTTGTTACCCAGGCTGGAGTGCAATGGCGCGATCTCGGCTCACCGCAACCTCCGCCTCCTGGGTTCAGACAATTCTCCTGCCTCAGCCTACTGAGTAGCTGGGATTACAGGCACGCACCACCGTGCCTAGCTAATTTTTTGTATCTTTAGTAGAGACGGGGTTTCACCATTTCGACCAGGATGCTTCACCTCGTGATTCACCCGCCTCCACCTCCCAAAGTGCTGGGATTACAGGCTTGAGCCACCGCGCCCAGCCTCAGTATAGATCTTATATGCAACTTTACCTTCCTTCCTTGCTTCCCTCTCTTCACCTTTTCTAACTTTCTGATTTTTCTAATATTCTTGTCAATACCTGTATCAACTTGACTTTAATTTCAAATTCATTTATTAAAATTATTCACTAAAATCTGATATTTATATCATACCTACTGGCAGGGTCGATAAAGGAAATATTATGAAGTAATAATGTATTCCACTGCCAACCTTTTACAGAATTAATATTTTTATTTTATTATTGCCATCTTACATGTTCTCGCTTAACTGTTTTGTTTAAACTACTTGATAAAGTAACTACTTGAAAGTCTTGCTGATTCTTTCAATTCATCAAGCAGGAACTTCAGAATCACTCTTCGTGGAAGAGCAGTTTTGCGTGTCAGATATGTACATGCCTACACAAAGCGATGAGAACCTGATCCCTCTCTGCAGACTTGCCTGCTGGTACTTTACCAGGCCAAGCTCACACCTCCCATACAGGCATCTCCCTGGTTCCTAATCCCAAGCCTTCTTAATGACGTCTCTTGCCTGGGCTGCCTTCTTCCTTCCTTGTTTATCCAGAATCCCAGGATTTACTGAAGACTCACTTCCTTTGTCAAGTCTTTCCAGTGCTCCTTCACTTACTATCTTGCTTTTTTTTGATGGCATCTTCCTATTGGTTTTGTTTCTTTATTTTGGTTTAAATCCCTAAACAGAAATGACTGCATTTTAAAATTTCATTTCTGTGTCCTTTAGCACTTTCATCAGGAACGTATCCTTAGTAGATCTATATTAGATATTTCTATGCCTAAATATTTAATTAGAAAATGTGTGGAAGAGTCTTCCAGTTGGCTCCTGTGTTCTTTTGCTAAGGCCCAGTCGTCTCTGAGCATTTGCCCACTGTCTCCAACCCCGAGATGTTCCAAGCTTATCTTGCTGACTTCCTGTCTCTCAACTTTAAGTTGCCATTTTCCAAGGAGCCCTGTTCTTTGCTTTTGGTACTTTGGTACTCTTTCAGATGGTATTTGGAAACCACAATCAGGTTATTAGGAGCACTTCTTGCTCCTAGTTGGCCATTTTTAAGAAGTGTATACATTTTAAGCCACTCCATAGACATTGCTCAAATGCCTTCAGGAAGATTATGCACCTGTACATCTAACTACAGTAGAAGAGACCCCAAAGCCACACTCATCCGATCCTGGAGAATCATTTATTTTGAACATAGACCATTGACAAGGCGAAAAATGGCAAAGTCTCTTTTACATTTGTGTTCCTTCAATAATGATTAAATTACCATTTGTTCACATTTAAAAAAAAAAGAGAAAAAAACAGAAAATGTTTCAATTACTTTTTAAAAAAATTCTAAGGAATTTATCTTTTTAGTTTGTATGGAACCACCGGCCATGTTCATGTCATGTTGAGCCCTCTGATCTAAGTCATTTTCATCTTCACAGGGATTATAGTGGCTTCTGACATTGTATTAAGCATAGAAGGCAAAGACAAATACCCTCAGCTGTAAAATCTCCAGGGGGAATCTCTGTAATAACTCTCAGACGAAAGGGCCAATATCCTCTTCTATAAAATCAAAGTTGATTACTTTTAAAGAATAGATTTGATGCATTCAGAGGGCTTAGCTAACTGTCTGGAACCATAAGGTAGGTACTCCATAAACATGAGCTCCCTCTTTGCAGGTGAAATTAGAAAGAAGCAAGTCTATTTTACCTTGACAACACTTTATATTTCAAATGAACTATTTTATGCTTGAATCATCTTTCTCCATGTTACAATAAAGTCTGGACATTTCCCCCTATCCTTCCCTACAAATTGAATTTAATTAAGTGATTTAAATTAAAATTAATTTTAAAATTTGAATTAAAATTTATTTTATAAAATTGAAAATTAAGTAAATGTCAATTAAGCATGCATTAATAATGTGATTTAGAAATTAATATATAAAAATATGCACATGCTATTTAAAATTATATAAATATGTAATAATGTGTGTGTTTAAATATTTAAATAAATTAGAAATCAACCTCACTCACAAATAACTCTGAAAAACAAGTAGCTTATATTTTTATGGATGCTAAGCAAGAGTTGAATCTGCAAACAATCATTTTGCAACCCCATGTTCTAAGAACTGGATTAGCACTGGCTGGGCACAGTGGCTCACGCCTGTGATCCCAACACTTTGGAAGGCCGAGCAGGTGGATCACAAGATCAGGAGTTCGAGACCAGACTGACCAACATAGTGAAAACTCGTCTCTAATACAAAAATTAGCAGAGCATGGTGGTGCATGCCTGTAATCCAAGCTACTCAGGAGGTTGAAGCAGGAGAATGGCTTGAACCCGGGAGGCAGAGGTTGCAGTGAGCTGAGATCATGCCATTGCACTGCAGTGTGGATGACAGAGTTAGATTCTGTCTGAAGAAAAAAAAAAAGGAAAGAATTGGGTTAGCACTAACAGTATAAAGATACCTGTGTGTCCTTCCCAGTTAGCTTGTCTCCGTCCCATAAAGGACAAAGTAGATTATTTCCATTTTTGAGGGCTAAAATGGATGTGTAACCAGGCTCTCTCACAAGCACGGAGGACACTTCCAGCAGATGACAGTGACGTCTGGGCCTGCAGGACGTTTGCTTGCTTGTCATTTTGCACGTTCACCTCGCTTCTGTTGTTTCTCTAGGAAACCTCACAGGCTGTTGCAGGTCTGTGTGCGTGAGGTTCTTGATGGCACCACGCATTCAAATGCCAACAGGATACCTGCACATTACTAAGACTGCACCGAAGAGAAAGAAATTATTTTCCTACCATTGATTTTGGAGAGCTGTGCTTGCTACCAATCTTCCTGCCAAGCGTCAGACCTTACACATATTTCTTGCAGAATGGTTTCGAGGAGCTTTGCGCTGAAAGGAGCTGCGTATTTTTAGTTTGCACAGTCTTTACATTCTGCCTTCCGTTTAATTGGAGTATGGTAATTTCCTCACTGGGGCGTGAGTTCCCATTCTCATCTGTCTTTACTTAAATGCCTGCCTTTGCCTAAATGGCAGCATTCACCACGTCTACTCCACTCCTCCGTCTTTCCTCCCCGCTCCTCAGTGGGGCTACTATATAGAGAACAAGCTGGATTTGGGAAAGGAGGCTAAAAAGAGATGGCAGGTTATAACTGTGAAACACAGCTGGGCCTGAAAAGGTTATGTGTAAGTTGAAAAACACTTAATATTTCCTCTCAAAATACAATCATCTACAGCATTTATTAAAAACATTTTTTTTGTAGTACCGAGCCAGTGGCTGTATAAATACATTTACTTTGTCAAGTGGGAGATGATAGTTTCAAAATGCCTGCTTTGGCTTTCAAAGAAGTGATGGTATTCAACATTGTGATGAAGATGAGTTTAGAGGAAACAAGAGTCCAGGAGTAGTACAGTCTGCAGGCCAAGGAAAAGTGAAAGACTGTCTGCTCCAGAATATTCTGCAAAAAGAAATACTAAAAAAACCAAGTCAAGGACAATAGACAAGTCGTCTGGGATGTCATTGCTGCTGAAATGTTGATGGCATCTGTCTAGCAGTACTCACAGAAGCAGAGAAAGAGAGAGGACATGGATATTTCCTTTTTTTCTTGTGTTTCTTTTCAAGCCTTATTGTCTCCCTTTCCTTTTGTAGCTTTGTAAGCTATTAGCTTGCTTCCTCCAGCCTCTGTGCCTGTGCTCTTGGATTCACAAAACAAGTATTAAATGGTCTGGAAAGCCTGGGAAAGATCTGTCTTGATATTGTAAACCTTTTGTGAACTCATTTTTCTAAACCTTGATTACCCATCAAAAGTCCATGTCTCAGGATGTCTCAGCTCCAAGAAAATGCTTTCAAAATGCTCCCAGCTTTGTTCCAGTCAAGTAGCTTCTTACTCAGTATCAGCTGATGACTGAATGCAAGTGCTGTGTGTGCTTTGTCAGAGTGGCAGGATAAAGGTGTGTGGGGGGGACCAAAAGGAGCCATGAGAGAGAGAGAGAGAGAGAGAGAGAGAGAGAGAGAGAGAGGGAGAGAGGAGGATCAACCAGGAATAACATTAACAAGAGAGCCACACCAAGCAGAGAGAAGGCAGGGTGGTGAAGTTCAAAACAGAGGTCATCCAGCCCTATTAACTTACTCCCTGGTATATGTCCTGACTTACAAGTTCCAGGAACACAGACTCCACATTCTTTTGGTCTGCCTTCCATGGAATGTCCTGGTTTTTAGATTTTCTTTCTGAGATGGCACGTGAATCTGATCAGCTCTCCCCAACCTCCTGTCTGAAAAGACTCCTTTGCTGCTGATTGCTGGAGACAGTCTGAGCAGAACCTAACGAGCGTACCTCTTGATCTCGAACCATTGCTCACACTTCAGTCCACCTTCTCCCAGCCATGCACTGCTGTTGTGCACAGATAGCAAAACCAAGGTTTTTTTTTTTTCTTTGCAAAAATGAAAATGAGCAGGATGAACATGGAATTTAAATATTCTCTTTGTAGTATGGCTTCTAAGGAACCGGAAGCCTACAAAAGTAGGCATTGTTACTTTTCTCTAACTTAATTCATGTATGCCAAAATTTGATTGCCATCATTTAAGTGGAACAACAAAAAAAAGAAAACAGTCCCAATTAAGACCACATTAAGTATCTCTGCAGGAATTACATGGCTCTCAGTTGCTGAAGGCCAGACTATCTGCACTCTGGAATACTTAGAACTTAGGGTTTTTATACTTTGCCATATAGAACTTATCCGCACCTGGAGTTAGGAGGGTAAGAATGAGCAGAAAACAGAAAAATTAAATGAAATCCACTTAACGTTAATAATTCTAATATTTTTCAATGAAAGAAAGACTCTATGACAAATATTAGGTAGAATGGGCTTTTTTAAAATTCTTATTATTTTATTTTACTTTAGGTTCTGGGGTACATGTGCAGAACATGCAGGATTATTGCATAGGTACACATATGGCAATGTGGTTTGCTGCCTCCATCCACCCATCACATACATCTGGCATTTCTCCCAATGTTATCCCTCCTCATCCTCCCAATCCCCCCAATTATCTACCCCTGCCCCCACCAACAGACCCCAGTTTGTGATGCTCCCCTCTCTGTGTCCATGTGTTCACACTGTTCAACACCCGCCGGTGAGTGAGAACATGCTGTGTTTGGTTTTCTGTTCTTGGGTCAGTTTGCTGAGAATGATGGTTTCCAGATTCATTCATGTCCCTACAAAGGACACAAACTTATCATTTTTATGGCTGCATAGTATTCCATGGTGTATATGTGCCACATTTTCCTTGTCCAGTCTGTCGATGGGCATTTGGGTTGGTTCCAGGTGTTTGCTATTGTAAACAGTGCCACTATGGACATACGTTTGCATGTGTCTTTATAATAGAATGATTTATAATCCTTGGGATACATACTTAGTAATGGGATTGCTGGGTCAAATGGAGTTTCTATTTCTAGGTCCTTGAAGAATCACCACACTGTCTTCCACAGTGGTTGAACTACTTAACACTCCCACCAGCAGTGTAAAAGTGTTCCTATTTCACCACATCCTCTCCAGCATCTGTTGTCTCCAGATTTTTTACTGAGCACCATTCTAACTGGTGTGAGATGGTATCTCAATGTCGCTTTCATTTGCATTTCTCTAGTGACCAGTGATGATGAGCATTTCTTCACATGTTTGTTGGCCTCATATATGTCTTCTTTTGAAAAGCATCTGTTCATATTCTTTACCCACTTTTGGATGGGTGTGTATGATTTTTTCTTGTAAATCTGTTTTAGTTCTTTGTAAATTCTGGATATTAGCCCTATGTCAGATGGGTAAATTACAAAATTTTTTTCCCATTCTGTTGGTTGCTGATTCACTCTAATGATTGTTTCTTTTGCTGTGCAGAAGCTCTGGAGTTTAATTAGATCTCATTTGTCTATTTTGGCTTTTGTTGCCAACTCTTTTGGTGTTTTAGTCATGCAGTCCTTGCCTATGCTTATGTCCTGAATGGTTTTGCCTAGGTTTTCTTCTAGGGTTTATATGGTGTTAGGTCTTATGTTTAAGTCTTTAATCCATCTGGAGTTAATTTTAGTGTGAGGTGTCAGGAAGGGGTCCAGTTTCTGCTTTCTGCACATTGGGAGCCAGTTTTCCCAACACTATGATTAAACAGGGAATCCTTTCTCCATTGCTTGTTTTTGTCAGGTGTGTCAAATATCAGATAGTTGTAGATGTGCAGCATTGCCTCTGAGGCCTCTGTTCTGTTCCACTGGTCTGTATCTCTGTTTTGGTACCAATACCATGCTGTTTTGATTACTGCAGGCTTGTAGTATAGTTCGAAGTCAGGTAGCGTGATCCTGACTTCAGCTTTGTTCTTTTTATTTAGGATTGTCTTGGCTTTGCAAGCTTTTGTTTCCACGTGGTTTAAGGTGGTTTTTTTCAGTTCTGTCAAGAAGGTCATTGGTAGCTTGATGGGGATAGCATTGAATCTATAAATTACTTCGGGTAGTATGGCCATTTTCACAATATTGATTCTTCCTAACCATGAATGTGGAATGTTTTCCATCTGTTTGTGTCCTCTCTTATTTCCTTGAGCAGTGGTTTGTAGAGCTCCTTGAAGAGGTCCTTTACATCCTTTGTTAGTTGTATTCCTAGGTATTTTATTCTCCTTGTAGCAATTGTGTATGGGAATTCGCTCATGATTTGGCTCTCTGTTAGTCTGGTATTGATGTATAGAAATGTTTGTGATTTCTGCACATTGATTTTATATCCTGAGACTTTGCTGAAGTTGCTTATCAGTTTAAGGAGATTTGGGGCTGAGATGATAGGGTCTTCTAAATATACAATCATGTTTGCAAACAGGGACAATTTGACTTCCTCTTTTCCTAATTGAATACTGTTTTTTTTTTCTTGCCTAATTCCTCTGGCTAGAACTTCCTATACTATATTGTATAGGAGTGGTGAGAGAGGACATTCTTGTCTAGTGTTGGATTTCAAAGGGAATGATTCCAGTTTTTGCCCATTCATTACGATATTGGCTGTAAGTTTGTTGTAAATAGCTTTTATTATTTTGAGATATCTTCCTCTGATACCTAGTTTATTGAGAGTTTTTAGCATAAAGAGCTGTTGAATTTTGTCAAAGGCCTTTTCTGCATCTATTAAGATAATCATGTGGTTTTTGTCATTGGTTCTGTTTATGTGGTGGATTACTTTTATAGACTTGCGTATGTTGAACCAGTCTTGCACCCCCAGAATGAAGCCTAATTGATTGTGAATAAGCTTTTTGAGGTGCTGTTGCAATCGGTTTGCCAGTATTTTATTGAAGATTTTTGCATCTATGTTAGTCATGGATATTGGCTTGAAGTTTTCTTTTTTTGTGAGTCTCTGCCTGGTTTTGGTATCAGGATGATGTTGGTCTCATACAGTGATTTAGGAAGGATTCCCTCTTTTTGTATTGTTTGGAATAGTTTCAGAAGAAATGGTACCAGCTCCTCTTTGTAGGTCTGGTAGAATTCAGCTGTGAACTCATCTGGACCTGGGCTTTTTTTGGTTGGTAGGCTATTAATTGCTGCCTCAAATTCAGCCCTTGTAATTGGTCTGTTTAAGGTTTCAACTTCTTCCTGGTTTAGGCTTGGGAGGGTGCAGGTGTCCAGGAATGTATCCATTTCTTCCAGGTTTACTGGTTTATGTGCATAGAGTTGTTTGTAGTAATGTCTGATTGTAGTTTGTATTTCTGTGGAGTCAGTGGTGATATCCCCTTTACCGTTTTTTATTGCATCTATTTGATTCTTCTCTCTTTTCCTTTTTATTAATCTGGCTAGTGGTCTATTTTGTTGATCTTTTCAAAACACCAGCTCCTGGATTTACTGATTTTTTTGAAGTGTTTTTGTGTCTCTATCTCCTTCAGTTCTGCTCTAATCTAAGTTATTTATCGTCTTCTGCTAGGTTTTGAGGTTTTTTGATGTTGCTCCTCTAGGTCTTTCCATTTTGACAATAGGGTGTTGATTTTAGATCTTTCCTCACTTCTCTGGTGGGCATTTATTGCTATAAATTTCCCTCTAGACACTGCTTTAAATGTGTACCAGAGGTTCTGGTATGCTGTCTCTTCATTCTTGTGGGTTTCAAAGAACATCTTTATTTCTGCCTTCATTTCATGGTTTATCCAGTGGACATTCAGGATACAGTTGTTCAGTTTCCATGAAGTTGTGCAGTTTTGAGTTAGTTTCTTAATTCTGAGTTCTAATTTGATTGCTGTGGTCTGAGAGACTGTTTGTTATAATTTTCATTCTTTTGCATTTGCTGAGGAGTGATTTACTTCAAATTACATGGTCAATTTTAGAGTAGGTGCCATGCAGTGCTCAGAAGGATGTATATTCTGTGGATTTGGGGTGGAGAGTTCTGTAAACGTCTATTAGGTCCACTTGGTCCAGATCTGAGTTCAAGTCTTGGATATCCATGTCAATTTTCTGTCTTGCTGATCTGTCTAATATTGACAGTGGAGTGTTAAAGTCTCTCACTATTATTGTGTGGGAGTCTAAGTCTCTTTTTAGGTCATTAAGAACTTGCTTATGTACCTGGGTGTTCCTGTATTGGGTGCATATATATATTATTAGAGATTATTAGCTATAATATATATATCATATATATATATATATCATATATGATATATATATATGATATATATATATATATATATATATTATTAGAGATTGTTAGCTCTTCTTGATGCGTTGATCCTTTTACCATTATGTAATGCCCTTCTTTGTCTCTTTTGATCTTTGTTGGTTTAAAGTCCATTTTATCAGAGACTAGGATTCTAACTCCTGCTTTTGTTTTTTTGCTCTCCATTTGCTTGATAAATCTTCCTCCATCCCTTTATTTTTATCCTATGTGTGTCCTTGCACATGAGGTGGGTTTCCTGAATACAGCGCACCAATAGGTCTTGACATTTTTATCCAATTTGCCAGTCTATGTCTTTTGATTGCGGCATTTAGCTCATTTACATTTAAGGTTAGTACTGTTATGTGTGAATTTGATTCTGCCATTTTGATGCTAGCTAGATGTTTTGCCCATTAATTGACACATTTTCTTCCTTATTTTGATGGTCTTTACCATTTGGTACATTTTTGGAGTGGCTGGTACTAATTGTTCCTTTCCTTGTTTAGTGCTTCTTTCAGGATCTCTTGTAAGGCAGGCCTGGTGGTGATGAAGTCTCTCAGCAATTGCTTGTCCATAAAGGGTTTTCTTTCTCCTTCACTTATGAAGCTTAGTTTGGCTGGATATAAAATTCTAGGTTGAAAGTTCTTTTCTTTAAGGATGTTGAATATCGGCCCCCACTCTCTTCTGGCTTATAGGGTTTCCACTGTGAGATCTGCTGTGAGTATGATGGGCTTCCCTTTGTGGTTAACCTGACCTTTCTCTCTGGCTGCCCTTAGCATTTTTTTTCCTTTATTTCAACCCTGGTGAATCTGACAATTAAGTGCCTTGGGGTTTCTCTTCTTGAGGAATATCTTTGTGGTGTTCTCTGAATTTTCTGGACTTCATTGTTGGCCTGCCTTGCTAGGTTGGGAAAGTTCTCCTGGATAAAATCCTGAAGAGTGTTTTCCAGCTTGGATTAGTTCTCTCCATCACATTCAGGTATACCTATCAAATATCAAATGTAGATTTGGTCTTTTCACGTAATCCTGTATTTCTTGGAGGCTTTGTTCATTTCTTTTTACTCTTTTTCTCTAATCTTGTCTTCTCATTTTATTTCATTGAGTTGATCTTCAATCTCTGATATCCTTTCTTCTGCTTGGTCCATTTGTCTACTGAAACTTGTGTTTGCTTTGAGAAATTTATGTGCTGTGTTTTTCAGGTCCATCAAGTCATTTACATTCTTCTCTAAGCTCTTTAATCTAGTTAGCATCTCATCTACTCTTTTTTCTAGGTTCTTAGTTTCTTTGCATTGGCTTAGCACATGTTCTTTTAGCTCTGAGTAGTTTGTTTTTACCCACCTTCTGAAGCCTGTTTCTGTCAGTTCATCAGATCTGTGCTCCATCCATCTTTGATCCCTAGCTGGTGAGGAGTTGTGATCCATTGGAGGAGGAGAGGTGTTCTGGTTTTTGGTGTTTTCATCCTTTTTGCTCTGGTTTCTTCCCATCTTAGTGGGTTTATCTACCTGTGGTCTTTGTATTTGGTGACTTTTGGATGGGTTCTCTGACTGGATGTCCTTTTTGTTAATGTTGAAGATATTTCTTTCTGTTTCTTAATTTTCCTTCTGACAGTCATGCCCCTTGCTGCAGGACTGCTGGAGGTCCACTCCAGACCCTGCTTGCCTGGAGATCACCTGCAGGGGCTGCAGAACAACAAGAATTGCTGCCAGTTTCTTCTTCTGTTATCTTTGTCCCAGAAAGGTACCTGCCAGGTGTCAGCCTGAGCTCTCCTTTGTGAGGTGTCTCTGGATATACATGGGTTGGGGAGCTGCTTGAAGAGACAATCTGTTCCTTATAGGAGCTCAGGTGCTGTGCTGGGAGCTCCATTGCTCCATGCAGACTTGCTGGGTAGGTACTTTTAAGTCTGCTGCAGCAAAACTCAGCCGCCTCTTTTCCCGGGTGCTCTGACCTAGGAAGGTTGGCTTTATTTATAAGTTCCTGACGTGCTGCTGCCTTTTTTCATAGATTCCCTGCCCTCCCTGGAGTAGCATAGTCACAATCTATCAGCAAAGGTATTGCTGAGCTGCTGCAGTCTCTGTCCAGTTGCTATGTGAACCGCCTCAGTAGTGACAGACCGCCTGTGTAGTGGGGGATGCCCTTCCTCATGAGCTGGAACCATACTGGGTCCACCTGTGCTTGTTGCAAAACTCTCAGTCCACAGCGTTTCAGAGTGTTTGTTTTGTGGGGGTGGTACCCACCAAGCCGGATCGCCTGGCTCCCTGTCTCAGCTCTCTCCCTTTCAGTTGAATGGGCGGCTCTGTCTCCCAGGCATTTCAGTTGCCAGTTGAAAGGGCCACCCAGACTTGTGTGTTTCTGTGTGCCAACCCAGCACTGGCTGAAACCACTGTGCTGAAAACTCATGGCACTTTCATGCCAGGAAATCTGCTGGTCTGTGGGCAGTGAAAACTTGTTTTGAAAGGAGGTGAGCACTCATCCTCTGTGCTGTTCTCACCGAGAACTGCACTCCGGAGCTGTTCCTATTGGGCCATCTTGGATCCTCCCCTAGAATGGGCTTTAAAAAATACATTTGAATATTAAAATATTTATTGGAGATTTAATCAAATCAACAATACCACCAGCTCTCCTATAAGGAAGGAAGCTTACCTTTCTTATGTCAGATAACTTGCCAGTATTTTACTTACATTTTAATCTCATCTATTTTTCCACAAAGTCTGTATTATACATTTTAATATTTGTACCCTAAAAAATAATTTTTCTTATTTTTTCCCAGAAAAAGTCTTGCTCTGTCACTCAGGCTGGAGTGCAGTGTTATGATCTCGGCTCACTGCAATTCCCACATTCTGGGTTCAAGGGGTTCTCCTGTCTCAGGCCCCGCAGTAGCTGGGATTACAGGTGTGCACCACCATGCCCAGCTAATTTTTTGTCTTTTTAGTAGAGACGGAGTTTCACCATGTTGGCCAGGCTGGTCTCAAACTCCTAACCTCATGATCTGCCCTTCTTAGTCTCCCAACATGCTGGGATTACAGGCATGAGCCACAGTGCTCGGACAGTAAATCATTTTATATTAGTCACATTTTTATGGCATCAATTTATATTTTCCAAGTAGTTTCCTATTATTAATTCTTTTGTAAAAATAATAGAAATTCTCATGAAATTTTGGTATTGCTAAGCATAACAGAAGTCCCGGTTCCTACCTCATGTGTGGATGGTGATGCTGCCTATTGTCCAAGTTTTTAGAAGCAGGGTGAACAGCAAATCTGGTTCCTTTTACTTTCAACCTGTCCCCGGTGCAATTTTTGCCACATTGTAATTGATCTCTTATTCCTTTTCTTTCTTTTCTCTCTCTTGAGCACCTCTATTCTTAATTTTCTCCACTTTATTTTCTGCTGCCTTTAATTATGTATATTGCTGCATATGTTTTTTTCTTCTTGCAATTCCTCCTAAACAATGAGAATTTTAAGCTTTTGTTTCCATGTTTCAGGTAGAATTGCTACCTACCCTGACTCTATTTTCTAAATTTATTCTCTTTCTTAGTCTATTTTCCACAAAATTATAAAAAGATATAATCAGGATAGAGAATAGGTAATCAACAAGGCAATCTATGCAGCCTTTTTTGCATGTTTAACCGAACTGATTGGAATTCAAAGCCTTTTTTTAATAGCAGGAATGGTGATGAAGATGCCTAGTAACTTAAATGTAGATAAAGCAAACTTTCTTTTAAAACCTCTACCTTAATGTAATTTGTGAAGTTTTATTGAGTCACATTATTTTTAAACCATAGCCCAGATACATATCCAATAATGATTATTAGATAGATGCAATTAATTTGGTAAAATAAACCAAAAACTTGGCTAGAATTGTCTTCACATGAAAGTATAAATAATGTTTTAAAGCCATATATGCTATAAACTAATTGTAGGGAAACTGACTTGTAAATATTAAAATATAAAAACTATTCATATTTCACTTTAGTAATTCTCCAATGTCATTGAGCAATTTATCATGGCCATGAAAATAACTATTAACCTACATGTTTTGTCAATGAAATTTATTAGAATAAAGTAAATGACAGTCTTCTTCCACGTTTGTTCAATTTATGTGGAAATCTGTATTTAGTAAGGAAGATAGAGTTGGTTTCTTGACATTTATGTGGCTGACGGGAATATTGGCTTTTGAAACAACATTATCTTACTCCAGATTTCCCTACTCTGCCTCTCTTCATTTTTCTAAACCTCTTTTTGGAAGCCTTGTGTTGTCCACGAGACAGTATGGGACCCAGGAGTACCATTCATGTCCCTTCCCCCAGAGCCTCTGAAGTCTTTTCCTGTATCTCTGTACATGCTTAAGGTACTGATCCTCCTGAAGTTAATCAATAGATCCCGGTTGACCTTTTTAACCAAATTTTAAAATTCGAGTCAGTTGTCAATGTCTATCATTTTCATCTCTTGGTTATTGGTTTTTTATATGAGATCAGTCATGCCTGTCACTAAATATCAGCTGGGTACTATTGTAAAGGATACCCTCTGGTGACTCCTCCTCAGCTAAATATTATTCTTTGGGACAGATTTAATTCTGTTTAAATTATTTTTAAGTGTTTAATCATGAGAGGTTTTATATATATATTTAGACAGGGTTGCACTTTGTCACTTGGTCTGGAGTATAGCTGCCTGCTCATAGCCCACTCTAGTGTCAAATTCATGGCCTCAAGTGATCTTCCCACCTCAGCTTCCTGAGTAGCCACAACTAATGGTATGTGCTCCATTTTCTGGCTAATTTTTTTTAAAAAATGTTCTTGTAGTGATGGGATCCCAGCTGTTCTTGAACTCCTGGGCTCAAGCAATCCTCATGCCTCAGCCTCCCAAAGTGCTGGCATTACAGGCATGAGCCACCAGTCCCAACCATCAATAGCTTTAGAATGTGTTTGCATCAGTAATAATCGATTACCAAAGTAACAGTCATCATTTAGGTGAATAGTTAAGGGTGAATACTCTCTCTCTCTCTCTCTCTCTCTCTCTCTCTCTCTCTCTCTCTCTCAGGATTTTAAAATTGACTTGGTGGAAGAATGGCAATTATTTGTTAAAATAATTTTAAATTAATTTACCAAATATATTTTGTGCATTCAACATAGGTATTTACACTCTGACTGTTTTGAGTTGAAGAATACTGTTGCTGCCTTTAAAACAATCCAGTTTTCTTACGGCACCAGACTAGGTCTTCCAGAATACAGGTGGTTTAGTATGGTTTTATAAGCAAATGTATTAACCTCAGCACTGAAATATTTGATGTTGATCTTTTTTTCTTTTGGCCTTTATTCTGACACCACCTTGATCTTCAGATTGAAGTTGGGTGTTGAGACTTAACTAGACTAAAATCAATTTTTAATAAGAGTTTTCACTGCCTGTGACAGTTTCTTCCATCTAATTGATAGCACAGGCTCATGTTAAATGAAAAATGCATTTTTGAAGCATGTTCTCTATAACAGAGTATGCATGAGGAGCAGCATCTGGAGTAAATTACTATGTGTTCTGAATAAAGATTAAGAACTATAAGGAAAGAGATTCCTGTCTCATGGGTGTGGTGCCTGTGGCCATGGCGGGTTCCATGGGTCAACATGTGGTATCTTATTCTCAAAAATCCTCTTACTGTCAGTTGTCTATATATTTTGATTAAAACAAATCCAGCCCAGTGCGGTGGCTCACACCTGTAATCCCAGCACTTTGGAAGGCTGAGGTGGGTGAATCACCTTGGGTCAGGAGTTCTAGACCAACCTGACCAACATGGAAAAACCCCTCTTCTACTAAAAATATAAAATTAGCTAGGCATGGTGGTGCATGCCTGTAATCCCAGCTACTCGGGAGGCTGAGGCAGGAGAATCACTTGAACCCAGTATGGGGAGGTTATGGTGAGCTGAGATACCTCTATTGCACTCCAGCCTGGGCGCAAGAGCAAAACCCTGTCTCAATAAATAAATAAAATAATTAATTAGTTAATATCAAAAAGCAGTGCTAGTGCTTCACGGACATAATTAAACCCAATTATTTAATCCCTTTACTGAAAATGATTATATTGTTTTTACTTCTAAAAAATAAAAGCAAATAATGTGAGACATTATTATAATATGGTCAATATTATAATTATCAGATATGGTTAAAAAGAAAAGAAATCCACTTTATATATACTGATGACTCTAAGGTCAGTTTTACTTGTGATGTAAAATATAATTTGAGTTCACCTTCTATAGTTTTTTCTTTTCCAGGATGCCATGTATTTGGCATCCTACAGACTGCCTTCTTTCACTTGGTAATACACATTTACATTTTCTCCATGGACCTCTCAAGGTCAGGAGTTTGAGACCAGCCTGGGCAACATAACAAGATCCCATGTAGACAAAACGTTAAAATGTTAGCTGAGCACACTGACGTGTGCCTATAGCCCCAGCTGCTCAGGAGGCTGAGGTGGGCGGATCACTTGAGGTCAGGTGTTTGAGGCTGCAGTGAGCTATGATTGCACCACTGCTCTCCAGCCTGGACAATAATGCGAGACACTGTATCTAAAAATAATAATTATAAATAAGTATAAAATGTGTTTTCTCCATGTCATTTTGTGTCTTTACAGCTCTTTTTTTTCTGGATACTCTTCTACTCTGTGGATGTACCATAGTTTATTCACCCATTCATCTTCAGTTGCTTCCAATTTTTGGCACTTATTAATAAAGCTGCTATAAATGTTTTATAAAGACTGTGTGTGAACATGTTTTCAACTCATTTACATAAAGACCAAAGAGAACAACTGTGGATCATATAGTAAGACTATGTTCAGCTTTGTAAGAAACATGCACACGTCTGCCAATGTGGCCATACCCTTCTGCATTTCCACCAGCAACGAGTGAACCTTCCTATGGCTCCACAACCCCCACAGCATTGGGTTGAATTGTTTTAGAGATTGTTAACTGGTGTGCAATGGTATCATGGTATCTCATTTTCTTTCTTTCTTTCTTTTTTTTTTTGTTATACTTTAAGTCTGGGGTACATGTGCAGAACCTGCAGGATTGTTACACAGTTAAACATGTGCCATGGTGGTTTGCTGTACCCATCACCCTGTCATCTCCATTAGGTATTTGTCCTAATGCTGTCCTTCCCCTAGCCCTCAACTCCCCAACAGGCCCCAGTACGTGATGTTCCCCTCGTTGTGTCCATGCATATTCTCACTCAAAAGTGGGAGAACAACGGTATCTCCTGTTCTAATGACATGACGTTGAGCGTCTTTTCATATGCTTATTTTCTCTCTGTGTCTCTTTTTTGACTAGGTGTCTGTTCAGACCTTTTGCTCGCTTTTCATTAAACATTGAAAAGTCACTTTCCAGGAGATATATTATGACATGTGAGAGCAAGGAGGTGACGTTACCAAAATGATACACCAGCGAAAGTCCGTAGCTGTTTACGATACCCTTTACAAAGGCAGTTTTGCTGAGCTGCTCACAGATAGGACGACGGTATTGCAGAGCCCAGGCTGACCACTGTAATTCATGTTGCTAGAAAAGCCGGGTCAGGTTCATCCAGACTAGTGTTTCCTTCCAGATAAGCCTGCACCCCTTAGCACGTCAGGCATCTCCTCTTGGGATCTTCCCTGATGGTCTCTCTAAATTGATTTCTTTTTTTTTTCAATATTGAAGTCTTATTTATTTATTTTAACTTGTTTCAAGTTTAGCAGTACATGTGCAGATTGTTACACAGGTAAACATGTGTCATGGGGTTGGTTGCGTAGATTATTTCATCATCACTATCAAGCCTGCTACCCATTAGTAAACTCACTTCTTATTACATCCTGGCAGGTGACCTCCTCACCACTGCTGGTAGTGTGGCAGCTCCCTACACATCCCTAGCATCCATACACTGTGAGCCTGTAAACAAGTCCCTGGGGTTCAGAGATCAGCTCACCTGTCTCTTCTAAAACTCTCCCTTATCCGCTCCCGTGATAAGTTATAGTCCTGGAAACCACTTATGTGCTTCGTATATATTGAGTCATGTGCTGTAACACGATAAATAAAAAGATAATGTGTTTCTGACTTTCTGAGAAAACAAACACCTAGAACTGAATTAATATGCCCAACTTTGTGGAGCTAGCGCACAATCTGCCACTGGATTATTCTGGCTTCAGGCCCATGTTTTCTCCCGGGCACCTGAAGATGAGGGTCTCTTGCTTGCCTCTTGTGTATAGTAAGAGCGTTCTGTGCATATGTCCAATCAGCGTTTTTCCCTCTCCTGATTTTGGTCTTGTTTCTTTTTTATTTGTGATTATCTTGATGAGAAGAACTCTGCGTCTCATATCCTTAGCATCTATGACAGTTCATGGAAATTTGCTGGTGTTTAAAAAATGGGATGACTAAATATGTAATTTAAATTATTAAGGTAATTAATTAGTTGTCATTAAAAAACTAAAAGTTAAAACCAATAATAGATAGCACTGATGTGAAATACGCATTTTATTCCTTAGAAACTGGGTTAGGGGATGTTCAGCAATGGTTTCAGTTAGAAGATTCTGAGCATCGTGGATTCACTGGAAAGACAGACAACAATTTTGTGGCAAAGGTAATTGGAATTCATTTCCTGTTGCTACTTGATGAAGACTAGAAACATGGTGTCTTAAAGCAGCACGAATGAATTACCTCATGGCATCTGTGGGTCCCAGTCTGGGCAGGGTGTGGCTGGGCACCCTGTTTAGGATCTTGCAAGGCTGTAAGCCAGGTGGCAACCTGGCTGTGTTTCCCTCTGAGGCTTTACTAAAGAAGGGTCAGCTGTTCATGGTATAATTTAGTACCTGTCAATTATAGGACTTAGGCCTTCATTTCCTGGCTGGTGGTCAGTGGGGACCCTAAAGGCTGCCCTTGGTTTCCAGTCTTTGGAAGCTCATAATGCAAACACCTTGCACCATGGAAACTGCTTCTTCCTTGCCAGCCAGGGCATGTGCAGGAAGGGTGCTGTGATCTCACCTGCTGGATCAAACACAGGTGCTCATATGCATGCCATCACCTTAACTCCTTGCTGACCAGAAGCAAGTCACAGGCCATGCACACCTTCTAAAGAGAAGGTATGGTGCCAGAAGGCAGGGATGGTGAGCAGGGCACCTTCAGAGCCTGTCTGCCACACAATCATTGAGGGTAATTCTTCAGACAGTCTCACCACCTCTCACTTCTGCTTGGGTATATGCTGTTCCCCCAACTACCTATTTTAGGATTTTCCAGCAAATAAAAAGGCTTTGAGCACCACTTTGAAGAATGGTAAATGTTTTGACGGGGATCACATGTGAAATATACATGAATGTGTTTAAGTAAACAAAAGTAAAATACTCAAATACATTTTTCCTTATACATTTAATCTTTGAAACATTTTCCCAGAACTTTCTGCAGCCATGTGCTTATTCTTAGAAAAATTAGGGCTCCTTTAGTAGTAAATGTGTAAGAAGTGTTTAGCAGACCAGGCGTGGTGTCTCACACCTGAATCCCAGCATTTCGGGAGACTGAAGCAGGTGGATCACCTGAGGTCAGAAGTTTGAGACCAGCTTGGCCAACATGGTGAAACCCCATCTCTACTAAAAATACAGAGAAATTAGCCTGGTGTGGTGGTGTGCACCTGTAATCCGAGCTACTTGGGAGGTTGAGACAGGGTAATTACTTAAAGCCTGGAGACAGATGTTTCAGTGAGCTGAGATCACGCCACTGCACTTCAGCCTGGGTGACAGAGGAAGACTGTCTCAAAAAAAAATGTTTAGTGATTTCTGAAGGCATGTACCTCTGCAGGAAAGGATTTGTATCCTCTTACCATGAGGAAATGTAGAAAAAATATTTCCTTTTGAATACACAAGAGGCAGGTCATAGCTAACTTCTGAAGGCCTGTTTTGGTGCTAGGAACACTGACAGACACCCACATACCACACTCTTCAGCCCCCTGTGATTATGTGATTCTTTGGTGTTCCTTTTTAGAGGATAGAAGGAAGTATTCTGCTATAGGTTGGATGTGGTAATGCACAGGACTTGAAAGCACTAAACCTGGAGATAAATTTTTGGGGTTCTGTTGCTGACTCCACCACCTAAAAAAATTGTATGAATGCCATGTTTGATGCAGAGTAGGGTGACAGCAGTCACCACTTATTTGTTTTGTTAATATTCGTTTAAGCGTACTTCTCATCTGCCCTCTGTAAAATAGAGGCACTGAGAACAAGCCCCCCATAGGTTATTTTGAGAATGAAACAAGTTCCTCTATGTAAAGTGTTCAGAACACACTTAGGATATTATTAAGCATTTTACAAATGGTAACCACTCCTGCAGTTGCATTAAGTAGAGGTCTTTCAAGGCATTTCAACTCCCAGGGTGTCTTATTCAGTATGAGCTGCTGTAACAAAATACTGTTAAGTTGGTAGATTATAAACAACATAATTTTATTTCTCACAGTTCTGGAGGCTCGAAATCAAAGATCAAGTGCCAGCAGATTTGACGTCTGGTGAGGTGCTATTTTCTCACCAGAAAGCAGGTGCCTTCTAGCTGTGTCCTCATGTGGCACAGGGAAAAAGAAACAAAGCACCCATCCTTGTGACCTACCCACCTCCTGTGAGCCCCACCTTCTAATACCATTACCTGGGAGGTTAAGATTTTAACATATAAATTTTGGAGGGGCACAAACATTCAATCCACAACACAGGGTTTCATATCATTCATTTCATTTTCATTTTTCCATTAATCCCTCTTAATCTTAAGAGTCTGGTTTTACAGATAAATGGAAATAAAGACATGTTTAGCCTTGTTATATCTCTCTTGCCTAAGTTAATTAATTTTTGTAAGTTTATTTAAGATATTTTTTATAGGTAATTAAGGTAGTTAGAGTGAGTAAAGTTTATTTTTGTATCCTCTGAACAGGCATCTTAGCATAATTTTTTAAAATGGACTTAATTATTTTTCAGAAAATCCTTTTCTAAAACAAAATCAGGGGTTTGCCTTATTTCTACTTTAATTTTGAAACTTCATCATTATTACACATTGCTTAAAATAGTGCCTTATGTGATCTGATGTTCTTCCTTGAGACTAAGATGGCAAAAAAATTCTTCAACTTAGTTACAAAGTGGAAAGATATTAAAATTTTCTTCAGTGGAATGCTGTTTAGTCTCAGCATCTCGATGTGGAAGGTTTTGAAACCAAAGCCTGTGTAGCCGTCACCGTGGGTCTCTCTCTGTGAGTTACCATTTAGGACGCTGCCTACTTGAGAAGTTTTAATTAAACTATAATTCCCCCTTCCTTTTGCTTTTTATCTTAGGTGCAGCAACACTGTGAGCTTGATGTGTAATTAATAACGATAGCCGAGTGGAACTTTTGCAGGCATCTTTGCAGTGGAGCAAAAGGTCTTCGGGATCCTTTATCACTGAGGTTCTTTCTGTCAGGGGATTGCTTTCCTCCACCAAGGGGAATCCTCTTTGTACTTTTGCTTTGTATTTCACTTTTTCTTAATTCACTGTGTCCAAACTTCAGTTTCCCAATCTATATTTACTTCACAGTGTTTAAATCACTGACGGAGTTACTACGTATGCATTGGTAAGCTTCTATTATGCTTTCTTCAACCATATTAGTAAACAGGTAAAAACGTAAAACATAAACATCATTAATTTTATAATCTAAAATTAATGTAAAGGAAGAAATGTTTTTAAAATATATGGTAGTTCACAACTATGTTATAATTAAATGTAAATTATTTTATGATTCCTGGAAGTAAAAATGAGAAGGAGATATACAGATTTTAGATGCAACCTGGTAGGATCAGTACAAATTGCTGCTCTTTGTAGCTGGGTGGAAAAAGCTGTATGTGCTTATATGTGTGTGTGTGTGTGTGTGTGTGTGTGTGTGTGTATATGTATATATACACACACACACACACATATATATGCATATATACACACGTATATATGTGTGTGTATGTGTGTGTGTATGAAAGAGAAATATACATTAATTTTAATACTTAGATATTATTAATTGATGATGTCAGGATTGCTAGAAAGAAGTAATTGCTATTACATAAGGAGGAATTCAGAAGCATGTCTTCCGAAATCCATCAATATCAGGGTGATGATCTTTGTGGCTACAGAATAATTGAAACGAAGTTCCTGGTTGCCAGCAAATCTACTTCTTACTCCCTAGTCAGAGTGAAATGTCACCATAATGGGATTTGTGACATTTGTGCTTGTATGTTGCCACATTTCAGAATCTGCCATTTCCTTTGTCACTAGCAGATGCATTTTAATATGTCACTAACTTTGGAAAAGTAAAGCCGTTGGATTTCTTGGGATTAAGATTATGTACTTGTTTTGGGATTTGTTTTGTTAATTTGTTAAGATCTTGATTTTGGTCGGCCTTATTAATCGGGGCTCTGTGATAGTGTAGAAGATCAGTTTTGACAGTAAAAGCATTATCTATTTTCCATCTTGAGCATCCAAGGATAGAAGAGGCAAGAAATAAAGTTACCCAATTATCAGAATGTTGTCATTTCATTAACTGACTACTGACGGTAAGATTAGCAATTGAAGAAGCGGGATCGTTGCCCACCCCAGGCACACATTGGAAGGAACCTGTGAATCCACGGAAGCCCTTTCTCTCCCCAGGAGAGTCAGTACATCAGGCTCCATCTATAGGGCAGTGGTTTCATGTGGTGATAACTCAAGTGCAAGACAAACATGAAGGAAGATTGTTTGAAAAGTTTGGTTGGTAAAACTATCAACTAGGGATAAATGTGCTCAGCCAACAGGCATTCCAAGCAAGTGTGAACGTGATGGTGCTTCATTTATTTCTAGGCAGTTCATACAGATTTGGGAGTTTCTTTCTCTGAGACCTAGGTGTATAACCAGTGTCTTTTCTCAGGACAAAAAGGATTCTAGAGGTGAAGAAGTATTAAGGACACTCTCTTCTACAAATCAGTAGGCATCTAAGGAACCACCTGCAGCCTCTGCCTTAGACTCTCTTTGGGGAAATCTAAATACAGGCCATCTCTCATCATCTCCTTTCTGATGGTAGAAATGAGTAGAAAATGGGGAGAAAGCCATGTGGCATAGTGATTCTTTCAGTATCCCCCAGGGTGGGCCTGTGCGAGAATATCTGCCTCACTTTCCCTCTCATAGAGCAGGTCGCGTCAACCCTCAAAGTTAACAGTTGAGTGCACAAGTGATGAATCTGTTTATTTAGTATGTCTCTGAGGTGGGGGTGTGGTGAGATGCACTTAAGAGCTTGCTTAAGTTTCTCTGTTCAGTTAACTGGGCAAAGTGCTGCACACCTGTAATCCCAGCTACTCAGGAAACTGAGGCAGGAGAATCACTTGAACCCGGGAGGTGGAGGTTGCAGTGAGCCAAGATGGGGCCACTGCACTCTAGCCTGAAGGACAAGAGTGAAACTCTGTTTGAAAAAAAAACAAAGTTTCCCTGTTCTGTTTTGTGCCTCCTTCAAATTGCCTATATACAGAGACAAAGAGGAAAACCCCCATCCCTCTCTGTCTTCTGTTTCTGATATAACTGGTGAATGAGAGAGTGTTCATCATGTACGTAAACCTCACCTTTCTCTTTCTTCAATGTTACAATTTTAAAAATCCACAGAATTTAAACATAAAAGTAACCAGGACAGAGGAAAAAAAAACACAAAAAAAGCTATTTCATAGAAGAAAGTCCTGCCGTAGAATTTTGGAAACAATCAAAAAGCAAGTTTTTTTCTAGGTCATCTGAGCTGCAAACCCATCACTCTGCTGACAAGGGAAGTGGCCTCCACAAATCCTTCTAGCCTTTCTCATGTAATCCTGTGACCACAGTTCTCCTGTTTAACAGACACCCTTTCATTTTGAACCGATGCTGAAGTATTTCTTGGCAGACTGAGAAACGCCTAATACAGCCCCATCAATGAACAGGTGATTTTATGTGGTCCCCAGGGCTGTGTGCTCTCTCAGAAAACGCAGGACGGTCCCTGAGAGACCACAGGGCTATACAGCAAAGTGAGCCACGATTCTTGGCTTCAGTAAGCAGATCCTTTCAGTTCATTTTCGATTTACTCTAAGTATTGTGAAATGCTCTAAGTATCTGCCACGTTCTAGAGTTTTTGAAACTCTCACAAGTCATTCAACCGATACTAATAAAAATGTAAATGGTAACTCAGTTGTTCATTACTTATTTTATTCCAGATTATCTTCTAGAACTGTTTGAACCTTTCTGTCATTTTCCTCATGACAATCAAAATCAGTATTTCTCATATAGAAATGAATTAAATGTGTGGTTAGCCCACAAATCATGTTTTGCTCTTTGAAATTAGTCTTAGTCGTGCCTATGCTTGTATTAAAAACGAATCACCTATTTGGCTTCAATATCCTTGAGAGAAAACCAATATGCATTTTGGTACCCTTGTCACTCATGTTTGTTTGACCTTCAAACATCATACATTATTGCTTTATTGATTAGAAGTCTGTTATCTGAAAGCATTGGGGTTTTTAAAGTGGGTAATGACTTATTTTTATGTTTACATATAATTAGCCAGCTGTAGAAAATATAGGAGCATTAAACAAAATACTTGATCTATTGGTGTATTAGTTCATTTTCATGCTGCTGATAAATAAATACCTGAGACTAGGCTATTTACAAAAGAAAGAGGTTTGTTGGACTCACAGTTCCATATGGATGGTGAGGCATCACAATTATGGTGGAAGGTGAAAGGCACGTCTCACTTGGCAGCAGCAGGAGCAGATGAGAACCAAATGAAATGGATTTCCCGTTATCAAACCATTAGATCTCACGAGACTTAGCTACTGCCACAAGAACAGTATGTGAGAAACTGCCCCCATCATTCAGTTATCTCCCACAACACGTGGGAATTATGGGAGTCCAATTCAAGATGAGATTTGTGTGGGGACACAGAGCCAAACCCTATTGATTGCTAAAATATTTTACTACCTAATTCCATTCTTCTATTATCATTTTTGTATTTTTTAATACCTATGTTTCCCACACTTACTAAAAATTAATATATTTGGAATATTTTATATACATACATCTACTTGTCACCTAATTTATAAAGTTACTCAAAAAAGCATAGATAGTAAATTCAGAGTTTGATTATTGATTTGCATTTCTCTAATGAGATACCATCTCATACCAGTCAGAATGGATATTACTAAAAAGTTAAAAAATAACAGATGCTGGTGAGTTTCTGAAGAAATAGGAACTCTTATACACTGTTGGTAGGAGTATAAATTAGTTCAGCCATTGTGAAAGACAGTGTGGAAATTTCTCAAAGACCTAAATACAGAAATACATTCAATTCAGCAATCCCATTGATAGGGCTATACCCAAAGAAATGTAAATAATTCTACCACAAAGGCACATGCATGTGTATGTCCATTGCAACACTATTCACAATAGCAAACATATGGAACCAACCTAAATGCTCATCAGTAATAGACTGGATAAAGAAAATATGGTACATACACACCATGGAATACGATGATGCGGGCATAAGAAGAAAATAAGATTATGTCCTCTGCAGAAACATGGATGGAGCTGGAGGCTATTACCCTCAGCAAGTTAACACAGGAACAGAAAACCAAATACCTGCTGCTCTTGCATATAAGTGGAAGCTAAATGAAGAGATCACATGGACACATAGAGGGGAACAACACACTGCAGGCTATTGAAGGGTGGAGGGTGGGAGAAGGGAGAGGATCAGAAATAATAATTACTGGGTCCTAGCCTTAATACCTTGGGGGGTGAAATAATCTATACAACAACCCTATGACACAAGTTTACTTACGTAACAAACCTGTGCATGTGTCCCTGAACTTAAAAGGTTTTTTAAAAAGGAGTTTCATATATATTTGTTATTGTACTTTAGGTTCTGGGGTACATGTGCAGATCATGCAGGATTGTTGCATAGGTACACATATGGCAATGTCATTTGCTGCCTCCATCCCCCCGTCACCTATAGCTGGCATTTCTCCAAATGTTATTCCTCCTCATCCTCCCTACCCCCCGCTGCTCCTCCCCTAGTGTCCCACAACAGACCCCAGTGTATGATGCTCCCCTCCATGTGTCCATGTGTTCTCATTGTTCAACACCTGCCTATGAGTGAGAACATGTGGTGTTTGATTTTCTGTTTTTGTGTCAGTTTGCTGAGAATGATGGACTCATTCATTGTCCCTACAAAGGATACAAACTCATCATTTTTTATGACTGCATAGTATTCTGTGGTGTGTATGTGCTACATTTTCCTTGTCCAGTCTATCACTGTTAGGCATTTGGGTTGGTTCCAGGTCTTTGCTATTGTAAACGGTGCTGCACTGAGCATACATGTACATGTGTCTTTATAATAGAATTATTTATAATCCTTTGGATATAGACCCAGTAATGGGATTGCTGGGTCAAATGGAATTTCTATTTCTAGTTCCTTGTGGAATCGCCATTACTACCTTTAATCAAACGATTTTGGTATAGAGTCAAAGGTGCCCTTGGAAGGATATGGCAGGATTATTCATAAATCTCTGTAAAGACATGAACTGATAAGCCTGTAGAATATAGCTGCTCAGAGAAATGGATCCTAAACCAGCCTCTTGTTGCTTCCACACTTCCAGTCACTTAGATCAAGTTACTTAATCTCTTTGTGCTATAATTTCCTGACTTCTATAATGGAAGTAAGAGGAGTGCCTACCTCACAGGAATATTCAAAGTTAAATGAGATAATCCCATTGTGTGCTTAGAGTAGTCTCTGAAATGTGGTAGGCACAGTATCTGATAGCTTAACGAGGTAGTCTAATATATGGAACAAACCAAATAGGCTAATCTTGAAGCATTTACAAAGCCTGTGGTCTCAGATATTTAACCTCTTAGTGCTTTTATTTCCTCATTTGTTACAAGTTTATTTTGTAAGGATTAGATGAGATACCACATGAAAAGTTTTAGCATAGTACTTCACCAAATAAAATCATGTTAATTCCTTCTCTGTCTTTAAACCTGCATATGAGAAGATATTTGATCAAATTTAATATGCCTTCCCATGCTGAATACATCATTATTTTATCTACCGCTAAGAAAGAAAAAAAACACCACCAGTCCAACTGTGACCCAGAGTCTCCTTGTAAAGTCGGTTGCCTCACTGGGAGCTCGGACATGCCCATTCCCTCTCCACACCTGAAAATTACATCACCAGAATCTGCACTCAACACTAAACACTGCACTCAGCACCAAGGCCCACCTCTGCACTCCGCACCAGAATCTGCACTCGACACCTAGCCAGCCATTGGAAAACCTGCCAAAATTTAAAAGAAGCCCCACCAAAACCTGCCCAATAGCATTTTGCCCCGTCCAGCCTGCTCACCAGAAATCCCGCCTACCTACCAACAGCAGCTTGCCCCGTTCACGTCCTGTTTCTCTACAGCCAATCAGGACACCTTCCCTCCCTATAAAACCCCATGCCCGAAAGAAGTTGAGCACGACTTCCCTGGCCCCTTTCCCCAGGACCACAGAACCTCATCTGGGAGTTAAATAATTAGCATTTAATTTTCTTATGCTGGCCTCAGTTTCCTCATTTTAAACTCAGCAATAAACCTCACAAAAGAAATAACCCTTACACTCCTTATTATTGAGATTTGTTGTTTTATATGTATTGAAATAACTCTTGATTAAGGTATAGACTTTAATGCATTATAATTAGATTATTTAAACATGAGGAAGATAAGGGTTAGTGTAGTTGGGCTGGCACAGCAGGGAAATATGCATGGGCACATACAAATCTAAATTTAGACTCGTGTTTTTAAAGCCCTACCTTCGCTGATAGGAAGGAAAAGCAAAACAAGCACCATTGAGTATAATCTGGAATAATGTGTATTCTCAATGTTACGTGTGTGGCTCTGCAGCCTTGAGAAGCTCATTACAAACAAGGCTGGAGTGGAAATGGCAGTTTTCTATTTAGGTGACATTTGGATATGTTTGTATTTTGTCACTACTTGGGTTGGGGGATAAATAAAAAGAAACAAATATCTGTTTTATTGTGAAGGGTTTCAAAAATCACTGCACCAAAGACTCACCTGGGCAGACAGTTGATATGTAGATTTCTGGGGCCAGTCACCACGATGATGAATTCAAGAACTAGGGATGTGCCCCAGGAATCTACGTCTGTAACCAGCGCCCCAGGTAATAATGACAGCAGAGTGACAAAAGCCAAATGTGCCAGTCGGTCTAAAGAAACACAGCTTCATATTATTTGGTTGCTGGGTCCTCATCTTCAACACATAATGTAGTATATTTTGAAACCTCAAAAATGTGGATTCTATAGCAGGTAGTTGTCAGAAAGAAATGGATACTAGCTACACAAGGACCCCATAGGCAGTAGTAAATGCAAGCCTACTTTAGAGAACACCACGCAGACGTGGTTGTTTCTGATGCATTCTTGGTTTTGTAAGGTGAAGCTGAGCCGTGCTGATGGCAGGAACAGGACCTCCACTCCACGCACCGTGCAAAGAGGAGGAGAGATTTCCCCAGCCAAATGTCTGGGTGTCTAATAGATCTACACAGGCCCCTGCTTTTTCATGACACTAGAAGGTTACGCTCGCAGTAGACTCGAGATAAGGATGTTATCACGCTTTAGAAACTTCAATTAAGGCTCGAATATAGAATCTAGTGAGAAATGTGATTTTCTCAGCGAACAGGTGAAATAGTCTCCCAAAGGCAGATGAAACACAAAGGTTAAGTGATTTGTGCAAATTCATCCTGGGGGTCAACTCAGAGCCGCACTAGAAATGAGAAGTCCTGCCTTTCCTTACAGCAATAATTTCCTTCTAGTATTTTTTTTTTATGAGATAACAATGCACTCTTGTGGCATTAGGAAGATGGTAGAAAACAGATTCTCAAACAGCTCACCACAGGGTTCCTTTTAACTGGACATGGTTCAGCTACTTCAGATTTCTCTAACAGAAGTGGTAACCACATTCCCCAGGGAGAATGGTCGGATAAGTAAGTTTGCTTTATCTGGTTTGCTGTTATTTTTTATTTTTTGAGACAGAGACTTGTTCTGTTGCCCAGGCTGGAGTATACTGGCTGGATCTCAACGTACTACATCCTCTGCCCCCTGGGTTCAATTGACTCTCCTGCCTCAGACTTCTGAGTAGCTGGGACTATAGGCACGAGCCAGCATACCCTACTAATTTTTGTGTTTTTAGTTGAGATGGGGTTTCAGCATGTTGGTCAGGCTGGTCTCAAACTCCTAACCTCAGGTGATCTGCCCACCTTGTCCTCCCCAAGTCCTGGGATAACAGGCATGAGTCACTGTTCCTGACTCCAGTTTGTAGTTTCGAAGCTTATTCTAGCTCTTTAAAAAAATCTACTCTGGATAAATTATAAATCTTGCCATCATGTTTCTTCTGTGCTTCTTTGTATGCTTCTTTTTATTTGTGAGAGGCTCCTATTAATTTTTTTAAGTTCTCAAAATTATAAGTATATTGTTGCAACAGGTTCTTGCTTTTTAATACTGACAAGTTAAAAGGAAAATAAACTTTATTAGAAACTTCAGCCCTCAACACATTGTTACATAATCCTTGTTAGTACTGCATATGACTCTAGTCTCTCAGAGAAAGCGTATAATCCAAGGTGAGATACACATTTTAAAAGAAGAGAGGGCTGTTGGAATGATAGAATGATGGCATACTGATTACCTCTGGAGGTGTCCCCTAAATTTGCCCTTCTCCCTGTTGCTTAGGATGGGTGGGTCCTTAAACCTATTGGAGGCTTAATGGCCTGTCCTCAAAACTCTATATCATACTGCCAAATTGACAACATTATCAGGTCTAAATACATGTGAGAATTCACATGAAAATTGTAGGACAGTATTTGATGCTTGCTATATAAGCAGTGTGCTCTTTAAATGTTTACATCCCAAATTAGTGTCAGTTTCTTGGCAGACAATGATTAAAAGTATTTAATTAAAAAGAGATTTAGAGAGAGATGGAATGCCACATTTGCTAACTTGGATGTAGGCTGTTGCTACATTTAAATTTAGAAAGTCATTTTTAAAGCTGCCAACTAAATTTTTTGAGAAAATTGTTATTTGTGCTCTGGAAGTGAAATGAGTGATCCAGCAAATAAAGAGGCAAAGGTATTTATGAAAGTGCTGAGAATCCATTAAGGTCTTTGTTATTTTGGTTGTATAGTAAGTTGCGTCAAATATATTATTGTTGTTTTACTAGTTTCACTCTTTAGTTACTAAAGTGAAAGTTGTAACTGTTAACTATAATCAATTCTGTAACCAGACATAGGTGGTAAAGTTGTTCAACTGTATAAAATTCCTTTTTCATACTTACCAACAAAAACACATTCACAAGCAAATAAAAGCAACTTCAATTTATTGCCGAGATAATATGCTGATAATATTAATCTATAATTCCAAGAGTATCTTCTCAGGAATCTGAGGCCATTTCCAAGTTGTGGGCCCATTATATATTTATTTTATTTATTAATTAACCTTATTAAAGAATTCCATTGTTCTTTATGCCAGAAAATGGACGTAACTGTGTCTTACTTCTTTAAACATTTTAACATATAAATAGCATTGAATCCTCCCATTCTCCTTGTTATCTCTGTGTTATCTTCCCTAGGAGTTGAAACAGTATTTGAGTGTAGGGATTATCATTCCTTTTGCGGGAATAAATAAACTGAGGTTGAGAAAATTTCCACGAATGAACTAAGGTCAATGAATTACAACTGCCAGAAACTAAATGATATTTCCATTTGTCTTGCTTTTTAAGTCTAGCCTTATTTTCAGAAATCTAAGTATGATGTCAAAGTTTACAAAATATGTTGAGATTATTCTCCAAAGAATATTTAAATATTTTGAACACCATTAAAATTTGTTGTATTTCATAAATTTCTATTAGCTAAGGAAAAAGCGTACATTTTGGAGAAGAATTAGCTTTACACTAACCACTCACCAAGCACAATGACCATATAAATAAACTTGACATTTGAGAATTTATAGTTTACTCTCTGATAGTATGTAACATCCTGCCAATAATACTTTCTTTTGCTTCATGATTAATGCTGTTTGCTCTCTTTAATATTGGTACATAAAATAGAAGGTATGCATTAAATTGCCTTTGATTTTTACATATACTAGTTTTTTTGGGGGGGAAGCCAATGAAGAAAATATTGATTCAATTTTTGTCTACAGGAATTTGTAACTTACTGACAAAATATGTTACATAACAAAGTATTTCTATGCTTTGGACTCGCGTTTCAAATCTTAATATTTCCCACAGCTTAGAAGATGTAAAACTAAATTGAACTGTCACATGAGGCAGTTCATGTTTCTTTGGGTTGCTTTTTACTATTTTTAACCTTAGGAGGAAATCAGGAAATAAGCATTTCTAAGGAAGCTTTTCAGTATTAAAATTAAGTGAATCATTTGGTGGGTGAAAGAGTATAAAAAAAGGGGAAGAAGGGAAGGAAGAAAATTGCACATATTTGCTGTTACAGGAACTGGGCCTGTGAACATAACAGCCTGGGGTAGGTCTTATGGCCCCATAAAAAAAATAGATTAAAATAAGTTTTAACTAGGGGAGTGCTATAGAGGAGATGAAAGGGAACGGTAATAGAATTCACTGAGTTCATAGCACTTAACACTTCTCTGCATGGATGAATATGGATGCAATGCATGAATATTTATTGAATACCTATCATGCACTGCGCAAAGGTTGATCAGGTATTAGATTTTGTCACCTGTTATAGATGACGATTATGAGATTTACATAAATGATGTCCAGTTAAAACAAACCAAAAACATAATATAACACATACTAACCAGATATATAGCACCTTAATAAAACTTCTCACTTAACATACAGAACTATTGTAAGAGGTTTGAATAAGTATATGCATAATTGACAAAGGTGTATGTGTAATTAACAAAGGTTGTTTCACTCTACCCTTTGGGAACGTGCCTTGTGTCACTTCCAGTACCCAGTAAACTGTTTCCTGGACATCCCACACTACCTTCTCTGTGCAGAAGTCACTTTAAATAGGAACTTCTCATCTTGCAATTTTTTTTTTTTTAAATGTACATTTAAATCGTGTGGGTCACAGAGCATCTTATGAAAATGCTAGGCCACTCACACAATGCTGCATTTTAATTATAGTTATTAAATCTAAATATCTGAAAATTATATCTGTTCCCAAACTGTTTCTGAGCCCCCACCCCAACAATTTTTTCTCAGCACCAAGTCCCCTGAGACTGACCTAGGCTTGGCCGATGTCTCAAGGAGAGCCCCTCTGGTAGGGTGACTGCTTCACCCCTTCCAGCACCAATGCCTCAGCTTCCCCACTGTGAGGACCATCTCAGCCTCCACTGTCCACACCTTAGTGGAGCTGCAGTGGCTCTAGCCTTAGGAAGGTCTGTCACTGGGAACCTCTCACCTGCGCTGGCCTCAGCTGGAGGTGTCCACCCAGGAAGACAGTCTGATAATGAGGGTGTCACTGAATGCCCATTGGGTAAACTGTGGCTTTGGAGAGACAGGTGGCGGGAAGGAGGGATCCTGGAAAGAAACACGTGCCCTCCGCTCTCCCTGACATGGCTGCACACCAGCCCTGCCGGAGGGAAATCCCTGTAACCACAGCCACCTGTCCCTCCTAGACAGACAGCAGCTGGCACTCAGCAACACACCTCATGCATTTCTTCAGCTTCTTTCCCTGCCTCATTTCTTTCTCATTTCACCCTTGATTCCCTATGATTTTCCTTCACAAAAAAAGCCTATTGTTTAAGTTGTGACTCAAGCTTTTTTCCTAAGGAGTCCAGGGAATCACGGTGATGCATTTTGATTGAGGGCCCCACGTGTCAGTTGCTCTTTGTGGCATCTCATCCTTAAACATGAACAAATGGAAGCAAAGGAATTAAAAACGCTATCCATAAATTGAATGGTGAAGTCAGGATTTGAATCGGCATTTGGCCTGGGAGTCCGCCGCCTTGGGGATGGTATTAGACTATGAATTGTTATTTCCAAAGGCAGCGCCAAACACTCAGTGCTGACTACAAGTGTTGTGGAGACCTATGTTATTTTAAAGTCCCTTTTTGTTTTATAAATACCTATTTTACACCTCTAAAAAGTAGTGATGATGTTCAATTTCAGTATTAATTCAGGTGAGTATTGCCAAAATATATGATTTTACCGTACATTTAAAAGAAGCTGGATTAATCACACTTAATTACCAAAATTCCAAAATATAAAGCCAAAATGATGTTGAATACTAATACCATGTTTTATGACCCTAAATTTACATGTGAAATTTTATGTTAGAATAAATACATGATTATTAACCTCCAGTCTATTATTACGATGAATAAAAATTATACTATCTTCTAGTGTAGGTTTTTTCAACCCAAGTTTTATTTCCTGTGAAAAAAGAATTATCAATTATGCTGGTGAAGCAAACCATATTTTAATTGCAAGATTACACAAGAGACTTTTAGTACTCAATGTAACTTGTTTATAAATTTAATCTCTATTATTTTTTAAATATATAACATTAAATTTTTAAAAATCACAGTTTCAACCTTAAATTTTCTGAATAATACATTGCTTTTGTTAGCTTATTAATTACAAAAAAAATGAAAGATATGATTGTGCAACTAAACAAAACAGACTACAAAATGAAACCAACAGCAATAACACCAAAAAAAAAAAAAAAAAAAAAACCAATAAAAGGGCCAGGCACAGTGGCTCACGCCTGTAATTCTATCACTTGGGAGGTTGAGGTGGGTGGATCACCTGAGGTCAGGAGTTTGAGACCAGCCAACATAGTGAACTCTCCTCTCTACTAAAAATACATTAATGATATGTTCTCACTCATAGGCGGGTGTTGAACAATGAGAACACATGGACACAGGGAGGGGAGCATCACACACTGGGGTCTGTGAGGGGAGAAATATGGAGGGACAGAAGCAGGTGGAGAGTTGGGGAGGGATAACACAGGGAGAAATGCCAGATGTAGGTGATGGTGAGGAAGGCAGCAAACCACACTGCCATGTATGTACCTATGCAACAATCTTGCATGTTCTTCACATGTACCCCAAAACCTAAAATGCAATAAAATATACATATATAAAAGAAATTGTTTACATAATTTTAGTTACTGCTCTCTGCATTTCTTCTATTAAATAAAAAGCAAATTTTCATTAAAAAAAAAAGACTGCAACCCTTACCAACTCCTATTATCAATTTTCAGTCTCTCTCCATTCTACAAAATTTCTTTTACTTCTGTGGCCCGATGCCTTTCTTAGATAGACCAATTCTCGGTCCTCTTCTTATTCTAATCGGATCAAGTTAGACAACACCAGCATAAAATCCTCCTTATGATGTCTGGGTGGTATGTGCTTTTCTGCTTGGAACATTCTTCTGTCACCTTGCCGATGTATTTATAAACATAAATATAATTTTGATTTATGAAAATTAAAATTTTAATGAAGTTAAAATTAAAATTTTAATGTGTTCTATCTATAATAAAGTTTGTAGGCAGTTTTTATGTTTAAATTTTCACTTATGAAGATTATTTACATGTGTAGAAATTGTCTTCTAAGACAGACAAATTTATCATTTTCAGCCTCTCTAGTTTCTTGTTGTGTATGTGGTTTATACTGTGATTGCATACATATTTGCCTATATTTGCTTTTATTTTTTGATAGCATCTCTTATTTAATGGCTTTAGAATTTGGAAAATTCATTTTTGTGTGTGTGTCTCATATGACTCAGGGACCTAAATCCCCCTCCCCAGTAGAAAATCATTTGCTTTAATATTATATATTGATTAGTTTGTCCTTTTTCACTGATTTGAAAAGCTACCTCTCATATATTAAATTATTAATATGTGCTAGGATCAATCTTATCCCTATTTTCCTGACATGTTATAAGATAAAGGTTAAAAGAAAACCCAACACCATTTGGTTGCAAATAACTAACATTTATGTGTCACTGCATGTTACATATTCCTGTATACCTTACGTCATTTAATTCCGAGAGTTACCTAGAATAATATACACTCGATTTTTAGAGATAAAGGAAACTAAACTCCCCAAGCTAGGTGAAGTGATGCACAATGTCATCCTGTCCATATTTGTGTGTAATTACTATTGATATAGAGAGGCTGAAGTACAAGAAAAAGACACATCCTAATTGCAAGGCAGGTGCAGGAGGAAAGCAGGGGCTTCTCTGGATTTGTAGACACTGGGTATTAGTTTGTGAAATCCTTGCTTATCAAATGAAATAATATTCATGTAAGTTGTCTGGTTTAAAGACTACATACACGGAGAACAGGGTTAGCTGGTCACTTTCCCAGTTTCATAGACCCCAATGGCGCCAGGTTGTTTGTACTGACCTTCCCTCCATTTGTGTGAATAATTGACATTGATTGTCCTATTCCTAAACTCCATAATGTAACTATGCGAGTTTAAAATTTTAAATAATGGCTTAAAAATTAAAACATTAAATCATTTATTTTTTAATTTTTAAGCAGTCATTGGTTTGGAAAACCATTGGAATTTTAAAACCTATATTCCAGGAATTTACCATAAGGTCAAAATTATCCAAATTCAAAACACAAGCAGAGAAAATGTTACATAATTCAGGTGCACATCCTAAAATACTACTTAATGCAGAATTTTAATATTTTGATTTATTTGAGGAATTTAAACAATATATGTGTACATATAAAAATGATGTATATGAAATATAAATAGGTAACGTTACTATAAATTTACATAGAATAAAATGTAAATTATCAAAATATTATGGTAAAAATTTCTACTTTAATTTTTATAAAATTGAGTAACTGTTTAATCATATGTCATCATCCTTATAGGAAGGGTATCTATACCGAATTTTTAAATAAGAATCTAAGATCAATGATATTGAACAATATTTTAAAATAAGTTTCTCTATTGAAAATAAAAGTGAATGTCCACATTTATGAAGTAAAAGTACTTTTTTTCAGCTATTACACTCATTTCAATATTTTCTTGATATAACAAAGCAATCAACATTTTATAATTAAATCATTTATGTATAATTATTTTTTTATTGTTTGCAGAATATCTTGTTAAATATTTTAACCTTTCAAAGTGATGATCAATAACTTTCAGATAGCTGTTCCTTGGAATATAATTCTAAATATTGTTTTAGAATTTCCTTTTAATTTTGCAAAGCATATATTAGGTTCCCTGGGTCCCTTTCATTTTATTCAACCATTTTATCTGTTATTACCTTAAATAAATGTCAATAAACGACATATACCTTTAAAATATAAGCATTAAGATATACAGTGAAGCACTCTTGTTACAGATCAAGTAATGAACAAAAGAAACCAAGTACATACATGCTTTTCCTACTGTATGTAAATTATCAAGTAAATATTTAGAATTTGACTTTTTTATTATTAGAGGAGACCATATTTGAGGCTGTGCAAGAATATGAGAACTAATTATTTTAAAATAATTTTTGTGATTTTCTAAATAAGAGAAAAAATAACGTTTTAATATGAGTAAAATTAATATTTTAAAAGTGTGACAAGACACATTGACACTGAAGGAAGAATTAAAGCATTCTTTAAATCAGATCCCTGCTGACTGTATCAAACATGTGAGCCAGCTAAGCATTAAATCTGAGATTCCAATTCATTGTAGTTAGAGTTGGAAGAAATGTTGATTCTTAGGGTTGGAGCAGAGCATGTGTACCACGTAGAAGGCTTCCTTTTCATTGTTTTGCCTCCTCTATAAAGGGCCTGTTAAGAGATGATATTCCTAATAATTGGAAACATCTTCCTTTAGCCCAATCATTGCAAACACCTCATTTGTAGGGTCCTGCTGGAAACACCTTCCTTGTAGCTACACGTTGGAAACACGTTTTTTTGTAGCCTAATCATTGAAAACTCCTCCCTTGTAGCCTACACGTTGGAAACACGTTTTTTGTAGCCTAATCATTGAAAACACCTCCCTTGTAGCTACACGTTGGAAACACGTTTTTTTTGTAGCCTAATCACTGAAAATACCTCCCTTGTAGCCTACACGTTGGAAACACGCTTTTTGGTAGCCTAATCACTGAAAACATCTTTTTTATAGCCTGGTCACTAGACACGCCTTCCAACTTCCTGTTAACATCTATATATTGTTCCTACTTCTCCTTTGTGATGCCAAAGGAAGGGGTGGAAGTTCTCTCCTCTACTTGACGGCAGCACCTCTATGTGAAGACATGTCGTGTTCCCTGTGCATTCACTGGTCCTCCTGAACCACCAGGGTGAGCATTCCTAGTTCCTTCCACCCAGTCCCCACAGAGTTAGGTGTAACGTTCTGGATTGTTTTCTCCCTGGACCTGTTTTTCAATGGGACTTTGTTATTGAACACTATGCAGTGGTTGTAATTCTTAAGTAAAAGTGCAGCCTGTGAACACCCAAACACTGAGTCTAGTTTGTTCACACACGTATCTTTTGAATGACACTGTCTGAGCCTTGCCGACAGCTATGTGCTGCCGCTGGGTAATCTACCTGTCTAGGACCTTGTCAAAATGGTAAATTGTAGTCTCACCCAATGTCTTCTAGAAACAAGCTCCAATTGAGTGATAACTATGGTCTTTTCCAGATTTTTACCAATTAGTAGGACTTTTGTCAAATTTATTCTTGATTTTTCTTAAGTAGGACACCATTTTGTGAGTTTCGGGAATACAAGACTTTTTCCAAGGTTCTGTTTCTCCATAATACTGTTGTTGTTGGAATTGAATTCAGTAAGGCCTGGCATGTAATAGCGGTTCCATTTTGTTAAAGGATAATTTTTAAAATTAAGCATTTCACACAAATGTAAAATTAATGTATCAAAGATTTTATTTAACTGAGTCATTAATGAGGAAATTAGTAAGACCTTGCAAATTTTCTAAAGATAATTCATAGAATGTCCACATAGAAGTATGTAATGCTGAAATACGTTAAAAAAATAAAATTGACATATTGGTTGAGGGAAATTCTGATAACACATGTTCGCACAAAATAATTACAATTAAGAGTTATCTATAATTACAGTTTTAAATAATTCAAAAACAATGAAAGAAGTTAGCTCAGAGACAATATAAATTTATATAACGTAGAATGTTAGACAATCCTTAAATATTGCCTAAACTGGGTCCAATTAAGTCATTTATGGTGTTTTTCTCTGTTCATTTCATCTTTCATCATTTTTGTCTTTATTTTCTGCCATTCTCCACAGTTTTTTGAAACGCACTAATGGTTTAGGAATCTCATTGAAATGGTTAACTTACGAAAAAGCTGTTTATGAGCTCTTATCATAGACCAATATTTGGTACTTACATTATTTGGTTCTACATTCACTCTGAATCCTTTGGCATGTAATTTTTATCTGAGTTCATTTAATGTAAGGAATTCATTCATTTTTAGATTCACTTACCTTTCCAGCAAGCATCTGACCATGACCCTTTCCTGTCTTTATAGCAGCACTTCCACTTTTGTGAATAAATTGTCAGGTGATAATTCTACAGAGAACAAAAGGGGGAAGACGGAGAAAGCACTGAGTTAAGAGAGCGTGGGGAGAAGGTGGCTTGCAAGCCGGAGGAAGAGGGACTGGGATAGAGGAGGGGCCTCTGACTGCCAATATACCTGTCAGGGCTGAAAAATACCACATGTAGAGGAATAGGTGAGGTCATGAAAACCGGAGGCCAGATCACTGAGGTGTGCCAGTCATTTTAAAGACATTGGGTTTCCTCCATGAAAAGGCCGTGAGCAGAAGCCGGCTTTGATCTGGCATATTCAAAGGCCTCCTTCCACTGTTTCTACGCAGAGACTTACAGGGATAAGGGTAGAAGTGGAGAAATCAGGCCTGTGATGACGGGACTTCCCCTGGGGCCCATCCCAGGGGAAGGGGGGAGGCACTGGCCTCTAAATGAACTAGATTAGGGGTGTCAGGGATAGGCAGAGTCAAAGACCACTCCAAGGTTTCGGCACAAGCAACTGTAAGAATAAGGTTCCTCTTTTTTTTTTTTTTTGAGACGGAGTTTTGCTCTTGTGACCCAGGCTGGAGTGACATGGTGTGATCTCGGCTCACCGCAACCTCCGCCTCCTGGGTTCAGGCAATTCTCCTGCCTCAGCCTCCTGAGTAGCTGGAATTACAGGTGCGCGCCACCATGCCCAGCTAATTTTTTGTATTTTTAGTAGAGACGGGGTTTCACCATGTTGACTAGGATGGTCTTGATCTCTTGACCTCGCGATCCACCCGCCTTGGCCTCCCAAAGTGCTGGGATTAAAGGCGAATAAGGTTCCTCTTAACTGAGAAAAGGAAGCTACGGAAGGAGAAGGTCTGGTTCTAGGTAAAAGCTGCTCAGCTGTTTTGATCTGAATTTGCTCTCTCAATGTAGCCAGTAACACAATTTGCAGTCCCAGACCATGTAATCTGTGAATATGGCCGGGTTCTGACACTAGCCGTTTTGCTCTTTCTTACCTCTTGGAACTGTTGTCTTTAGCCCCAGGAGACACATGTCTAGATTTTTATTTTATTTTTATTTTTTATTGCATTTTAGGTTTTGAGGTACATGTGCAGAACTTGTAAGATAGTTGCATAGGTACACACATGGCAGTGTGTTTTGCTGCCTTCTTCCCCTTCTCCCACATTTGGCATTTCTCCCCAGGCTATCCCTCCCCTGCTCCCCTCTCCTGCTGTCCTTCCTCTATTTCCCCCAGTTGACCCCAGTGTGTAGTACTCCCTTCCCTGTGTCCATGTGTTCTCATTTTTCATCACCCGCCTATGAGCGAGAATATGCGGTATTTCATTTTCTGTTCTGTTTACAATAGCAAAGACCTGGAACCAGCTCAAATGCCCATCCATGATAGACTGGCCTCGGAAAATGTGGCACATAGACACCATGGAATCTTATGCAGCAATCAGAAACGATGAGTTCGTGTCCTTTGTAGGGACATGGATGAATCTGGAGAACATCATTCTCAGCAAACTGACATCTAGATTTTTTAATTCCACTGACTTAGAATCAAAGTGTCTTTGAAGCAGCCTGACCCCTTTGAAGGCCCATTCGATGAGCTTTCCCTTCCAGGTCCCTGCCACTCCTCTGTTTGCCTTTAGGTATGTAGTTCCTTGTTCCATCTCCCTGTCAAAAGAGCTCCAGGGAGGCCACATACAACTCTTCAAACAGGTGGTCATCCTTGTAAGAAACAATCCTGCTCTTGTTAATACAATTTCATTTAGAGAGTTGGCCATTCTTTTGAGCTTTCTTTCCTTTCAGAGTTTCTGATAAGAGAACTGTACCCATCTCACAACAAGCTCATTTAATTTGACTCTTTAAAGACCTTCAGCAGGCTTGATGTCCTAAGACCTTCAGGGCTTTAGGAAGTCAAACGGAATGAGCTTGTTTCCAGCATTCCGTTCCTATTCACCAAAATACTCTAAAATTCCTTGCACTGTTCAAGTTTATAATTAGCTCAGTTTATAATTCAATGGCTGTTTGGGCTACATTCAATTCGATAATTATTGATTATCCATTATGTGAAAGCCACAGGACATGCTAAGGTGATTAAGACATAGCAGCTTGCCCAGAGTAGGCTCTCCCTAAGCAATGTTCTCTGAATTATGCTAAACACTATTAATGATCTATACAAAAGAGTCCAGGGGAGGAAAGCTGTCTAGGTTTAGTAGGCTATGGACCATTTTAAAAATTAAGTTCAAATTGAATCTTGAAAAATCATCTGTGGCTGAATGCATGGATAAATGAAGGGCAACAAGAGTGTGTAAATGCATTCATGTAAGAAGAAATTGAATAGTACGTGTTCAGAGGATATGAATTAGTTGGTATATCGAGCTTCAAGAATAAGGTTTGAAATTTTGGCCTGAGTCTCGTCAAAGGAGGTCTTGCCTACCCTGCTAAAGATTTAAACTCAATATTTTCCTCTTCATTAATGGTTTTTAAAAGGTTTGTGAGAGTGCCTTTAAAAAGGCCTTGCCCCCAGTCAGTAACACATAAGATCAACAATCTCTCAGGTTCTCCGGGTGAAGGTGGGGTCAGGAGTCCCAAGTCAGCCAGCTCTCCTTCCTTTCCCCAAGCACGCCTCAGGCACTGCTGCTTTCTCTACTTAGCCTGACAAGTACCACTACAGTGCAGAAAATAGAGAGCTGTAGGCTTTTTTTAAGTCACAAAGTTATTTCCGAATTTTAGAAAGCTGTTTGTCAGAACAGCGCAGACAATCAATTTGCAGACAGCAGGGTCAGGAGCAGGGCGAGGAGGCGGGGCCTGTTGAGTAACCCATGCTAGAGAGGGGGTTATCACTACACAAATCTACAGCTTAGGATGCCATGTCAGTCAAGCCTTAAAATCATTGTATTACTTTGTTAGTTCAGGAATGGAATCCAAACTGTTGACACCTGAAAACCCAGTGTTCAATCCGCTAGATGTTTCTGCTTTTCCGAGCTTTTCATCGACTTTTGTCCATCAATTATTTCACTGGTCCTTTCTCAAAATGAGTAAAAATAACAAGATCAAAAGTAAATATCTTGAAATGTGCAAAATGCTTTCTAAAGTACATATTTTGTTGGTTTTACCGTTGGGTTTGAGATCTTCAAAAAAAAGGTGATAGCTTGCCCAAGCCTAACATGTTTTCATTTGCACTTTGATTTGGTTCACTTGGACAAGAAAGGTAAAATAAGATATTTCAGAAAACCGAAAAGCATTGTTACAACGGGCTGACTCTTGAAAAAGAAGGGAATAAGTATTTATCTAAAACTACAATTTTTCAACAGGTTTGATGCGCTAAGTAAAGGAAGTTGCCTGTGCATAAGTGAGAATTCTCCCGTCTGGCCACTCTTGAGTGGAACAAAGACAGCCAAGACTGATGAACAATTTAGAAGGATGTCTGCTTGGTAGTCGAAGAGGGGAAAAGAGAGGGAAAAAAAGGGGGGGCGGTGAGCAGAGAATGAGGACATTTGAATTGATCCAGGTGCAGGAATTACACATTCAGTAATGGGTCAATTAAATAATCTGTATAGTGACTCTTCCTTTCCTTGCCATGAATTGGTTTAATCGAACATGAATTGAAGTAGATTATTAGTTGGAATGTGTCCCTGGGAGCTTTGTGCAGACACAAGGAAATTGTTAAGGACTTTGAACATTGTTTATAGAATGAGTTGTCAAAATTTCTTTTTTTCTGTGTTTTACGCTGAGGAATCTAGAGCAATACTAAGTAGAAATGTGAAAAGAAATCAAAGCTAATCACTTTTCTTCTTTTAATTTTTCTGCCGCAAAACAGACTTTTGTTGCCTTTCTGAGGCCAGTTGAGTGATGTTTAGAAAGCACCCACAGCTGAGCACTTCCTTACAGTTAAGGGAAGGAAGAAATTTTCACATGAAATTCTAATTTCAGTGCTGTTAAAACACACTGTAAAATTTCAACATAATTAAAAACCTTAATCTCATCACTGAAGTCCTCTTGGAATGTTTCTCCTTCAAATGTGTTCTTTGGATGTAAATTTAAAATGGCTTATTTTTCTATGTATTTCAGTCGGTGGTACTCTCATACTATAATTTGATGTTAAATATGGTATCATTATTGGAAATATGTATTTGTCATACTCTATATTAAATCTTTCAATAAGCTTCTGGGAATGAAGATTGTATCCCGAGTCAGAGTTATATTTGTTCTGCAATATTTAAAATCATGTAAATCAAGCTAAAACAATTAGATTGGCTTCTGAGCTCTTAGAATAACTACAGTCTTTGTGGCACTGTTGGCACTTGTTTGCCCAGCCTTCTTTGTCCCTCTTGTTCCCAACGCAGCCTTCCGTTGCCTACTAAACAATAAGCTTGAACATTTGTTCAATATTTAGGCTAGATTTCCTTTCATGATACTCATTTGAAGACACAATCAAGTGAGTGTTTGGTGCTGCTACCCCCACATCTCCGTGGCTAGTCCTCCTCAACAGCCTTTGTCAACTTTTCTTTCCTCCTCTTCTGTTTCTCATCCTCATTTCTTGTTTTCTCCCTTGTATCTTCCTCCTCATCAAGCTTATTCTTTCACTGATCCCTGGTTATCTGGGAAGGATAGGCAGGAGAGATGCCTGTCTCGCTATTACAAAACCGTCATGCCCACTCTTACAGTGGCTCTGAAGACCACAGAGAGTAACATTCTTTGCCCGCCAATATTGGAGTCTTTATAAAACTATCCTGCCATTGACTCAAGAGCTGGGTATCATGATACTTAATCTCTCTATAACTTGTCTAACTTGTTATATCATTAGATGATAAAAATAATACGTTGCCAATCTAATGCAATTCTACTTCTGTATTATTTCAGTCTTTTCCCCCCTGTCCTCCTCCACACAACAAGGCATTTCAAGCACATCAGTTCTCTGCTCCCTTTTTGCCTTTCCCCTATGGTCATGAGCTTGTTAGTGCAGTGAGTCAGTTGCTTTCAGATATAATCACCTGTGAACAGTGTGGAATGTGTGTGCTAAGGTACCCTAGGAATTCGGGATGGGTTGGCAGTAAAATACAGCCACCCCCATTCTCAGAGGTGAGAAAATAATTGACTTTCTACAAATAGAGTTCCCCTAAACACCAGCATCATCTTCTTCCATTCCTCTATGATGGTAAAAGTAGTAAAACCAATTTCATCTCTCTGGTACTGGGGATTTGGAAATCTTGCTCTACTGAGGCTTCATGCAACTTAGTAATTCTCTAAGTCTGACTTCTAAGTGACCCACCAAAGAGCAGGCATTGCTGTACTTCACTTCTATTCTGAGAATGAAGTTGTGTGTGCTTTCCTGTCTCCCACTGTTAGGTCACCTCTTGGGAGGACCATGAACCATCTTGGTATTTTAAAATATGGTGTGGCAGGATGGTGTAAATGGTGAACACACAGGGCTCCTTCAGCGTGATGAATGAGACTTTGGAACGATGTTTTCTCATTTCTCTTTAGTAGACATTTACTGATGTGCACAATTTGCCAGTGTAGAGACCACCATCTTCACGAAGGCATGCTAGTGTCTGGGGTAGCACCTGGGACACAGACATTGAAAAAAATACAAATGAGACACTCCCTCAAACTTCAAAATAAATGTGTGTGTTTTCCATAAGTGGCATCCTCCTGGTTTGAACCTCCTATTCCCTCTGTTGACAGAAAGTGGCATAGTTTGGGGGTAATATTGTTAGCCTTAAATTAGAATTAACTGTTAGTCTCTGCCAATGAAAACCATTCCATTTCAGTTAAACTGAGTCTCGAATAAATCCTCAGACTTGCTGTTTCTCTTTGTTTCCATTTTTTGTTTTTCCTTTCCTGAGGTAGCTTCTGGGCACAGGAAAACAAGTCATTCTGGGGGCCTCGTGAGTGGAAGGAAGCACATTTGGTTGGAATGTGGCTCAGTGCTGAGACTCAATGGAGAGGCGGCTCATCCTTCAGCATCTTTAGGCCCTGTTTGTCTGCTGCATTCTTGACTATGGTATTAGATGGAAGGACCTGCAATCTAGCCTTTCAGAAAGTATGACAGGGTCCATAGAACCTGGGTATTATCCTGATGGTTAAGTACCTCTCTTGGCTTTTGGTGATTCTGTTAACCCAGCTAACTCTTCCATCACCCTCCTCAGTGGGGGGAATCCATGTAGGAACTGCTAATTTTCAGTCCCCATTCACTGTGAGACAGTGATCTCCTAAGACTGTGAACTCCTGGTCTCTTCTATGCTGTAAGCAGACAGTAGGAAGCCAAGTGTCACTGGCCCAGGCCCCCTCAGAGGCCTAAACATGCTGCCATGACTTCCAGCCTGTGCTGGCCAATCCATGTTGGTTCAGATCAGGATATGATTAGGGTGATTCTATTTAATTAATACTCTTAATTAGGACTCTTCTAGAGTGGAAAGGGAAACTAATAAAAATAACATAGGAGTGTAAATTGGGATTACAGATATTTTCCTCACATAGCTCCAAAGAGAATCAGAGCTTCCTTGATCTCTGTGCCTAGTCCCACCCACCCCAGCAGGACTCTCCTTAAAGCAAGGAATGCCAATGATTCAGTGTGGATACATTAAAACATGAAAAATTCACATGTTGGCTATGTTACAGGATGGATGACAGATGGCCCCGGATACACCATGGTTCAACTTAGGACTCTTAGACGTTTTCAATAGTATGGGAGTAATAACACATTCAGTAGAAACCACACGTTGAGTACCCATACAGCCATTCTGCTTTCACTTTTAGTACAATATTGAGTAAATTACATGAGATACTCAATGCTTTATTATAAAACAGGCTTTGAGTTAGATGGTTTTCCCAAGTGTAAGCTACTGTAAGTGTTCTGAGTATGATTAAGGTAGGCTGGGCTAAGCCACCATGTTTCACAGGTTAGGTATATGAAATGCATTTTCATTGCTGCATTTTTAGCTTGCAGTGTTTTATCAGAACATAACCCCACTGTAAGTTAGAGAGCATCTATCCTTTGGATGAATATATGATACCTCCTTGTGCTTCATATAATCAGTGCAGGGAGAGATGTTATGGTGGGAATGTTAAGGAAGAGGCAGTGAAATTCACATGGGGTCTTTGGAAAGCTAAATTAGGGTCCTGTGAGTGAAGCAGAGGGGAAGTAGAATTCCAGTTGAAGGGATAAGCCTTCCAGTCGAGGTTGGGAGCTCCATCTCATTCTTCTTTCAGAAAACTGAGAAACCTGCTTTTTTTAAGTCTTGTTATTAACTTCCTTTTTTCCCATTCTCAAACTGAATTAATGTAGGTGTCATGTGATAGACCAGGGAATGAGAATTATAGCCAAATGGAATTTCATTATCCCATATTGCACTCTCTTCTCCAGTCCTGAGCTGCTTTTTTCCTCTTTTAATCAGAGCTATATTGAAATACAATTCACATATCATAATACTCACCTGAAATGTACTCTTCAGTGCATTTTAATATATTCCTGGGGTTATGCATTCATCACTACAATTATTTTTGGAAGACTATTTTAATGCAAAAAGAAACCCAGTATCCATTAGCAGCCACTCACTATTTTCCCACAGCCCCTTCCGCATGGGCCAAAGCAAACACTAATTTCTTTTCATCTCTAGCGTTCACCCTATTCTGGACGTTTAGTTTAAATGCAATCATACAAAATGTGTTTTTATGACTAGCTTCTTTCACTTAGTACGGTGTTTTCAAGGTCGGTCCTGTTGTAGAATGAATTGGTAGTTCATTTTATATTTCTTAATCCTATTAAATAATATGGATATAAACCACATTTTTTCATTGGTTAATAGACATTTATATTGTTTCCACTGTTTGCAATTATGAATAACTGTGCTATAACCATGTGCATACAGGTTTTTGCATGGACACATTTATTTTTCTTAAATAGAGAACTAGGAGTGGATTTCCTGTGTCATACAGCAATGTTACATATAACTTCTAGAGTGCTTTCGAAAATAGATGCACCATTTGATATTCTCACCAGCTATGTATGAGTGTTGTACTTCCCCACATCCTCACCAACACTTTTTAACTGTCTTTTTGATTGTACCTGTTTTAGTGGACATGACTGGTATCTCAGTGCCATTTTGATTTGTGTCTCCCTGATGGCTAAGGATGCAGAGCATTTTTACATGTGCTGCTTGGACATTTGTGTATCTTCTTTGGGGCAGTATTTATTCTGATAATCATGTAATTTGTCTTTTTTATTGAGTTGTTAGAGATATTTATATATTCCAGATGCAAGCTCTTTATCTTGCATATAATTTGCAAACTTTTCCCTATTCTGTAGATCATATTTTTATAAGGTTTTCTGAGATAGAAATTTTTAAATTTTGATGAAGTCCAGTTAATTTCTTCTTTTCTTGCTCTTTTGATGTCATGTCTCATAAGACTTTACTTAGGACAAGGTTCCAAAGATTTACCCCTGTATTTTCCTCAGAGTTTCTCAGCTTCATTTCTTATATTTGGATCTATGACTTGTTACTTTTTTATAGTGTAAGGAAGGGGTACTGTTTTCTTGTGAATACCCAGTTGTCTCAGCACCATATGTTGAAAAACTATATTTTTAATTGAATTGTTTTGGCACTGTTGTCAAAAATCAAACTGACTGGCTCTGGAACTTGAGTTTTATTTCATTAATCAATATGTCTAGTCTTTTTTTTTTTTTTTTTTTTTGAGACGGAGTTTTGCTCTTGTTACCCAGGCTGGAGTGCAATGGCGCAATCTCAGCTCACTGCAACCTCCGCCTCCTGGGTTCAGGCAATTCTCCTGCCTCAGCCTCCTGAGAAGCTGGGATTACAGATGCGCACCACCACACCCAGCTAATTTGTTTGCATTTTTAGTATAGAGGGGTTTTCACCATGTTGACCAGGATGGTCTCGATCTCCTAACCTTGTGATCCACCTGCCTCGGCCTCCCAAAGTGCCAGGATTACAGACGTGAGCCCCCGCGCCTGGCCAATATGTCTAGTCTTATGCAAGCATAATGCAAGTGTCATCGATGTAGCTTCCTAGAAAGTATTAGGGAGGTATGAATACTCAAATTTATTTATTTTTAAAAGATTGATTTTGACTATTCTAAGTCCTTTGAATATCCATGTGAATTTTAGGATCAACAATGTGAAATACACCAGCAGGGATTTTAATAGGAATGATGTTAAATTTGCTAATCAATTTTGAAAGTATTGCCATCTTACCTATTAAGTCTTCTGATCCATGTACATGAAATATTTTTCCATTTATTCATGTCTTCAATTTCTTTCAACATCTGTTTTATAGTTTTGGGAATATATGTTTTGTGCTTATTTTGTTAAATTTATTCCTAATTATTTAGGGGTTTTTGGATGCTGTGGTAAATGGATTGTTTTTTTTTTAATATTTTATGTTCAGATTGTTTATTGCTATTGTGGATAAATACAATTGTGCTTTGTGTCTGGGTGTGGTGGCTAATACCTGTAATCCCAGCTCTTTGGGAGGCCAAGGCAGGAGGATCCCTTAAGCCCAGGGGTTTGAGATCAGCCTGGGCATCACAGTGAGACCACATCTCTATAAAAAAATAAACAAAATTATTGGAGTTTGGTGGTATGTGCCCATGGTCTCACCAACACAGGAGGCTGGGGTGGGAAGATTGCTTGAGCACAGGAGGTCCATGATTCAGTGGCCTGAGATTGTACCACTGCATTTCAGACTGGGCAGCAGGGAATGATGTAATCCCCAACACCCCACCAAAAAAAGAAACCAACAATCTATTTTGTATATTCATCTTTTACCCTGTAACTTTGCTGGACTTGTTCATAAGTTCTAATTGTTTTTCTTGGATATCTAAGAAGTTCTATTTACTAGATGATATCATCTGTAAATAGATACATTTTTATCTTCTTTACCAATCTTTATGCCTTTACTTTTTCCTACATCACTGCCCTAGCTAAAACCTCTGCTACACTGTGGAATATAATTTGTCTTATTTCTGATTATGGGCAAAAAAATTCAATATTTGATTATTAGGTATAATATTAACTTTCGGCTTTGCATGGGTGCCTTTTATCAGGTTGAGGAAATTCCCCTCTATTTCTAATTCATTGAGTATTTTTATCATTAAAGAATGTTGAATTTTGTCATTATTTTTCTGTATCCATTGAGACAATCAGCTGATTTTTTGTTCTTTATTCCAGTGACATGGTGTACTAGGTTATTAGTCAGTTTTCAGAAGCTAAGCCTACCTTACATTCCTATGATAAATAGCACTTGGGCACAGTGTGTAATGATTTATATGTTGTTGGATCTGAATTTCTTGATTTTTTTTGAGGATTTTTGTGTTTATATTTTTAAGAAATACTAGTCTGTAGTTTCCTATCTATATGTCTGACTTCAATATTGCTGTACTGGCCTCATAAAAGGAATTGGAATGTGTTCCCTCCTATTTTTGGAAAGAGTTTATGAATGACTGACAATAATTCTACTCTAAATGTTTGGTAGAATTCACCAATGAATTTGAGCCTGGAATTTTCTTTAGGAGAATTTTTAAACTATTACCTTTACTTGAGGTCTATTCTGATGTTTGACTAAGTTTTGGGTAATTTGTGTTTTTGTAGGAATTTGTCTATTTCTTCTAAGTTCCAGTTTGTAGACACACAGATATTTATAAAATTTATATTTTTCTTAAATATCTGTAAGGTACATATGATATTCTTTTCCTTATTTTTTCCATTTTAGTAACATGAGACATTTTTATCAGTCTAGCAAAAGATTCTAAGTTTTGTAGATGGTTTAAATAATTTTTTGAATTTACATTCCTTATTTCTTATATGTTTGATCTCACTAGCATATTTGTTATGCTGCTTACTTTAAGTTTAGCTTGTACTTCTTTTTCCAGCATAGTAAGTTTGAAGGTTAGGCTATTTATGTAAGATCTTTTCAAATACAGTTATTTGCTACTATAAATTTTCCTGTATGCAATTCTGTAGCTGCATTTCATACATTTTAATGTATTTTATCTCCATTGTCATTCACGTTAAAGTCTTTTTTAAATTTCCCTAGTGATTTTTTCTTAAACTCTTTTGATTTTTAGAAATTTTCTTTTTAACTTTCACACGTTTTATTATTTCCGAAATTCTAATTTTCTTCCATTGAGCTCAGATAATTTATTTACATAATTCCAATCATTTAAAATAAAGTAGTTTTTTGTGGCATCACATATGCTCTGTTCTGGAGAATGATTCATATGCACTTGAGAAGAACCTGCTGTTGGGTGGAATGTTCTGTAGATGTCTGTTAATTTCAGTTGGTTTGTAGTATGCTTTGTATTGTCTATTCTCATGGTCATTTTTGGCCAGTTTGTTCTATTCCTTTTTGAAAATGAGTAGAACAATCATTATTTATTTTGCTTTCAATTGTATCAAGTTTTGCCGTATGTGTTTTGAGGCTCTGCAGTGGGTGTGCCTTAGTTATGAAGGCCCAGTGAAACAAGGTACCACAAATTATATGGCTTTAAACAACAATTAATTTTCTTATAATTCTGGAGGCTGGCAGCTACGAGTCTCTAATAAATTTCCACCTGACTGCTTTATTATTTTTGACCTTGCTCTGGGCTCCATATTATGATGTGATTATGTCCAGATCCTTTTGCTGGAGATACTTTTGAGGCCAGGCTTTGAGGTTTGTTCTGATCCCAAATGAGATCTTTTCTTTCCCTGATTATCTTAGACTAGCCATTCCATGGATTAGCCCACAGCTCTCGTGAAGCTACCAGGCTCCACTAAATTGCTTATCCCCACAATCTCCATCTACTTTTGAGAGCAACCTTGGATTTGGACTTCCTGTCCTCTGTCTGTCCTCTTGGGAAAAATATCTGGGCCACAGCTCCAGAGCTAGGGCAGAGACACTGTCAGCCTATGCTGGACTGACATTCTTGTTTGGTGAGTGAACCACAGGTCTGAGGAGAGAGCTTCTGGTCGTCTGGGTTTGCTCCTCATGGCATGGAACCTCCCCCTGTGTGTCATCTGGGGCACAGGTGATGGGAGCTGCAGCATTTTGACCTTCCATGCTTGGGTTGAGCCTCCTAAACCTCCCACGCAGGTTGAACTTGAAAGCTGATGTGGCCTGCTAGCCAAATTCACCGGCAATTTAGCCTCTGCCTTTGAAGCTTCTGAGTATGAGAAAGGATGGTGGCCTGACCCTCTGGGTTAGAAGTGTACCCTGGCTGGAATCTGTAGGTAGAGGGAATCTAGTCTTCCTGACCACACTCACCCAGATTGAAGAGAAGAAGTGGGGAAGAAAACAGATTGTGGCCCAATCTCCAAATACTTTCAATCCTCACTGTTCTTGGTTAGATGTTTTCTCATCTGTTTGCAAGCTCAAGTGAGTTCTGGATACTTTTTTTTTTAATGGAGTTTTGCTCTCATCACCCAGGCTGGAGTGCAGTGACACAATCTTGATTCACTGTAACCTCTGCCTCCTGGGTTCAAGTAATTCTCCCGCCTCAGCCTCCTGAGTAGCTGGGATTACAGGTACTCACCACCACCCTTGGCTAAATTTTGTAGTTTTTTTTTTAATTACACTTTAAATTCTGGGGTGCAGAATGTGCAGGTTTGTTACATAGGTATAGACGTGCCATGGTGGTTTTGCTGCAAATTTAGTTTTAATAGAGGCGGGGTTTTACCATGTTGTCCAGACTGGTCTCATACTCCTTAACTCAGGTGATTCTCCCACTTCAGCCTCGCAAAGTGCTGGGATTACAGGCGTGAACCACCTCACGTGATGGACCTGAACATTTTAGTACACTGTCCACCCATTGTGCTTGTTTCACAATGGAGTGAGTGTTCAGGGCTGTGCCTGACTCAATTCTGAAAGTGGGTCTTAGAATCCAATTCTAAAGATTTAAGAAAAAATTAAATATTCCTAACCATTATCTAATCCAATGCATATAATGTTTTGTAAGTAGCAAAAGGTGAATATTATTTCCACTAATAGAAAAATAAAATATTTTGCTGTAGTTGTGGTTAGTTTCAGACAAAAACCTTTGAGACTACAGAGGATCTTCTCATTGATTTTGCTGCTGAGGTGCGGTTGTGATTTTTTTTTCTTATATTTACTGTTTTTTTAAAAAGGAATGACTGTTAACATTAATAAAATAATATGTATATTATAATTCACAGTATATAGAATTTTAATCATCTATTTCTCATAATATGCATAGTGATGGTAGTTATACATGACTTTAACTTCAGATTGTTTTAGAAACCAGCTGATAAAAATCACTGCCAAGAATCCCCATAAAGTTGTAATAACCATTCACAGCTCTCTAAATTAATTTCATTATGATTACTGTAGAATGTTCAGCTAATCAACCCCTTGTACACACACACCTTCAAAAAAGGAGGGAGAAAGGAATTTCTCATTGGTCTCATTTTCTATGGCTAGTCTGCCACCATTTATCTACAAGTCTAACTGATGATTCTGAGTTCCATATTCCTCTCCAATTTGGTTAGTGCAGTTTTGATATTTAGTGAATTAATCAGTTTCCACTCAAGACAGCAAAACCATACAGTAGTTTGAATACAAAGTTTAGTATAAAGAAATACTGAGTGATTAAGAAGTGAAAAACATGAAGGATTGTGTAGCTAAGGGGTAAAAGGAATTTTAAAGCATAGACGAATACCAGATAGAGGGAGAGGTCACTACCTCTCAGGTTAAGTTACACCAACCAAAGACGAACTGCATCTGGGCTCTCCTCCCGGGGTTGAGATACATAGACTGTGCCCCATGGTGCATGGGAAAGTGGACAGGTTCACTATAGTGCTGCATCAAGCTGTCCAAGGGGCAGTGCCAAGCCTCAGAAGTAGCTGCATAGCTGTCTGCAAGGGTGCTCAGGTGGTGAGAAGCCTGCTAAGAGGGTACTGGGAGAAGCAGCCCGTGGAGAAGGTGTCCTGTGCTGCTGGATCCTGGACAATGGAGCACCTGGAGACCAGGAAGGGAAGCCGCCTCATGCAGTGTCCCTCTAGGGCCCTTTGCTGGCTAAGCTTCACATCACGCCATGTGAAAATAAGTATGTATGATGACTGGCTCCATTATTACAGAATAGCAATGCAGGGTAGATTTGAAAGTGAAAGACAATAAATTATTAACAGGTCCATCTAGTATATAATTCAAATTTTCTTAATTGTGTGGGCAACTCTAGATCATTTCTCATAGAAAACTACAGCTAATCTTTTCAAATAAGCAAGACTTTTAAGTGCATGTATGTTGGCTTTTTCCCTGTCACTCCTCTGAGTTTCCTAAACATCTTCCTCCCCTTTGAGATCTTGGGAAGCCCTAATCCCCTTTTCCTCCTCAAGCCCCTCTCTTATTTCCAAAGCTCTCCCCAAATTCTAAATTAGTCTTAGTAAGATCCAATTCAAATGAGATATGTAAGCAAGAAAGCAAACAGATAAAACCAGCTAGTTGAGAATGGAAAATAGGAGTTCCCAACCTCCCTCCACATGCGCTCACTAGTGTACATTTTAAATCTAGGGCCATAACATACAAATAATGGTATGAAAAGGTATAGGAATAACTCTGTCAGAGTGAAAAATAAATGCAAGGATAGGCATTTTATTTTGCTCTGTGCCAGACACACCTGGTATGGGGCTTAATTCTCTGAGAAGCTCCAGGAATCGGGGATTAACATATTGATTTATTTTTTATGGCACGCATCAAAATCTCTTGTAAATGAGAGGAATTGTGCTGCTCTGGAAAAACAGTTGGTGGGTGGAAACTGGCTTCAAATACGGTTGGGTTCTCCCTCTGAAGCCAGTGCCCTGGGCCAGGCTTAGTCAGGATGGGTCCTGCAGGTGCCCACTGGCCCAGCCTTCACAGGTAGCTTCTTTAGCTTACCCCGTAGTTCATCAGATGGGTCCTTTCCCCAGGATTCAGCAGCTAGGCAGTAAGGACTAATGCAGCAGGGGGTCCAGAGACCTCTGTTTCTTCCACCAGGGCCAGCATCCCTCACATGGAATGCTTGGTTGGAGGGCCTCTCTGCCATACTGATGATTAAATATGTTAAATATCACCTCTACTCTTCTTTCCCTATAGCCATGTTTGTGAGAAGAAGACAGTGCTGTTTTCAGTTCTACCTAAAATGATGTCACTGCCTAAGTGTCAACACTATTTTCTTAGAACTTACAATTTTCCAAAGACTGTGCCCTGTCTGCTGGTGATTTTTGTTAAAAATACTCTTATTTTATTAGCAAACCAAATTTTCTTTTTTTTCTAACAAGTTAATATCTAGCCTTTGGTATCTAGCTGCTGTTTGATTAGTGACAGATACAGTATTTTTACCAAAGTGTTCCTACTCAATGACTAATAATTTTTATTGCTGTCTGTTACAGATTGTCTTTAGCTTCCGAATCTCAGTTAACATCTTTACTGTGACATCCTTTCTATTTTAAAGCACATTTTCTGAACCAATTGCTCTAAGCTTCAGAAACTTGTTAAAAAGATTGTGTCATGCTCTTTCCAAAAAAACAGGGACCACAGTCTGTTAACCCTGTCAGCACTTGACATGTCCTTCCCATGTTAAGTGTGCAATTCAGATTTTCAAAGTTGTTTTGTTTTTAAGTCAATGATAGCACCGAAGAACTTGAAGAGGAGAATGGACCAGGTGAAGGATAAGATAAGCTGTTTATTGTTTGTCTTCTAATATCTTGTATCAATTGCATTTTATTTTGAGATGTAGCCTCTCTCTGTTGGCCAGGATGGAGTGCAGTGGTAGGATCTCACCTCACTGCAACTTCCATCTCCAGGGTTCAAGTGATTCTCCTGTCTAAGCCTCCTGAGTAGCTGGGATTACAGGAGCATACCACCACGCCCAGCCAATTTTTGTATTTTTAGTAGAGATGGGCTTTTGCCATGTTGGCCAGGCTAAGCATACCACCACGCCCAGCTAATTTTTGTATTTTTAGTAGAGACGGGCTTTCACCATGTGGGCCAGGCTGGTCTAGGACTCCTGACCTCAGGTGATCCACCCACCTTGACCTCCCAAAGTGCTGGGATTACAGGCATGAGGCACCGTGCCTGGACTCAGTTGATTTTATGTTTTTCTTCCTGAAAGAGAAAATGAGATGATTTAGAAAGTCACAATTAAATTTGTTACCTTCTTGGGTGACAACATAATTTCACAGTCAGGAGGTCATATTCTGTAAAGTGAGCCCCATGTTCTGTTTCTGGTCCAGCTGCAGAGACAAATGGACACCGGCTTCCTCTATTCTTAGCTGTGCTGTCAAGTGAAATGGCTCTTTGCTTCTATCATTTCTCCATCATTTGCCTCCTAATGAGACACATGACAGCTGTGTGTAAAATGAACTCAGTTGATGACCAGAGTTTTCCAACTTCTGAGTGTCACTTAGTTTGCTTGTCACATGGATTTGTGATCATCCTCTTTGCTAATTGATGTAAGAATCCACTGTGGACTTCTCCTCCGATTTTCTTACCTGGTGAAAAGGCCAAGGAATAGTTTAATGGACTCTTAAGAGGTATTTCAGAGCAAGAGAAAGATAATTTAGCTTTTCTTGCATCTTTAATTCTGAAATGTTTTCCTTTTAGCTGTTGTCCAAATCCTTTTAGATATCCATCATCCTTTATTCTGTGTCAGACCTTAAGGGAAAATTCCTGTATAGCAGGAAGTTTCCTATGTTAAATAATGGGATACTGTGTTGATGGCAGGAGTGACAAACTGGCACACCACAGCACAGAAGCTCTTCTGCTTACTCTGCCTTCCCAGGTCCACAAAGAAACAAAGTTCACAGACTTCATAGTCTGGAGAGGGATCTATTCGTAAGCCTTAAATTTCTGTAGTTTCATCACAGGAACCCATGCAGATTTAGTTTCTTTAAATCTAAAATACGGAGGAAAAAAAAAACTCCTTCTTAGTTTGAGATAATTTTGAGCTCTAGTTGTAGCTTAAGGGCATTTAGAATGGCTGTCTACTTCAGACATTCTTTCTCTCTCTCTAAAATAGCATAGTCTTATCCATTTACTTACCAGAAGTCTAAGGTTGATTAATTGCTATGCAGAGAAGATGCTAACATAATGGGACCTGGGAGGCTGCACTGAAGCCTAGCCTCCTCGTCAACTTCCTTCTGCTATGCCCTCCTTCCCCAGCCAGCCCTAAGTCAATGCTGCATTGGGTCTACTCTGGGTAAAGGTGCTCTGTATTAGAAATCAGAAACAACACGTTTTATTTGCCTCCAAGGAGTGTGTTTGCTACTAGCCGGCGAAGTACTGGAAGAGTTACACTCAAACGGGGGTGCAGCCAGACTAGGGTAGGGTATGGATACAAGATGCCCTCATGGCACGCCAGAGCAAATCTTGAAAATCAAGAGGTATGTTTCGGGGGAAAAGTAAGATGAAGGTGCACGCCTAACCACACGGATGCAGAATAAGAAGCTGTGTCTGAAGTCCACTGTAGTCAGGAGTCCAGTTAGCAGCCATGAGAGGCGGTAGGTAAGCACTGTAAGGAAGGCAGCAGTGATGGGGGCGGATAAGGAGACTTGGAGTTTTACCTCAAAATGCAGGAGGACCCCATACTAGGCTGACTCTGCTCTCAGAGTGGGAAGAATCAAGAATGAATCGCAGCTGCTTTCTTTGGGAATCTAGGTGAAAATATGATTCATTCACTCAAGTAGGAACCCACAATTAGATTTTGGGGTGGTTAAGCCTGCCGTGGACTGGATGGGTTTGTGATGGATGCCTGTGCATAACCAAGCAGGCGTGGTCTGTAGGCTGTGGGTCCTGCAGGTGTGGGGCTAGAGATACACATGCGAGTTCTTTACATTCCGCAGCACTGGACTGCAGCACCTCAGCTGTTCAAGCGGTGTAAGGCAGTTGTGTGGCCCACGTTCTGCTCCTGGCTGTGCTCTCTCTGCAGCAATGTGATGCAAAGATGCCTGAAGGATGTGTGGCTTTCCATTCAGCCAGACCATGTGTCACCAGTCTTGTGGCTGCACCAACAAGACTAACTGTCCAGCATCTTCTAGGAATCTCTTGATTTCAGCATGAAGTTCTGTGCCCTGGAGACCCCCTATCCTGGCAGTTGGTTGCCAGTGGTAGTGTAATGTTTTGGTTATATTAGGTACAGCTAGGAAGTACTGTGTGTGTGTGTCTGTGTGTGTGTGTGTGTATGTATATGTGTGTTTGGGCAGGGACAGGCTTGCTCCATATTTGCCTCAAACTGGCCAAAAATGTGTTCAAGGAATTCAGAGTCAATGGCTGCCTCTATAATTCAGTGAGAGCTTACCACCCTAAATGGTGTTAGTACAACATGTTTGCAAATCAGTAATCTGAATTCTTCCTTAAATTGCCTTCTTCAGAGGATTGTGAGAAACAGTCTCTGCAACTTCAGAAACAAAAGAAACTTAAATTGAAAAATCAACACTATTTAACTAAAATAGAAGGCAGCTACCATTGTGTCGGTCTTTGCTTCTCTATTTAATTTTTCACCAGCTCCCTCCCTATATTACCGTCTACTTCTCATTTTGCCTTCAGTTTTTTTCACCTAATACTCAGGTCTGGGGAATTTCTTAGTATTAATCCAATAAACTTTATTGTACTTATATTGTTGGGTGATATGTTGAAAGATGAATAACCTGTGTGTGTGTGTGTGTGTGTGTGTGTGTGTGTGCGCACGCGTGCGTACCTGCATGTGCATGTTGATTTAAATGTGATTGAGAGTATCGGGATTTAGATTTTCTGGAGAAAATACACAATGTTATAACATTTAATCTAACTCAAGAAATTCATTTTTGTGTACTTCACATAAAAAGCTGTTATAAATACATATTTTTTTATCAGTTTCCTGATGTTGAGTAATCTTTACCTGATAAAATGATAGGAAAAAAGCTGAATTATTTTTAAAATTGTTGAGTTGATAATCTAAAATTAAAGTTGTAATTAGAAGCTAAAGGTCTGCTTTAATCAGAATGGGTAATGCCTGCTAGGATTAATGCCTTATTTGCCAAGAATCACCGTGTAAGAACATGAACCTCTGAAATAACCCAAGACCTCTGGGTTATGCCCGTGTATTGTACTGTCACCCCTAGTAGAATTTGTTTAGAGCCATTGCTGTCAAAAACTGTCAAAATAATTCACCTAAATACAGTTATTAAGTCAAGTCATCCATAAGAAGCAATTTGTTCCAAACTGCAAATGAGATTACTTTAGATGGTCTCTGATGTGCAGAAACCCTGAAATGAAGTATTACACAGATGAAGAGAGGGAACCAAGGAGCTGGTTTGACAAGGAGCAGCTCAGGCATTCAGTTTGGGGTTTTGGAATCAATCTCAGACAGTCAAACTGACATAAAGCAGAATCCTGTGCTAAGCAAAGAGAGGGAAGAGGCATAGACCCTTCACAAGCACAATGAAAGCTAGTCATTGCACAGAGCTTAGGAAGCATCTTGCTGCCCTAAGTTACTAAGAAAAGCAGAGGAGATCATTCTGGCCCAGAATCTTCCTCTTCCTCCCCACTGGTGATAAAGCAGACTTCTTAATGACAATATTTCATTGTATATATCAAATTACATATATATCAAATGATATATTTATGTATTATGATATATATATATATATATATATATATATATATATATATATATCATGATACACTAAATTATACATTTTTGGGCAAGTATCATCTTAGTGTGGAAGAAGAAAAGATGAGACCACATGAGGTATGAAAGGGAAAGCATAAAAGTGAATTAAATAAACAAGAAATAAAACTCACTGTGGTAAGGGCCCATCCTTTAAGATGGCACTGTGGATCCTGCTCAAATCCTACTGATAGCTGTATTTGTATCACTGGAGGCCTTGTTCTTATAATTTGTCTTAATTTAAAAAGCTTTATCTGGAAGAACATATTTTATGTTCATCAGTGAACTCTATTCACTAAGAAATTTATCCTAACATTACCTTCTAGAACATTCCTTCTTTGACATAACCTCTGAAAAGGTCATCCTTTTAATGCTTTGTCTTTGTCATTCACCCCTTTACTTTTCCGAGTCACTGTCGAATTTTTGTCATAAGTAAACTCGTTTAATATTTCTCTACTGATAAGCTTCATGAGATTGGGGCTTGATAAGAGTGGGATGTTTTTATGATCCCTTTTTCAGTGTGGAAAACACTGATTATAGTACATGCTCAATAATGATGTTCAATAAATACTTGTGATTGGCTTACTGTTATTTTGAGACAGGGTCTTGCTTTGTCACCCAGGCTGGAGTGGTGCAGTGGAATAATCATGGCTCACTGCAGTCTCCACCTCCTGGGCTTGAGCTGTCTTCCCTTCTCAGCCTCCCAAGTAGCTGAAACTAGAGGCCCATGGCTCATCACACCAGATACTTTTTAATTTTATTTTTAATAGAGACAGGGTCTTGCTATGTTGCCCAGGTTGGTCTGGAACTCTTGAACTCGGGAGTAATCCGCCTGCCTTGGCCTCCCAAAGTACATGACTGACTTATTGAATGAGCAGTGCAGAACTAATTCAGCTCCATTTTTCTCCCGATTGGTCGACAGAAAGCTTAGCTCTCAATTCAGTACCCAAATATACATTACTATAGGTCTTATTTGTGTATCTTATTTGCATGTGTTCTTACATTGATCCTTTCCTCTCCGTGATTTAATTTTAACTTTTACATTAGCACAATATTGGAAGAGTATTAAGAATTTTTGCTCTCACATTTCCTGCCCTTACTCACAGGTAGAATATGTTTATGCCTCTCATAAATGAAAGCAAAATGAAAATACAACACCTGCCTTTATTTTGTGAAGAGACCACTGCTTTTTTCTGTTAGACGTTTGACATTTATTAAAACTCTGATGTGTTATACACTGGATACAGTGCAAGAGAGTGAATACTGCATCAAAATACTATTTTTTTTTTTTTTTGAAACAGAGTCTTGCTCTGTCACCAGGCTGGAGTGCAGTGGTGCAATCTCAGCTGACTGCAACCTCTGTCTCCTTGGTTTAAGTGATTCTCCTGCCTCAGCCTCCTGAGTAGCTGGTACTAAAGGTACACCCCTCCCTGCCCAGCTAATTTTTGTATTTTAGTAGAGATGGGGTTTCACCATATTGTCCAGGCTGGTCTTGATCTCTTGACTTCATGATCCACCTGCCTCAGCCTCCCAAAGTACTGAAATTACAGGCGTGAGCCACCATGCTCAACCACTGTTTTTAATTCCAAATTGCAGCAAACAGCAGTGCTTTCCCCCATGCTGTGTGCTCTTGAAGATCACACTGTCTCTTCTCTCCTCTCAGTCTCCCTCACACATAGGCACTCAGTAACTTTTTAATTGCTGCCAAGTTCTGTTTTACTCTACGTATATCAACTATATTGGGGTTGTAATTTGGTAAAACAATTGACAAAGACGTGCTGGTATAGAAGATAAATTGAACAGAAGTAAATTGAACAGAAGTGAGACAGGACACAGGAGTCTATCTGGGGGAAAATTGAAACCCAGTCATCAAGAACAGGACACTCGGATTACAGCAGGAGAGATGGCTAAGACAGACAAGGCCAGTAAAAGGCAGAACCTGAAAAGAAAGAAAGGTGAGAAAAAGATCAAAACTGAGCATCTTCTATGTATCAGGCATGATGCCCAAGTTTTGTACATATGTTGTGGAGGTTGAGGTTTCTAAGTAATGAAACTGGGTGATGATGAAGCCACTTACTGAGATGGGGAATGTAGGAGGGGAAACTTCCAGAGCACAATTATATAAAAATGCCCAAACATAGCTGCCCCCAGCTTCTTGCCACCATTGTTTGTCTTTCTCTTTCCCCATCCCACCCTATTCTTCCCATTTCCCTCCCATCCCCTTGCACTTCTCTGTCTCCCTCTCCTCCCATCCCATCCCTCTCATGCTGATTATGTCCGTGATTTATGTGGGTTGCTCCGAGATGTATTCTGGCTACAGCAGTGACTATTGATTATCTCTATTATGGGAATGGCTAAATAATTAGATGAGTTCACTGGGATCCAACTTCCCGTGACTCAGAGACAGCCTAAAGAGAGAAAAATCACAAGTAACTCAGTTCATATTACACTGAAGGATGATGGTTTTAATAACAGAATTATCAAGAAAAATTGGGGGAAAGACATGAACTTGTACACAGCTATTCTAAACTATAGCCACAGCGTCTCTTATGTCATGCACCAGAATCATTCTGGAATAAAAAACAGGGGAGGCTTAAAATCAATTAGATAGATGCTCATTTGAGTCTTTTTTCATCTCCTCCTGGTTCACCATTTCTGAATTTTCTTTCAGTAGTTACAACCTGAGTATGAATAAGCATAGACATTTTAATTATTCTGAGAAAATAGAAATAAAATTATCCTGCAGAAGAAATGTACTTGCTTTTGAGTGCTCTATTTTGAAAAACATTTGCAAAGTCTGAATAGACTTCATTAGCTTGTTATATTTTTGTAAATGTCCTAACCTATGCAATCGCCTTAAAAAGAGGTTTATAGCATCATTTTGGGGACTTTTTGGCCAAGAACCGTAAATTGGGTAAACGAACACAAATAATATTGACTAATAATCATTTGTAGCTTACGATCCAGAACAGAAACAAGGAAACTGGTAATTTATCAGGGAATTCTGAAGTTTATAGATGAAATATATGTGCATGTGTGTGTCTGTGAATAAGAAAATTGGATACACATCAGAAACGTAGGGAAATTGCTTTTTTAACTGTCCCAGGATTTGGTTTCTGTCTCCTTCTGTAGATGACAACATTGAAAGCTCTTAAACATTGTTGCCATTATGCCACTCAGGGGAAAAATTCAAAGGTGAAATTAAGATGACATGAGCAACATCCGAAAAGATACATATGACCATTCTTACTAAAAGGAAAGTCAGATACTGACAATGTGGGTGAATAAGTTATTTTTCCCTCCTTTATGTTTATTAATTGACTGATGCTGAGACTTTAAAATTGCACAATATGGGAAAGGAAAACTATTAGATCTGAAAGAGGAGATGTCCCCCTGATTCTAAGGTGAATAGTGCAATGATGTACCAATCTGAACTTAAGATTCTGCTGTTGTCTGGGAAATCACTTAATGGAAAGTAATTCCAGAGTGAAATTTCTTCTGATCTGGATCAGGGTCCACAGGGTTACTCAAAGTAGCAGATGGTCCAGTGGCATATTTTGTCCTATGTTAATTCAGGTACTGTGCAATGCTTTTTAAATTAAACGTCCTCCTAGGTTGGTGAATAAAGTGTATTCTTTTTTGTATGATAGCTATATTTGGAAATGCTTTGTAAAATGGGCGTTTCTGAGTCTTTTATATGAATAAAGTTGAACGATAATTTAAATGTTAAAAACTTCTAAAAATGATGGTTCTAGACATTAAGGTTATATGTTCACCTTTAGGTGATACAAATTGATAAAAGTGGGAACTAGGAAGAGTTAACATGGAGAGAAGGGACGAAACTCCTGCTGGATGACTAAGCTTAGGGGTAATATACCAGGAAACCTGGTACAGAAATACTTAACCTTCCTTTTACAATTTTACCACCTGGTCCTGCCAAAAATGTCCAAGATACTTTATGCTATTAGAATTGTCTTTTAAATAACACGGTGAGTGTGGTAATTGTCTTCATTTCCATGAAAGATGAGTTACTCAGCAGTAAAACTGTACATTGTTTGAGCCTTCTCTGCTTGTACTTTTTTTGTCCTTTTATCCCTTAAATCTTACAAATACTGTGACTTCTTAGTTGTGTTCCCTTATTTTCTTCTGTTTTCTCAACTCTTAATGTTTATACATAACTGCAAAGGAGTCCTAAATCTTAATTTGGAGACTTAATTTAGATTTTATTAACTGAGTGCAGTTTCTAAAACAAGAGGTCACAGGATAATGTGGGAACCGTTCCTTCCTTTTTGGTATACCTGTCATCTTTGAGCAAGCTTAGTGAAGTGGAAAATCTTACATGAAAGCATTTTCTGTTGACAGAGCTTTAGTATTTGTAGTGTCACTCTGTTTTCTTATCTGCAGAGTGAGGGATTTGGATTAGAGCCTCTCCAAGGAACACCCAGATCTTAGATTTAAGGATTCTGTTTACTGTCATGAATAATAAAAATTCTACTCATTCCTCTGGGTCCAGACAAATGCCATCCACTTCAGGATTCTTTTCCCAATCATTCCAGGAACTGAAAGTGTTTTCTATTTCCTCTTAACTTTGACAGCATTTTGGATGACCACATTCTGATAGTTCATTATAATAATGATCAGAGTCTGCCTCAACCTTTCATTTGCATTAGTTGTATTTAACCTGCTATAACATAACTATCCATCAGGCAAGAATTTTGTCTCGTATATTTGTGTTTTTCCCTTATCCATAAGAATTGGGAACTAATATGGGATCAATAATTTATTAAAATGTGGTTCATCTTGAACATTCTCTTTTTAAATGTACATTTAATTAAGTACCTTTTCCAAAAGAAATACTGTTGTTATGATAGACGTTAGGCTCCCAGACCTGTCAGAGGCTGATGAGCCTTGTGGTTAACTCCACAATCCCTCCCATGCAACCCTTTGTTGCCACTCCACCCTATCATCTCCTGCTCTTCTCCTAGGGTCACTCTTCTGTTTTTTAAGAGGGTCTCATTCTGTTGCCCAGGCTGGAGTGCAAGTGGCCTGATCACAGCTCCCTGAAGCCTCAAACTCTCAGGTTCAGGCGATCCTCCCGCCTAAGCCTCCTGAGTAGCAGGGACTACAGGTGTGCACCACCATGCCCAGCTACTTTGTGGGGGGTGTGTGTGTGTTTGTGTGTGTGTGTGTGTTTGTGTGTGTGTGTGTGTGTGTGTGTGTGTGTGTGTGTGTGTGTGTGGAGTTGGAGTTAATACCATATTGCCCAGGCTGGTTTCAAACTCCCAGGCTAAAGCGATCCACCCACCTGGGGCTCTCAAAGAGCTGGGATTACAGGCGTGAGCCGTCACTCCCAGCTGCGGCCACTCTTCAGGTGATCTTTTGTCCCAAAAGTATCCTAGCAATAGATGATTGTTGAAAAAAATGTCTTTTGTTTCTTTTGATGCCTCATTTATGAAGTATGGGTTTCAGTTCAAAACTCAGGTGTAACGATAAACACTCAGGTGTGTAACAAATGTAACCAAAAAAAAAATTCATAACTTGCGCTCTGCAATGAACATGTGGCCCTTCAGCCTGGTGAAACAGCTTCACCTTCTCTTCTTGGGCTGTGTCAGGTTTCTAAGAGTTGATACAAGGCCAGGGTGCTGCCAGGGAAAAGGCAGTCACATTGTTGCCATCGACACTGAGACTTTCTCTCTGAGCAGCTCAAAGGCCCAGGTGACATCCCTGCATCTGCTGTCTCTCCTCTCCTTGTGCCCCACTCCAGGGGGACAACACTTATGCATTGAAGATGTTAGTTACTAAGTAGGCAATTTAAATGTTCCAGTTAATCTATTTCTGTCATATTTCTAGGATTTCTTAGTGTGGATTCTCAGTACAGTCTATTACTGGATACTGAATGCGGTGTTATGCCCCCAAATAGAAATTCCTCCCAAGTTGTGAGGAAAGTGCCAAGTAAATGTTCTCTAGTGGCGTCAATAACCTTACGTTCCTAGGGATACATATCTGGTGGCCCAACTCAACTGCGAACACACAGTGCTTTCTTGAAGAACTTGAACACCAGCAAATTATTTCAATTTGTTGAAACCAGTTTTATCACGAAAGCTGCCCAAATGAAAACACAGCCAATGAAGTATGAAATTGGCTTTATGAAAGCAAAGACTTTGACTTTCTTAAGTGACTCACTGGAGGGTATAAATTTCGAAAGACTATTTGGTACAGTAAGAAATAGTATTAGAATTATCCAAAAGCATAGAATTGTTCACCTCCTCAAAAAATGAGATATTAAGGAAGAGACTTTATACAATTCTAAAGTGTTGAGAAAATGGTTGATTAAATGAGGCAAATATAACTAACTGAATGTCATAGGTAATGACAGAGAACATATGGCTAGAAAGAGAACAAGTGAAAAATAATGCTCAAACAATAAAGTAGTCTTTTATTTTTATTTTTTTTGTAGACAGAGTTTTGCTCTGTCGCCAGGCACCAGGCTGGAGTGCAGTGGCAGAATCTTGGCTCACTGCAACCTCCACCTCCTGGGTTCAGGCAGTTCTCCTGCCTCAGCCTCCCAAGTAATTGGGACTACAGGCTAATTTTTGTATTTTTAGTAGAGACGGGGTTTCACCATGTTGACCAGGATGGGCTCGATCTCTTGACCTTATGATCCGCCCGCCTCAGCCTCTCAAAGTGCTGGGATTACAGATGTGAGTCACCACGCCCAGCCAGAAAGTAGTCTTAACCAGGATTCTGCGTATTAAAAAATGATGGCAGATTCTTTATTCCAGCACCATCCTCCAACCTTAAAACAATGTCGTATTTACTCTCTGATCATAGATTTTTGTTCACCAAAGTAATATATTAAATACGTACTTTTGTGTGAGTGCATAAATGTGCGAGGCTTCAGTATGGGTATAGGTTTTCGTTTTAACACCTGAAAAATGCAAGAGAAGGGAAACAGCTCTTCAACACCATGGAAATTTCCAGTTATTTTATGTAAATGAAGAAGGGAGCAAATATGTAGGACTTGGAGAAAATCATATTCTGAACACTGCATTACCTTGGCTGGAGCAGGCGCACTCTTGGCTGCCATCTGCACCTGAAAGAATGGTTGAGGTCACAAGTATCTGATCGTCTGGAATGATATGATCTTAGTCTCATCAGGGAAAATTAGGCAGACATATTTGTTCCATTTTACCTCATTATTTTCCTCCATGCACCTGTGCTTAGAATGACCCTGCTTTCTGCTGTTTTCAACATGTCATCACAATTACAATCATGCCTTTATTAATAACCATGTTTACAGACCACATCTACCCTTGCACAGAATGCTCCGCATTTCATGTTCTAGAGCTGTTTTAATACTTAGAAAATCCCTAAAAGATAGGTACTATTCTGTTTTCTATGGCTAAATAAACTTGTCTTTAAAAATGTCATGATTCAACGTTACTACTTATGTCTTAGGTGGTTTTCTTGATGCTGTTGATCTAAAAGTTGTCCATATTTGAGCACCACATTCAGCATGACCTTCAAGAACCTCCACTTTGATCTTTCTTTCCTGTCTTGCCTTCCTTCCCTACTCCCCCATTGCTTTCTTTCCTTACTTTTTTCTGTCTTGTCTTTTCCTTCCTTTCTCTTTCCTCTCTTTGCTCTCTTCTCTCTCCTTTCTCTTCTCCCAATTCTTTCTCTTTCCTTCCTTTTTTTGTCTTTTCTTTCCTTTTGTTCTTTCTTTCTCTTTACTCCTTCCTCTCCTCTTTTCTTTCCTTTCTTCCCTCTCCTTTCTTTTCTTCCTTCCTTTCTTTCCTTTTTTTTCTTTCTTTTCTTTAGGTGGAGTCTCATTCTGTCTCCCAGACTGGAGTATAGTGAGTGCAGTGGTGTTACCTCCACTCACTGCTGCCTCTGCCTCCCAGATGTAAACGATTCTCCTGCCTCAGTCTCCCAAGTAACTGGGATTATAGATGTGCGCCACTGTGCCGAGCCAACTTTTGTATTTTTGGTAGAGATGGGGTTTCGCCATTTTGGCCAGACCGGTCACAAACTCCTGAAATCTGCCTGCCTCGACCTCCCAAAGTGCTGGGATTACAGGTGTGAGCCACCGCACCAGGCCACTTCTGTCTGATTCTCAAAGATAGTATGTTTGGTTTCCTTAACTTCTCATCATTCGTACTCCGTTTGTATATTTCACCTCATATCAGAGGTAATGACATTACACATGCCTATATGCACATACACACATTTGTTATGAGAACTCCTGTAGATTAGATACCATGAAGTGATCAAATAGTTGACTGTTTTCATATGTCAACTAATTTACTCAGCAGTTTGTAACTAACGCTGTTCTCACCATATAAGGGATGTTTCTGGATGTCACACTGATCACACTTGGTAGAGGTACAATTTGTTGTTTGATAAAACTCTGTCCATATTTTGGATCATCTTTCGTCAACTGTTGTGAGAATCTTGTTCATTGTGAGAATCTTAAGAACTGTAGGATCGAATGGTATAAATGCTGTTTAACTGCATGTGACCTGCATAGATCTTGGCATCATCTAAAACTATGTCATGTCTTTGAATATGAAATTTTCTTTACATTTTAAGGAACTATATATTCCTATGTGTTTAGCCATACATGGCTGTGGTTTCTGTTTTGATACTCTGTGCTACATTCTTTTGCTAATATATGTGGCATATAAAGAAACAAAAAGATAAGAAGATAGACCCTGATTTCATCATACAATTCAATGTGGTTGAATAATGAACAGTCATTGCAATTTTCTGGGAAAAGTGCTTTATTGTCTTTGTTGTAGACACCATTATCTCAAAGACCAGTGTGTATGCATACTGTCGGTAGACAGCGTCTAAAATAAGGTTACTTTTAGTAAATACAAAAATTTGCAAAAAGATTGATGCTGATGACCTGACATTAACCATCTTAAAACACATTAATTACAAATACAAATTTGACACCTCTTGTATACCCTGTAATGTATCTCTGAGAATTCCAGTGTTTAAAAGGAGGAATAAGATACTGTTGGTCTAGTAGCTACCCCTTTTTACAGCCCATTTGCACTCATTAAGTAAAGGCAGACACCAGACTCTTTTCAAATACTTGTATATTCCAAGTTACAATCAAAATCTGAAAAATGGATAGTGTTTTCAGAAGATGAAGAGTTTCAGTGGTGACACTGTTGTGGAGATAACTGTGATGCTGCAGCTATATTTCTTTGAGGGGCAACTATCATTTATGTGTTTATGTTCATTAAAAACTAACAAGCAATCACATTGATTTACAGTCCCATCTCAAGCCGGGTGAATTCAGATGACTTACATATTTCAGTTTTAGAAATCAAATTTTTTAAAAATGTATGTTATTGACAGTTACTGTCCTTTGATTATATACAAACATACAATATTCACTGATTTTAATATTTAAAAATACACATTTCAGGGAACTACCTTTTCAGTGATATTGAATAAGGGAAGGAGTCAACCAAATTGTGAAAACATTCCGGAATCCACAGCAATCCAGAGGGTTCACTTCTATTTTTCTAGCCAATTTGAAAGAGCTATAAGTGAAACAAAATAAAATATCTTCAGTTGCATATGGTTTGAGAGGTTCTCTAGGTAAACAGACATAAGGAATAACATATTTTATATACATAACAGATGTAATATGCTTGTAGATAAGCATGTAAGCACATGTATTTATAAAAGTGGGCTATATATGTTCATATATACAGTAGGGACTAGCGAAGCGTAGGCTTTAACAGTAGAAATCTCTAGGCAAAAGCATGGGAATGGGATAGACTTGGAAGCAGAAGGTCCACCTTATACTTTGTATTCATTTGTTTTCTTTTTCTTTTATTTTGTATACATTTGTTTTCTAACTTATACGTTCTGGAGTACATGTCCAGAATGTGCAGGTTTCTTACATAGATATCCACGTGTCATGGTGTTTGATGCATCCATCGCTCTGACATCTACATTAGGTATTTCTCCTAATGCAGGGCTAGGGGAAGGGATGGCAGGGGTGGAGGGATAGGGGAGGGACGTTATTAGGGGAAATAACGAATGTTGTCTAACTTTAATATTTTTTTACTGTTATAAAACCAGAAACAACAAAGTATTTTAAAGAAAGATTTATAAACAGCCATCACTGTACTGTATATGACATCATGTCTGCTGTAAAGATTTGTCAGGTTGTCACCTTGTCTGCATTTGAAGCTGTCTGTCAGATGTGTCTGCTGGATCAGGACGGTAGAGTCCAGTGGGAGGAGATAAGCTTTTAGTCACGTGCTTCCACAACTCAAACTCCGAGCAGTTTGGAAACAAAATGGGTTTCCAAGCAACTTAGGAAAGAGGGGGACAAAGAAATGACTCCTGGCAAATTAACCTTTTAATAGTTGGTTTTTGGAATATTAGGCTCCTGAGTTTCTTTGTACAGTTGTGATACAAGATGCTGGTAAGATATATAAGGGAGTTTCATAAAATGGTAGCAGCATACTTCACAATAACTCAGATTTTTCTTGAATTTTCATTAACTCTTTTATCCACTTATACTTCATCTTATTAGACCTTACTATTTGATTTACCTTGTGATACATCCAAGATTAGTCGATCAAATGGATGGCAATGCAGTGTCGAAATAAAATATTTCATATATCTCCTGTACCTCAAACATTTTAATTCATATTTTAAAGACACCTGTAAATATTTTAGGAATAAAATGACTTTTCTGTGAAACCAAATTAAATACTGAGGTGATGAAGAACTTGAGCATTATCAAATATTTAAACACAAAATGTTCACATAAACTAATGAATTGCTTGTTTTGCACATGAAAATAGAAAGTTATTTATAAAGTACTCTCTCTCTGTAAAGTACCTCATATCTAACTCAGAATAAGACATTTAACATTGATTTCATTTTAGGAAAGTAATCTTAAAGATGGCTTCTGGGTCTGGTTGAGGTGGCTCATACCTGTAATTACAGCACTTTGGGAGTCTCAGGCAGGAAAATTGCTTAGGGCCATCAGTTCAAAACCAGTAGATTGTAGAATGAGGCCTCTCTATATACCAGAGAGAAAAAAAAATAGCCAAATGTAGTGCTTAGACCTGTAGTCCCAGCTACTCAAGAGGCTGAGGTGGGAGGATTGCTTGAGCCCAGGAGGTTGAGGTTGCAGTGAGCCATAGTCACAACACTGCCCTCTAGCTTAGGTGACAGAGCAAGACCCTGTCTCTTAAATAATGATAATAATGAGTGAAAGAGAAACAAAATGTTTACTTTAAAATAATAATAGATTCATATATTTTCACTCATATTTTAAAATTAATTTTTTTTGAGACAGTCTCACTGTCACCCAGGCTGGAGTACAGTGACGTGATCTCAGCTCACTGCAAGCTTGTGCCTCCCGGGTTCACATGATTCTCCTGCCTCAGCCTCCCGAGTGGCTGGGACTACAGGCATGCCACTTCACCTGGCTAATTTTTCACATTTTTAGTAGAGACAGAGTTTTAGCATGTTGGCTAAGCTGGTCTCGAACTCCTGACCTCATGTAATCTGCCTGCCTCAGCCTCCCAAAATGCTGGGATTAAGCCACCACACCTGGCCCAAATTACTTAATTTTTAAAATAATACATTTACATGATAAAATTTTCAAGCAGCACAAATGTTTTCAATTAAATTTTTCTTCCCTATTATTGTCGGCTACTACCTATCTTTCTAGAGAAAATGACTACTAAAGTTGGTTTTACATCTTCCAAAATTATATATAGATATGCATGTCAGCAATGTTATCTATACATGTCTTTATCTGCATAAATATTACAGAGGGAAACACAATGACTGAGATACATTTTTTTGTGCATAAAAAATAAGACAAACAATCATTTTGTGGTGAAGGGAGAAGGGATAATTAGATATAGGCGGAAGTGTTTGTGTGTGTGTGTGTGTGTGTGTGTGTGTGCATGCGCGCGCACGCAATTCTCTACTCGTTCATTGTATAATGGCATAAATATGTAATAATTTAATTTTTCCCAGTTAGTAGACTTTTTTTTGTTACACATATAAGATGTTCGCAGCATTGGTAGTATATGTGAATGTACACAGGTAGGGTACATTTCAGAAGTTAGGTTGCTAGATCAAAAGATTTCTACATTATCAATTTTGAAAGATATGTCCAAATTAGCAAGAAATGTACACAAAAACTTGACTTAAAAATGAGTGTCTCTTTTCCAATATCGTCATCAAAACAGTGTTTTATGATTACTGGTATTTTATATATATTTTCATATTAAGCTACTTTAAAGAAAATTAAAAGTGTATAATCCCCATGTCTAGGGCTGGTGAAGTGTGCAGGGCAGGACAGTAGTTCCTGTGTGGAACCTGTAAACATTTATTATTACTCCTTATTAAGCTTGGTAACTGTTGTGCAGTTGATTCTCTCTTGGGATCTCATTACACCATCCTGTCTTTGGAAGGTACATTCTGTATTAGTTAATTTCATTTTTGCACCTGGATTTACATCTTTTGCCCAAGTCAGTGTTTGTAGGCTTAGGGTTCTGCATTAGTAACACAAAACTGATTTATATTCACTTTCTACATAGCTCAAAATCTAACTAAATTTAAACCCTGCCTCTAAGAAGTACACATTTTCATAATGTGCACTTCTACCTGTGAGGTTGACCAAAACGATGGAGAGGCAGAGCCAGGGTCAGGTTTAGCAAGTTTATTTCAACCTGCCAGGCTGGCTGCCTCATCACAGGCAGTGAAGGCTGCAGACTGGCTTATAGACTATGGGGTCATATGGGGGGTTTGCAGGTGCTATTCTGAGAAAAACAGCATCTTAGTTCTCAGAGGCTGACATTCTGCTTAATTGGGTCAACATCCTGGGTTCAAGCGCCTGGTGCAACCACATCTTCGAACCCAGGTGCCCTGTTTACAAGGCTTGAGGCTGTTTTAGTTACGAGCTCAGCTGGGGAGAATGGGGAGGAGAGTCTATGGGCATGCCTTGCTGTGACCCTAACACTACCAACTTCTATTTTGCTGTTTTACTTCACCTTAAAATGAACAGGTAAGTATGCTTATAATAAACATAGTCATGAAATATCTATTAAGCAGACAGTGAGTAAACTCATATACTTCAAATACATACTTTCAAATGTGTATGTATATGTGTATGACTCAGCTTGTTCAAATGGAAGTAGAAAAATACGTTAGGAAAAAGTTAGATGAAAAGAATCTCTGCATTATTAAATATTTTAAGTAAGGTACTTACGCAAAATAAGTTAGTAACCCACAAAGTTGTATACTAATATTTCACAATTGCTGTAATTTAGAATAATTACATTTAACTATTGATTACCATGGTAATTTTGGCACCAGTGAAAGGTCATTTTCAATTTTGTAGTGAATTTGTTTAGTACAAGCAATATATTTCATGTAAACCATTGCAGATAAATGAAATTAGCAATATGTTTAATAAAATGGATAATTTAAGCAATTGAAATAATCCTTACCTTCGCAGTAATAAGGTGATATAGATGATTAATTGGTCTGACTGATTAATTAGTGTGAACCATATAATACAAATGAAATAGGATGGCACCAGTAAGGCCTAGATCAGCTAAGAATACAAAAAAGAATGTCATTTATAGTTCAGTTCTAAAATGAAAATTTACCCCAAATATCTAGGGCTGGTGAAGCGTCCATGACTTCATAGTGATTCATTTATGGAATCTTTTACCGTACGTTGTTACTTATGTGTAAACTGTTGGTCTTTGCTAATTTAATGCTTTTGAGGGAACACAATGTAGACTCAGATAACTCATCTTTTCTTTCAATTTTGAGAATTTGGTCTTGAATAATAAGCAAGTCTTTTGATCCTTCAAACACTTGTGACTGAGGGTAGATTATTTGAATGGTCTTTGTAGCCAAATATTTGCAGGTAACTTTGGGTAATCTCAACTGTGTATTAAAGCCACAAGAGTTTGTATGAGTGGCTCAATCTCCAGGACATCCAATTAAATACTGACTCCTCCGTGGGATAATGTAGGCATAAAATAATAGCATGATTATGCACAGTGTGACTCTGCAGGACTCTCCAAACTCTACTTGGCTTAGAGATGGAAAGTGAAACATGGGAACGGAGTGGGACTTACCTCTGCATCTTCCTACAGCCAGGTGCTGCTGGACTGAACTGTTGGTCAGTCGCCACGCATGCCATTTAGCATTCAGCATCATGTGGATGGGTGGAGTTTATCCACCACCTTCACCTAGGTTTGTAATTAAGCTGCACACCACAGTGAAAAAGGGAAGACTCGGGACAGACTTCAGAGACGAGATTTGGTGCTGCCTCAGACCCCACATCCATGGTTTAGGGAATCTCCGGGTCTCTAAAACCTTAAAGACTGCACTCTAAAAACAAGACTGCTTGGGTGAGGTTATATTCAGGACTGTCTTGCAGATCTATCTCAATGTCTCTGAATTTTTAAGAAAGTTAATATGCAAATGAACAAGCATACTCAGTTATTTTACGAGTGCAGCATAGTGTGCTAGAAAGCACAAACTTGGAAGCTAGACAAGCTGAGTGTGAATATTGGCTGTTCCTTAATAGCTAAGAGGCTGCGAATGATTCTATGCCCCCTTTTAAATGGAGATCAGATCACTTCATTGGGTTTCTGTGAACATTTACGAGAAAATAAATGGAAAATTAGTTTAAGCAGGTTGATCCCCAAGCCTGAGCCAGGTTCTCAGTTGAGGACGCTTGAGTTCTATGCCAGTGAAGCAGGTAAACTAGGGCATATCTGCACCTTTTTATAGACAAGCCCATCACCCAAATGTGGCCCATGATGGTCCTGTAGAGATGGAACTCAAAGATCTCTTTCTTCATACCACAAATGCAGAAATCATGGACAGCTGAAGTACGTGTATGCGGTAGTAGAATCTGACTCTATGCTAAAGCTCCTACAAACACTAGGTTAAAATGTAGGAACTCCTTTGTGTGACTCTGGGATTCTGAAAGCCTGGGTGACAGAGGCTGATAGAATAGGAAATAAAAGCTTTTTACCCAGGGAGTCTGCTCAAAATATCTCCAGAAACCGTAATGTCATTGTGAAACAAATTACAAAAATACATATATGGCTATGTTATAAAAATCTTCAGAGGAAATTTTCATGTAATTTACTTCCTTTGTGAATGATTCTTACGGATAATCATGACGAGAAAATGTGGCTCATTTTTCTAGTCATGATTATACTACAATGTTCACATAACAGATTTTAGAAATACCTTAAGATGTATTTCCTTTTCAAGACAAGCTTAGATTTTTCTCTCAAACTAAACAATCATATTCCAGTTACTTGAAATTAAGTTTTTTTCCCTACTGCCTCATTTCAGAAACAGTTCTTCAGTTTGATATCTTGGTCAGTTTTGACCGAAGATTTTTTTTGTTCAGTTGGATTTGCCATTTCTAAAATAAGACGCCCCTTAATGAATTTTTCTGGGTAGCAACTGTAGGATTTGTTTTACTATAACTCATTTTTCTATAATACAGTATGTCCCATTAAATTACTTTGAGAGAAAACCTCTGAGTCTCATTCTTAAGGATAGAAAGAATCAGGATAGTCCTAGAAAGCTGAACAAGAGACCGAAGTTGCAGCACTGGACACCATAGCTAAGATTTGGAAGCAACTTACGTGTCCATCAACAGAGGAATGGATAAAGAAAATGTGGTACTTTAAAACAATGGAGTATTATTCAGCCATAAAAAGGATAAGATTCAGTCACTTGCAACAAAGTGGCTAGAACTGGAGATCTTTATGTTGAGTGAAATAAGACAGGCACTGAAAGACAAACATCACATGTTTTCACTTATTTGTGGGTTCTAAAAAACCTGAACAGTTAAACTCATAGGCATAGGTAGTAGAAGGATGGTTACCAGCAGCTGTGCGGGACAGTAGAGGTGTGGGAAGGAGGTGGGGATTGTTAATGGATTAAAAAAAAAAAAAGAATAAGACCTATTTGATTGAATAACAGGATGGCTATAGTCAACAATAACTTAATTGTTAATTTAAAAATAACTTAAACAGTGTAATTGGTTGTTAGTGACTCAAAGGATAAATGCTTGTGAGGACAGAGCCCATTCACCCTGATGCAATTATTATGCACTGCATGCCTGAATCAAAACGTGTCATGTACCCCACAAATATACACACCTATGTACACACAAAAACTAAAAATTTAAATAGACCCAAGAAGCACATGTTCAGTACGTTAATCAGGCAATTAATCTCTGCAAGAAGTAGAGCTTGATAGCATAATTTTATAGTGACAAAAACGAAAGGAAAAAACCACACTGCAAGGTGGATATTACACGTATTTTTATTTAAATAACTAATTCTGTCTTACAGTAAGTTAATATTAGGCCTAAGAAGCCTTAGACATTATCAAAACCCAGTGTCTGTAAGATGAGACACTGAAATCTAATCCTCTCAAGATCTATGACTTCTATTCCTCATCCTGAAAGGGAGAATATATTTAGCTCAGTTGAACGTGTTGGTTTTATTCTTGAAACTTGGAATTATAAGATCCGTGAATGATCTTGATTAGATCTTATATTTTAACAAGCTGCCGCATATGATGTTAATTCAATGTTTGTGACAAAAAAATGAAATGGTAGATAGTTATGTGTGGATGCAAAAGTTAATATAGAATTTGGTTAAAATTCTAATGATTTTCCATCAAATCGACGTTTGACACACTGTACTGTCAGGCTCCCACAGTCCTAACACTTGTGAGATGAGCTGTGGAGTCACATGCTCTGCCCTGAAGGTGTTGAGGATGCCGTCTCTCTCCCATTGTCTTCTTCCGCTGTCAAAGCTATGATACTGGAGAGCAGTGGCATGATCAGTTCACTGCAGCCTCCGCCCCCTAGGTTCAAGTGATTCTCCACTCCCAGCCTCCTAAGTAGCTGTGACTACAGGCGTGTACCACCACACCCAACTAATTTTTGTATCTTTGGTAGAGAAGGAGTTTTACCATATTGGCCAGGCCAGTTGTGATCTCTTGACCTCATGATCCACCCGCCTTGGCCTCCCAAAGTGCTGGGATTACAGGCCTGAGCCACTGCGCCCAGCAGCTATGGTACTTTTTATTGTAGCCACGTGGCCAAGACTACTCTCCAGGCAGCCACACCGTCACAATGAGGAATCTCCACTTGCCTGTCAATAGCAACTGGGGTAACTTCACACGAAATCAAGTGCCCCAGGGAGGCGGTAGGCCTACTGCCATCACTCACCTCTGTGCAGTGAAGAGCAGATTCTGAGTTCCAGACGGGAATATGACAGCCACAGGGCAATGCTTTGAATGTTGAAGGAGGCAGGCAGTCAGGATTGTCTGGACAAACCCTACCATAAGTGGGCTTTCAGTGATGTCCTGTGGAAATGGGAAAGTTTAACAAAACTACACACGCCCCAGGCCTGCATGATGACGTCTTTGGAGTGATACTCACTGCAGGAACTCTGAGTTGTATCCTAATAATCAAATAAGGCCTCAAAACTACATAATCCTGCGTTTTACCTGTGTCAAATTTGGCTGTGGAGCAATCATTTGTGAACATGTTGGCGAATTAAGAAAGTACTTATAAAACATGTTTTTTTTCAAAGTTTATTTTTCCAAAGACCAAATTGGCCGATATACTTGTGTATCAGTTTATATTAGCTATTGAAATTTTCTTATATTAAAAAAAAATAGACGCTGGGCACGGTGGCTCACGCCTGTATCCCAGCATTTGGGAGGCCGAGGCAGGTGGATCATGAGGTCAAGAGATTGAGACCGTCCTGGTCAACATGGTGAAACCCTGTCTCTACTAAAAACACAAAAAATTAGCTGGGCATGGTGGCGCGTGCCTGTAATCCCAGCTACTCGGGAGGCTGAGGCAGGAGAATTGCCTGAACCCAGGAGGCGGAGGTTGCGGTGAGCCGAGATTGCGCCATTGCACTCCAGCCTGGGTAACAACAGCGAAACTCTGTCTCAAAAAAAAATATATATATATATATGTATACACACACATATACATATAGTTACTTCAAAGTGAAGTGTATCCTAATTTCTAACATCTCCTGTTTAAGGCTTACATTTCTATGACCCCAATATATTACATAGAAAATATATTAGACATTTATTCAACAGTATTGGCTTCTTAAATGTCCTCAAGAGTGGATAAAAGTAGGAATTTGAATTATGTTATATCAATTTTTCTTTTTTGAGACAAAGTGTTGCTCTATTGCCAGGCTGGAGTGCAGTGGTGCGATCTCGGCTCACTGCAACTTCTGCCTCCCATGTTCAGGCAATTTTCTTGCCTCAGCCTCTTGAGTAGTTGGGATTACAGGTGCACACCACCACACTGAGTTAATTTTTGTAATTTTAGTAGAGAGGAGATTTCACCGTGTTGGCCAGGATGGTCTCGATCTCCTGACCTGATGATACACTTACCTTGCCTCCCAAAGTGCTGGGATTACAGGCCTGAGTCACCGCACCCAGCCTTTATCAATTTTTCTATAGAGAATAATGGGTTTTAACATCTGTTGTCACTTTTTATCATGGAGTCATGTGATGATAGAACTCAGCATTTTCTTGAGGAGGAAGATGTAGTGCATTCCTGCGGGTGCCCAGTAGACAGCTATGAGATGACTGAGTCCTGGTGAAGTGGGGTTTGATGGCTGGGGCAGGGTCCACCATGAGGAAATCATGTGTATTTGATGTTCAGTCTAAGAGCTAAGTCCTCAAATCACCAGCGGAGTGCTGTCAGGGGCATGAAAACATTTGTTACTCTTTGTTGGTATCCAGTCAAAAGACAAGCACATCAGGCTAGCGGTAGGGCTTCCCAGTGCTTTCTCCACCTGTAATTAGGTGGAAATTTTGGAGTAGCTTCAGTGACTGTAACATGAACTTCCTCCTCCTTTTGGCTGTTTTAGTCAATGTTGGGCTCTTAAATGCATCATCACACAATTTTACTGGGTTTCCTTTCTGTGGTTTGTTACTTTCCTTCTGTTAGAGTGTGGGGATATCATAGGATGGGTCACAAGACCTTAGACTGAGTTTAAAAAGTGGCTTCTGTTGCCACACATTCAGATTTGGTGTTCTCAGAGCCAGTTATTTACTTACTTATTTAGAGACAGTCTTGCTCTGTTGCCCAGGCTAGAGTTCAGTGGTGCGATCTCAGCTCACTGCAACCTCCGTTTCCAAGGTTCAAGCAATTCTCCTGCCTCAGCCTCCTGAGTAGTTTTTACAGCCACTCCCCATGGGATTAGCTGGGATTACAGGTGCACACAGGTGCACCCAGCTAATTTTTGTATTTCTAGTAGAGACAGGTTTTCACCATGTTGGCCTGTCTGCTTTCCAATTCCTGACCTCAAGTGATCTGCCCACCTCAGCCTCTCCAAGGGCTGGGATCAGATATGTGTGAGCCACAGTGCCCAGCCCCTAGTTCCAGATACTTAAAATCCCTTATCTTTACTTTGAAAAGAATTGAAGCTGTTACTCCTGAGACTGAAGAGGAAATCACTTCCTGGAGCCCACAGTGAAAACAACATAAGTTCCACAGGTTTCCCCCGTTTTTGGTGTCTGTTTTTTTATCCTGAGTTGTAGGATTGTCAAAGAATGTGGCTGTGGCTGTGTACTTTATGTTTCGGTCTGTTTTCCCTTTTTTCCAGATCCGTTAAAATTCTACCTTGCTAAGCACAGTGGTAAATGTATGCAAATTTTAAACGCCATCTACAAATTCATAGAGGTGCTGCAAATAAATGGCCTTTTTCAATCAAAAGATGTGAATTTTACATATTCACATGCCAGGTGAATGACTGCAAATGAGAAAGTTTTAGCTCTTTCGGACAAGGGCAGATTTGAGCATAAAGAACATTGGCTTTATTTAATTTTCCATTTCCCACTTTAAGAGCCCTTTTCCTCTCTCAGTTGCAACATGTGTCTGTTTCCATGGAGGTGGTTCCTGCTGGTGGGGGGCAGGGATCCGCTGGCCGCCCTGGGAATTAGGGAGCCACCTGGCTGCACTTGCAGACAGCCCGTGTGTTCACCTCACAGGGAATTGCCTTCAATGTGCCCCTATCCATGGTTCCACAGTTGATTGTTTTAGTATTAATTTATGTAGTAATTTCATTTCAACAATTTTATAAGTTGCATACAACAGCAGTCCCCAGCTTTTCTGGTGCCATGGACCAGTTTTGTGGAAGACAGTTTTCTCATGAACCAGTAGGTGGGAGGAAATGGTTTTAGGGTCATTCAAATATATTACATCTCTGATGCATTTTATTTCTATTACTATTACATTGCAATATATAATGAAATAGTTCTATGACTCACCATAGTGTAGAATGAGCGGGAGCTCTGAGCTTGTTTTTCTGCAACTGGTGAGTCCCATCTGGGTGTGATGGGAGACAGTGACAGATCATCAGGCATTAGATTGTCATAATGAGCACACAACTTAGATCCCTCATATGTGTAATTCACAGTAGGGTTTGTGCTCCTGTGTGAATCTAATGTAAGGTTGATCTGACAGGAGGTGGAGCTCAGATGGTAACATGGGCCGTGGGAGTGACTCTGAAACATCACAGCATCTCTCCTGCTGCTCACCTCTTGATCTGTAGTCGTCTTCCATGGCTCTGGCCTGGAGACCTTGGCTACACAGCAAAGTGCTAATGAAATCTAAATTGTTGGTTGATTTCTAATCAGTAACCAAAATTATGGCTTGGTTTCACATATATTTAATTTCCTCTATGGCCCTGGTTTGAAATCTCCTGTGCACAAGCTCTGGAGAGAGACCCCAGAGCTAGAATCTTGGCTCTAGTGCTCTCCACCTGCATGGTCTTAGGATTAAGACACTATTAAGAATCTCTGGGGCTTAGTTTCCTCACCTGTTAGGTTATATTATGGATGTTATAGGAATGCAGTGTTTTCACACTTGGAGCATAGATCAGCAGTTAGCAGACAGTCCACAGGAGTAGCTGATAGTTGAGTTTAGCTGATATTTGAGTTGCTGTTGTATTAGTCCATTTCTTTTCACCAGGCCCCAAATCTAGGAAGTCAACACAGGGTGAAACCTTCCTGGCCTTAGGATAATCACTAAGCTCGTAGTCAGGGGAGGGGAATCTACAAGCAGTCCTTGGAATAAGGTACTTAAGCCGCCTGGTCTCTGGGCCCTTCCCTGACAAGTCACTGCAACTGGAAGATGGTGAAGATCCTGTGTGTTTCCTGCTTTCTCATAAGCCACTTGACAGAATTTTTAAACTCAAAGTTTACTTTTCCAAGCTTCTCAAAATAATTGCTAATCATGCTTTTGTAATCTGTGTATGTTTTAGCAAGGATTTATTTTATACAATAAATCACCTTTTTTTTTTAATTCAGTATCCAGTATTTCTGGGTTCTAATCCTGTGTCTATCTTAGTCTGTGAGCTGTACCGAAGCTTTTTACACACTTTTTGCAGGCCTTTTGAGAATATACTGATGAATATAATGAAGTACATTAATGTAGATGATTGCTGTCACCTTTAAAACAATATTGTGTTTATTTGAAGCAATTCCCATTTACCTAATTGTTATATATTGTTCAAATATTTCAATAGTATATATACTAAGTTTGATAAATTTCAGCAAGAAAATAGGGCTGCAGTGCCCAATACCTTCTCTTGGTTGTGTATGTCATGAACTTATTAAGCATTCTCTGCATTTCTAATACATGCCAGTTCATCGAGGAAGTTTGGTTTCAAAATTCTTACAACAATTGATTTCATTAT
>CM052661.1:3454835-3615253 GCA_028533165.1 Leontopithecus rosalia | reverse complement strand
CCCTCTCTCCCCCTCCCTCCCTCCCTCTCCCTCCCCTCTCTTTCTGCCTCCCTCCGTCCTTCCCTCCTTCCCTTCTTCCCCCTGTCTCTCTCCCCCCCTCTCCCTCTCCTTCCCCCTCTCTCTCTTCCTCTCCTCTCACCTTGTTTCTACTTCAGTCTCTGAGGTTTTGTTTGTATACAGTTCTAAGGGCAATTAATTCCACTCAACTACTGGATTCAGGTTTCTATTTTATAGACATTAGGTTCACCATTAAAAAGGAAATTATGATGTAAAAATATATATTTGTGATATTAAATCTGCATATTTAACATCTTTGTGCCATTTCACTATTTTTAAATGTTACTGAGATAATGAAAAGAAGACCTGGAATAAACTCCAGTGGTCATCACCTACTCCCCTCCCTTGCCTATGAGCAAATTGGTTAGGGCTTCACCTCTATTCCCACAGCCATGCTGTCTGCTTAAGGTTAAATAAGCTGATACTAATGATCAGAGGATAAAATAAAGTGGAAACTCCATGAGTTATTCTGAAGAAGCACAGGCCTTACATAAAGTCCTTTTCTTATTATTATATTTTAAGTTCTGGGGCACATGTACAGCAGAACATGCAGGTTTGTTACATAGGTATACATGTACTGTGGTGGTTTGCTGCATCCATTCCCCTGTCATCTATACTAGGTATTTTTCCTAATATTATCCATCCCCTATTCCCTGCTATCCCTCCCCTAAACCCCCATCCCCCGACAGGCCCTCGTGTGTGATGTTTCCTTCCCTGTGTCATGTGTTCTCATTGTTCACCCAGTTATGAGTGAGAACATGTGATGTTTGGTTTTTGATTCTTGTGTCAGTTTGCTGAGAATGATGGTTTCCAGCTTCATCTGTGTCTCTGTGAAGGACATGAACTCATCTTTTTTATGGCTGCATAGTATTCCATGGTATATATGTGCCACATTTTCTTTATCCAGTCTGTTACTGATGGGCATTTGGGTTGGTTCCAAGTCTTTGCTATTGGAAACAGTGCCGCAATAAACATTTGTGTGCATGTGTCCTTATAATAGAATGTTCTACAATCCTTTGCATATATACCCAGTAGTGGTATATACTACTGGGTCAATCTAAACTGTAACATTGGAAAGTGGCATATCTGGGGGAGAAAATATTGAAAAGTCATCTTCATGTAAAAATTCTACTGATGAATTTTGTACTTGAAATATAGTTTATGTATCCTTGCCATTCAGGAGAAGCCAGTGCTGATGGCACAGAAGGCATAAGAGTTGAGGAAAAACACTGGAGTAAAGTATTTACAATGACATTGAGAGGAAAGCTGCTGTTACTGTTTTAACGTCATTTAAAAATGGTTCTATTGTCATAATAAACACTCACCATGTGGATGCTATTTCATGCTTGGGGGCAAAATCTGTTTAGATTTTTGTTTCCAATAGTCTATTACAGACCCTGTAATTATGAAATAAGTTGCCCAAAATAACTTGGTGAATTGATTAAAAAAATAAAAAGGATCAGTGGAATTAATTCTTGACAAACTTGTCTAGAATGCAATATGGGGAAAATTTATTTTTTCCCCCAGAGGAACTTTTATTAGAGAGTGGTGCTTAGCAGAGAGTGAAATTTCTCAGGAGGAAATTTCTATTTAGTGTAAACTATGATATGCCATGTATATTAAATCTCCATAACCAAGTGAAATTCCTCTGAGGGTCCCAGGAGAAAGGAGACTATGTCATAACCATGTGGTGAGCAATGATAGGAAGGAAAACTGTCAGTTAAAGCAATAGGCAGTGGTTAATTGCAGTATTTTGTCAACTCTAAAATATAAGTCGTCATTTTAGAAAAATTCTTCTCCAAGCCAGTGTTCATGGCATGAGAAACCCCAAGCCTAACTCCTGAGATCAAGGTAGCACCTCGCTTAGGGAAGCATATGTGGGAGAGATTCTGACATAGACTTGCTTTGTGGGATCAGCACAATTGGCTTTATTTACAAACCTCACTTCTGGGATTTAAACCTCTTTGTTTTCTGCATTTATACTTTCTGGTTGATTCTGAAAACTCAGGCAGTTGACTTCAGTTCAGTGGGATAGCAGTTAAGGAGAACTCACCTTCAAGCACAGCTTCAAGTGGATTCTCCCCCTTGCCTCTTCTCTTTTTCTTTTTCTTCTTTTTTTAAAAAAATAATACAGTTCAATTTAATAATTAAATTAGTACCCAGCATGTACAAGACAATATGCTAAGTATTTCAGGGGACACAGATTTTAAGATGGGCACATATGTAGTTAATTATTTAAAGCAGAATTTTAAAAACGGAATTTACATCATATTATAGACCAGTCCTGTAAAGAAGGATCTTACAAAGAGAATCTTAAAAGTTTTCAAAAGAGTGAAAGTCACGTCCTGCTGTCTGTATTTGTGTAGTAGAAAGGGCGGGTGGGACAAGACCCAACTCCAAAGCACTCTTGTCTCTTTCATGACCTGCTGGGTGATCCCTGATTGGATCTCCAAGACTTGGTCCAAAATGTAGGAGAGGATTCCCTCAATCCACAGAACTTAACTGAAAGGGCATGGAGTTCTTTCTGAGCCACGGAGATGCTGGCTCTGATGGGAGGGGATTGCTGGGATAGTTCAACAAATATGGGTGAAGCACTTCCACTCTGCAGGCATTCTAAAGTCTCAGCACGTGGCTATGGGTTACAGGGGACCCACTTCTGCCCTTCTGGATCTCCTGTTCCTGAAATATTGGCATCCATCTCTCTCCTGGAATATTAGGGTCCAACTCTTGGGGTACACAGCATGAAGGACACTCTTCTGTGCATTCCTTCCTATCACTGGTGTAGCCCCTAAACTTACCCTGTCTTTGCTTCCTAAATCAATGTGTACCAAGTCCTTCTGTAATATGAGTCTTATTCTCCTGCAAGTTTCTGATCCAACTTGGATTTTACAAATTGTATAAGCTGATCTCTCCATTTCCCAATTGACAGAAGGAATTGGCAAGGAACCAAATGGAGCCACTGTTTACAAAACATTTTGGTGTGAAAGGAGGATGTTTTTTCTTCATCCAATGTATTCTGTAAATCTATGTATACACACAGATACACATCTGTAAAGCTTTTGAAGAGCAATGAAACAAATTAGAAGAAATTATTCTCTTTATCAAGAAGTGATAGGACTTTTAATCTCATGATACTTAAAAAATATAACCAAGGATATTTGTATAAGACAGGCATAAAACTGTTATAATTCTATTCAATTATATATATCTTCAAAGATATACAAAGCTTGCCAGTCATCATTTTATGATGTACATGTACACTGAGACATTGTGTTGTACACTATGAATATGTACAACTCTTATAAAACCAAAATAAGGCTGGGCACAGTGACTAACGCCTATGTCCCTAGCACTTGGGGAGGATGAGGCAGGTGAATCACCTGAGATGAGAAGTTTGAGAACAGCCTGGCCAACATGCTGAAACTGGTCTCTACTAAAAATACAAAAATTATCCAGGTGTGGTGGTGGTGCTTGTAATCCCAGCTTCTGAGGAGGCTGAGGCAGGAGAATCAGATGAATCTGGGAGGTGGAGTTTGCGGTGTGCCAAGATCATGCCGCTGCACTCCAGCCTGGGAGACAGAGCTAGACTTCATCTCAAGAAAAGTAATAATAAATAAATAAATATTAAACCAAATTTAAAATTAATCCTGGATTTAAATTATTTTTAAACACTCTAAAAGTTCTGTAGGTTGTGTATTTCCTAAAGCGATTTGAGCCCATCTAGTATGACTGTAAGTGTCGTAATGAAATTTTCAAGTATATTATGGGAAAATAGATGTTTACATATTTCTATGTCTATATCTACTCTGATGTATAGAGACATATACACATATTGAGGCATGCAGACTTTTTTATTCCAGAAATTAATATGAAAAAGCATTTCAGTATTGTACTAACAAATTATTTAGGTATTCTTATTGAAGTACTGCTTACAAGGAAGCTAATAAGCTACCTAGAATTACTTTTAATCCCTAGTAAGCGCCAGATGATAGAGATGTTGCGGCTCCTTAGATGTGAGGTAGCCATCTTGCCACAAGCTGTCATTTTCTTTTTCAAGTTGATACTCTCTTAGTTGTCTTCTGTTTAGAATGTGTCGTTCAATGGATGCAGTACAAGTGAACATGGATTTGCTTTTTCTTTTAAGTCAAGCCAGACTCCAATAGATGTAATGGGTTCTTTGGAGAGGAGGAAACAGGCAGCAAGATGTATCCCATTCACTCTTGACACTGTCTGATACAAAAATGAGACATTGAAGCTTAATTTCTTAACAACAACAGCAATAAAGGCTTCAAGTATTATAGCTGCGTGGGATATCTTTACACGGAGCCAATCAGGTGTCACAGCAAGGAGCTGGAAAACGTTTTGGAACCCTAACTTTGAATGTCATCACACCATCCTTACCACTTGCTATTAGATTTGTTACTTTCAGGTTTTGCCCTCAACACCTGAGTGATTGATTAAATGAAGATACATCTTGGCCTTTAGGGTTCATAGTCAGCTAGAGGCTCTTTCCGAGTGAAACAGACATACTGGCAGTTTCTCCAAAAATGCTAGGGATTATCTCCTAAAAATATCTCCCTGTGGAGGAGGGCAGAAAAACAAAAAATAATTTACCGTAATGTGATAAGCACTAGCATAGAAATATAAAAGACACAGAAAATAAAATAATAAAAAAATAGAAAATAAAAATATAAAAGACATAGAAATATTAAAAAAAAAAGTCCAGTGTGATATGCTGGGCATTACATACGTGAGTTCTGGAGTCTGATTGCCTGGATTCCAACCCTGGTTTTATCACTAATTACCTTTGTGATTTTGGAGTGATTAAACAATGTCCTCAAGCTTGGTTTCCCCCCTTTGTAAATGTAAATAAAAATAATACATGCTTTCTAAAAAGTAAAGTGCCTTAAATAAAGGGCAGTCTGTTCCCTAGAGATGTTGTATTAAGTAGGGACCCCTGAGTTTAAATTTCAAAAGGTTTTAAGTAAAAGAATTATACAGTGATTCTTCAGTGTTCATACAGTGATTCTTTAATTTTTATCACAATGTATAAACCATACAAATATACCCATATTTAATCAATAGCTAAACATGGGCATGTTTGTATGGTTTACACATTGTGATAAAAATCTGTAATTGAAGTTTATATTGAGAATAGACATATACTTTATATTAATGATTTCAAATTAATGATACGCTGAGTAGAACACAAAAATAAATAAGTGAAATAGGTACTATTTTCTAAGGCCAAAAGTTAGGGTCTGAAAATAATGTAATTATTAAATGGAATTCACAATACTTTTTGAGTCTCTCTCAAAATGACGACAGAAATTTTAATCGGTAAAATTTATATATACTCGTGATTCAGTGTGTGTGTGTGTGTGTGTGTGTGTGTATGTGTATGTGTGTGTGTGTCTCTTTCAGTCTTTCCTGAACCTTGCCTGGTTGATGCCAATTTCCTTGGAGAGTTCTAGGAACTCAAGGAAGGGGTTGAGAAGTGCCTGGTTTCGGATCATCACCCTCTGCTGTGTCTTGACACAATCTGACATGTAACTTATTGCATCTGGTCTTTTGTCACCAGCACCGAAACCTGCTCACCAAGGACATAACCCAAGTAATCTCTTGTACTCAGGACCATGCGGCACACGTGGTGTGTTCTCAGAAATGGTTAGATGGTCCTGGCAGGCCTATCTGGATTTCTTCATCGTGTGGATGCTGTCCTCACAACCTGGACCTGGTAGGAAGGGCTTTCCATAAAGCCCTTTGGTGACCTCCCAAAAGCCACAGCTGCCTGTGCTCTCAGGTCTCCCAAGCTCTCTGGGGCTGGTCTGTCTACAACGGTTCTCTCAAGAACATGATCACTTCTTGTTATCCAAATTGTCCCCATGCCCAGACCAGGCAAGCCTTACTGAGTGACCAAATACTTCTAATCATAATTTCTCTTCTTTATGAAATAAAAAGCTGAAACACCCGACATCTGATATTATCCAATACCCATTCCCAGTTTAAAATTCTGCTGTAATATAGTATGTAATATATACTATGTGGTAATATATACTACTTTACTATATTACATGTTTTTATTGTATGGTAATATAAAATATTAGTTACTTTATTATATGATAAAATATATCATGCATAGTACTGTAAAATATTACCATATAGGATAGAATATATCACTATAAAATTTTAAAAAATATTAGTATATTATGCTATTATACAGTAAACAATATATAGTATTATATATATACTGTACTCTATACTGTATATATAATATAATACACTATAATTTATTAATATAGTATATAACAGTATGTATTTAACATACTGTTTAACTATATGATATAACATACATATATACTATATAAAATATATAAAAATTTACTATATATGATACATACTATATATGTTTACTATATATACTATATATAAAAGTATATATAAAAGGTTTACTCTATATACTATATATAAAATATTTTCAGACTTATATACTATGTAGTATATAATTTTTAAGAACTTTTATATATACAGCTGATTTTGGATGAGTTCTAGAACAAAATATGGAGTAACCTACAGAAAATAATAGTTACTTTACTGAAAAACTACTAGTCCAATAACTACAGGTAAAAGGCATCCGAATTTACAGAATACAGTCCGTTTCCTGATTACCCAGCCTCTGGACATGTCATCTGAATTAATCTCACCCTCTTTGCCACATCCATAGATGAGGATAAGATTTTTTTAATTTCAAAATCATTTATTTTATTTATAGACAGTTTTTCTTTATTTTAGTAAAATTTCATAATCTCTTGGTGATTTGGAAAACACCTTTTAAAATGTTTTAATGTATACCTCCTTAATTTTTGGGCTATTTGTACCTCTCTAAAATGAAGATACTTTAGCACGCTTGTATTTTTTGTAAAACACTAAAGGCTACAGTATGTTAGAGAGTAGCATGTATGTCATTTTGTTGAAATATTCAATGTTTATAACTCTTTAAAAAAGTGTATACTAAAATATCCCCAAACTACCCTGGACCATCGACTCTGAATGACAGAGGAAGACTTGCTACTGTAAGACACCTGTGTCGATTACTGTGATTTATTTCAAAATATTCCTGCTTCATAATTTACTAGGTGTTAAAAATAAGCCATTGCTTGTAAGAAGCAGGACTCCTCAAAGTGTAGCAGTTATATGAGCATAAAATTTATTCACTGGCCTTTATACAAAGAATACTCCCCAAAGTACTGCGGTATCCTCAGGAGCACATTTGTGAGCCACCAAGGAGTGAGTCTCGCCGGCTGTCCTTACAAGATTCCTCATTCTCAACCTGCATGGAGTAATGGCCATAAACATTTAATCACAAATTTAGCTCTTGAAAGTTCTTTATGATCAATCGGATCCACTCATCCTTCTACACCCCTGTCAACTAATACTGAACTCCATTATTGAGCATACAAATAGGAATGATTCTATTACATTCTAGCTATTTGAAATCATATCACATGCATTTATTTTCCCTACATTTGTCAATATCAAAGTTTCCCAGACCTCCAAATAGTAGTGCTGCAACATTGGTTTTAAAAACACTTAGTATCTTGAACTGTGGTCCATATCATCTGACCACAACCCTTTATAATCACAACTCTTTATAAAACGGAATAAAGAGGACTTGAAATTGTATTTATTTTAAAGTGTTATCCCATTATTTCATACCTAAGCTTATGTGAGTAGATATGCAAAACTTCAAAATGGGCAATTACTAAATGAAACTATCCTCAACAGTTTTTGTTCAGCTTTTAGAACTTAATGAGAATGTTTTGCTATTAAATAGCAATATTTTTGTTTCTAGATTATTTTAATCAATATTTTCTTGAGTACCTCTCAGTCTCAACCTTTCTGATGTATTTTTTAATTAACTTGATACCATTATAGATTTAATGTAGTGGTAAGAAATTATACGGAGAGTTCCTGTGTACTCCATACCAGCTTGTCCAGTGGAAACCTCTTGCAAAACTGTTGTACAATAATTGCACTGTCAGAATATTGAGGTATTACAGTGAAGTTAGGGACTATTTCCAATCATGAGAATTTCTAGGGCAACTGCAAAGAAGAATAATTAGGTGAGTTGGTAGTTTCATGTTTACATGTTTGGTTTTTAAATAAAACTTCTCCAGAGTGGCTGTACCATTTTATATTTCCACTAGCAATATAAGAGCAATTACTTTTCTTTACATTCTAGCCAGCATGTGATTTTTGTAATTATTTTTTATTTCAGCCATTCTGATAGGCTGGAACCTCATGTATGATAGTACTCTGTAGTTTTAGTTTGCATCCTGTAATGTCTAATGAGGTTGAGTCAATGTTAATGTGCTTATTTGCCTTCTGATATCCTTTAGGTCATATGACTCTTAAGCTTGTTGCCTGTTTTCTAATTGGATTGTCTGTTTTTTTCTGTTGAGTCTTGATAGTTCATTGTATATTCTAGATACTTATGTTTTGTCAGATCTTTGGTTGCAAATATGTTCTCCCCGTCTGCAGCATCTTTTATCCTCTTAAAAGGGTCTTTCACAGAGCAAAAGTTTTTAAACTTTATGAAGTCCAATTTATTAACTTTTCTTTTTCTGGATTGTAATTTTGGTGTCAAGTATAGAAATTATAGCCCTAAACTCTAAAGAATTTACTCTGTTTTTTTCTGAGAGTCTAATTGATTTATATTTTATGTTCATATTTGTAATCCACATTGAGGTAATTTTTATGTAAGGTGTTAAACTTAGGTCTAGGCTCTTTTGTTCTTGTCTTTGGGTAATATCCAGTTGTTCCATTACAATTTGTTGACTTATTCTGTGAAACTGTTTTTGAACCTGTTGAAACTAATTTGGAGATGTTTGTTTAGGCTTATTTCTGGCTTCCTTGTTCTGATCCATTGAACTGTGGGTATATTTCTTTGCCAATCTGTCAATTGCCAATACCAAATAGTCTTAATTGTTGTAGGTATAAAGTAAATCTTGAAATGAGGTAAACTAATTTTCCTACTTTATTCTATCACAAAATTGTTTGAGCTATTCTGTTTTGCCTTCATATATACATTTTAGAATGATTTTGCTATATTTACAAAAAAAAACTTGCTGGAATTTTGATAGAAGTTGTGTAAAACCTGTATCAATTTGGAGAGAACCTGTATCTTTACATTAGTGAGTCTTCCAGTCCATCGACATGGTGTATCTCCATTTAATTAGCATTACTCTGAATGTTTTCTTCAACGTTGCATACTTTTCTGTATATACTGCTGGGCATACCTTGTTGTGTTTATACAGAAGCTTTTCTTTTTGAGTTATTGTAATTGAAGTACTTCAGATTTTGATGTCCACATGTTCGTTGCTAGTACGCAGAAATACAGTAGATTTTTATATGTTCATTTTGTGCATTTGATGACATCAAGTGTTAGCCCTATGAGTTTTCTTGTAGATTCCTTGACATTTTCCATAAAGATCCCTATGCCATCTGCAAATAGTGGTAATTTTATTTATTCCTTCCTGACCTGTGTGCATTTATTTTCTTTTCTTGTATTATTGCATTCACGACATCTTCCATCACAATATTGAATAAGAGTGTTCGAAGCACACATTTCTTGTCTTGTTCCCAATCTTACACAGAATGATTCAGTCTTTCACTGCTAAGTAAAATATTATCTTTGGGCTTTTGTTTTTCTTTTTATTGTGTGTTAGGTTTTGGGGTACATGTGCAGAACATGCAAGATAGTTGCATAGGGACACACGTGGCAGTGTGTTTTGCTGCCTTCTGCCCCTTCACCCATATTTGGCATTTCTCCCCATGCCATCCCTTCCCCGCTCCCCCCGCTGTCCCTCCCCTATTTCCCCCAATAGACCTCAGTGTGTTTGTAGAGATATTCTTTGTCAAGTTGGAGAATATTCCCTGTAATCATATTTTACTGAGTTTTCTCATGACTCAGTGTTTATTATTGTCAAATGCTTTTTTCTACATAGATTACTATGATCTTGTGATTGTACATTGTTAGCTCATTAATATTGCAGATTATATGGAATAATTTTCAAAGATTGAACCACTCTGATATTCCTCTAATTAAACAGCATCTGATCATGTTGTATTATTCTTGTTATGTTGCCCACTTGTATTTTCTCTTACTTGGTTAAGGATTTTTGCATCTATATGCATGAGAGATACTGTTTTCTTTTTCTTTTATCTGCATTTATCTGGTTTTGATATCAGAGTGTCTTAGTCTACTGAGGCTGCCATAACAAAATCATATAAACTGCGGGGTTTAAGAAACAGAGTTTTCTCACAGTTCTGGAGACTGAAAGTCTGAGATCAGAGTCCAGCATGTTCAGTTCCTGCTGAGGGCTCTCTTGGCCTGCAGACGGCAGCCTTCCTGCTCTGTGTTTACTGGACTTTTCTGAGTATGTGTCAAGGGAGAAATAAATCTTTGTTTTCCTCTTTTTACAGGACGCTAATTCTGTAGGATCAGAGTCCCAATTATTTAACACCATTTAACTATAATTACTCTGTAAAGCCCTATTTCTAAATAAGTTAAGTTGGGGCTTCAATATGAAGCCCTTCAATATGAATTGGTGGGAAGAGCATAATTCAGCCCCTAAGGAAAGGGTAGTGTTGATGCCACAAAATTACTAGAAAAGCAGTGGATCTACTTAGGTTTTCTGGAAGAGATTGTGTGCAATTAGTGTTAATTCTTTAAAGTGTGTACAATTGGTGTTAATTATTTAAAGGTAGAATTCTCCAGTAGGAACATTTGGAGCTGGAAATTTATTTAGAAAATTTTTTTTTTTTTTTTTTGAGACGGAGTTTCGCTGTTGTTACCCAGGCTGGAGTGCAATGGCGCAATCTCGGCTCACCGCAACTTCCACCTCCTGGAATCAGGCAATTCTCCTGCCTCAGCCTCCTGAGTAGCTGGGATTACAGGCAAGCACCACCATGCCCAGCTAATTTTTTGTATTTTTAGTAGAGACGGGGTTTCACCATGTTGACCAGGATGGTCTCGATCTGTTGACCTCGTGATCCACCCGCCTCGGCCTCCCCAGAAGTCCTGGGATTACAGGCTTGAGCCACCACGCCCGGCCTATTTAGGAGTTTTAATAGCTACAGGTTAATTCACATCATGTAGTTGTTCATTGGTTAGTTGTAATGATTTATTTTTTGGGTTAGTGGCCCATATTGTCTTAGTTGCCAAATGTACATACATAGTTTCTTAATATCTTTTTTGTCTTCTGAGTTCATAAGTATTTAATGTTTAATGTCTAATGGTGACTATTTGCACCTTCTGAAACTCCCAATTACTTAGTCACTCTGTCAATTTTATTGATTTTTTTTTCTGAAAGAACTGGTTCTTTGTTTCGTTATTTGTTCTTTTTTCTTTAAATTTCATTGATTTCTATGCTTTCCTTGTTTCTTGCTTTCTGTTTCCTTTAGTTTCATTTTTTTTTTTCTGTTCTTGAGATAAGAATTTGGATTAGGAATTCAGGAGTTTTTCTCTTTTCTAACTTGCGTTTTTAATACTATCTTCTTGTGTTTTTAATACTATCTTCTCAATACTGCTTAACTGAGTCTTAAAATTTTTAATATGTTGTAGTTTATATTTTCATTCAGTTCATATATGGTTTTGTTTTCCTTGGGACTTCCCCTTTGCTCCATGTTTTATTCACAAGTGTGCTGTTTATTTTCCAAGTAATTAGATATTTTCCTGTCATTTTTATCTTATTAATTTCTGATTTGATAGTACGGCAGTCAGAAAAGACACTATATGATTTCAGTTATTTTAAATGGGTTGACGTTTGTTTTATGGTAAGATGACTTATCTTGACATATATTCTATGGGCATTTGAAGGAAAGGTGTACTCTGTTCTTGTTGTGTGAAGTACTCTGTAAATATTGATTAAATACTGTTGTTACATAGGGTTGGTGCGTTCTGTAATCCTGCCGGTCTTCAGTCATAGGAGAATTTAAACTCACTGTTGTCTTTTCTTCCTTTTTTAAAGCCGTGTTTGCTTTACGGAATTGCCTTTTGTGTTGCATCAGATAACATAAAAATCACAAAGCAGGTCTTATGGTATGACAGTGGTTTCTTTTTCCATTCATCAGTCATTAAGTGATGTGAGTGAACTATCTGGAAATGGTTTGGCTCGGTATCCAATGGGAAAAAAATTAAAAGACAAATGAGTCTCTATAAGGGGATTGAACTAAAAAATAAAGAACAGACAGCAGATAACTGCAGTTTACAAGAATGAATATAATTTGAGAGTTGGTGAAGATCCCTGAGTTGTGCCAGCTAAGAAAGCTGAGACACCAAAACACAGGCATGGAGGAAGGCTCCTAGGAGGGTGAGAAAGGACAGATCAGCCTCCACAGCACAGGAGTTTGTGGATTTTATAACACAGATGATAAGCTACTTACCAGAATGTAGGTATTCCCAGCATTCTTATGTTGGGAGTCCTACTGAGGATCGCAGAGCTATCTCAGGATTTATTTGCCCTCCAGACAACTCACAGCCTATTGCATGGGGCCTTTGCCATCCTGGTCATCTCACTTACCCCAAGAGCACTGCTCGGAATCTGACTGAATCACAGACTCTTTTACAGTCACCTCAATGGCTTTGTAATGCTTTAATGTCATAGTGTACAAATGTTTATACACACATGCACACTCTTTGCCTGTTTGATATATATACACACATATACACATATATAAACACACACATACACACACATATATTTATATAGTTAGAAAACATTTAAAATTAGAGAATTAGGAAAAAATAGATAATGCAGGCTGGGCTTAATACCTAGGTGATGGGTTGACAGGTGCAGCAAACCATCGTGGCACATGTTTACCTATGTAACAAGCCTGCACATTCTGCACATGTACCTCAGAACTTAAAATTAAAATTCAAAGTAGTTTGCAGTAGATAATAGCCATCCAAAACCAAGGAGCATTTAAGACAAGGGCATATTATATAGATTTTTCAACAGTAAATTTTCTTTACAGTAAAGTTAATTAAATAAACTCTGATACTTGAAAATGTTTGATTTCAAATACATACCAATCAATGCCATGTGTGTGGATTATCTAAGTGTTTAATGCCATACTTCAAGTGAGTGTACCATTCAGTGACTTCATCACATAAGCTTTTGTAACAAATTCATGCTATTAACTCTCTTCGTGTCTTGTTTTAAATTTAGATTATCGGGGTTTGAGCTGCCCTCTTCTATAGTGAGCACTGGATCTATCCTCACTCTGTGGTTCACGACAGACTTCGCTGTGAGTGCCCAAGGCTTCAAAGCGTTATATGAAGGTAGGAGACATATTGCGTTTTGCACAGGGATTCACTGTTCAAATGATCTAATACAGGCTACTCTGGATGAACAATGAAAAATTATGCTGCTGTATCACAGGTCGTTTTGTGGTATAGACGTGTGGCTTCTGTTTAATACACTGGCATTGGGTAACACTGTTAGAATCGCCAAGGTTTCAAGCCCAAAACCTGTTCTCAGGTTTTTTTGCTTATGGGTGGGACTTTGCTTGTTTGGATTTTCTTTTTGTTAATTTGTAGTGAATATGTTTTGGGACGTTTGAATGGAAAGTTTTAGCCCTCTTATACAGTGAAGAGTTTATTTTTAATGCAGAAGGATTTTATTAACTTTTTGGTTGGACACATATTGATAGTACTTAAGTAAAGGAAATTTCACTAAATGAGCTTTTGTTTTCGTAGCTGAAATTTTTAATAGAGAAAATTAATTTGTTTTATGTTTGATCATGCAAGGCATAGAGATTTTATTTGTTGTCATATCTTCAGATTTGTGCCTAGATACCTTTGGGATATTGCTATCATTATTAAAATAGCTTTTGGCAGAAATTTTTTTAAAAAAGAAGAGATAGAACTTTGGAAAAGGAAATTAACTTTTTAAGTATTAGGTTTTAAGAAATTGAACTAGTAACACTTCAAAGGCTGTGGCGTGTCTACCTTAGTATTGTTTTGCTGGAGATTTTAAATTTTGTTTTACATGTAATACAAGAGCTATTGTCTTTAACACAAACTCTGGAGTCTGTAAACTTAAAAAGCAATCTTTGGATAGAGGTAGAAACCAACCCCTATTTACAACACACATTGTTTACTTTGGATGTTTTATGCTAAGTCACAAGTTTATATTCTTATGGGAATTCTCTGTTGGGCAAAAATGATATTTTGTGAAAAGTTAAAATCTACTTGTGGTTTGTGCACATGAGTTTGGCTGTAATGAGAGTATCAGAAAATAAAAGGGTAGAAGGTTCTCTTTGCGGAGACATAGGAACAAACAAGTTTATCCTTTCAGTTAAAGGTATGTGTGGAATCATGCTGAGAATGGTGTGTGATTCCACCTCTAGTGTCTTGGAGGTCATGGCATTTGTGCATGAACCAGCATCAGTGGCTGGAAACAGTCTGTCACCTTTAAGTATGATACTGTCAAGGAATAAGTCAATCTTTGGAAAGCAACAGGCCAATTTCACATCAGTGGATGTTATTAGCTTTCAGTTTTGATTTTATCAATGTATAACTTCATAGAAACTGTAATTTCCTATAACTCCATTGTTTTTAGAATATTACAGAAGCATCTCTAAAGCAGTCCATACCATCTCTATGCGAACCATACTTTGTCCAGTTAACATACGATATGTGTTCAGAACATAGATAATGCTTCCACATTCTAGAAAACTTGGCAATTTTCCTCCCCTCCTGCTAAAGTTGATAGTTGAAACCAGGTGTTACTAGGTTCCCAAAATTAATGTTGTAAAATCTCTGTTGCTGCTGAGAGATTGCCACATGAATAATTCTATCATGTTTGTGGGCTGTCCTTGGCTTTACTGATGGTCGTGATGGTAAACATACAGGGTAAGGTTGTCTATGTTGGAAAAATACTTGTGTTACTCCAAAAGACCAGCTGGAAAGCTTGCTAGAAAATGGAATAGGGCCATAAGTTACCTGTATTTATTATTTAGTGTGGCTATATATAAAATATTTTTTTGATATTTAAATTTTAAATGGTGATACTATAGTCTGATGTTTACAAGTAAAGATGAACCTAAATTTAAAGAAAAAAAACCTGTTAAAAAGATGCTGTTGGCTATACCAAAATGGTATCCAGTATTTAATATCTATATTTTAAAATTATTGATCAGTTAGCTTTAAGGTCTCCTGCAAAAATGAGTGTGTATTATCTGGAGAAAAAATGATCAATTCTAGTCTTAAGTGGGAGATTAAAAAAAAAGAGAATTGATCTAGAGGAGAGAAGAGTTTTCACAGCAATTTTTGTTGCAAGTAACAAACACTTTAGCCATAAACTTTAAGCAACTGTAAGTTACCAAGGCAATGTCATGGGACATTATTAAGAGTGCATAAAATAAGCCAGTATACCTATTCATATGTGTAAGTGAAGCAGGATCAATTATAGTGGTCAGAAAAATATCTGCAGTTGCTTTAGAATTACAAAATTCTTTTTCTGATGACTCAGATATCCTTCTTTCCTGTTAGTTTTTATTTTGAAGAGACTGCCCAGGTATCCTGTTATTTGACCCATCAAGTAATTTGTTTGAGTCAAATAATAGAATAAAATATTGATGTATTATCTAAGACCTGTAAAGGTAACTGGATTTAGATATAAAATGAGCTTTTATGTTAAAATAAACTCATATTATTTTCTTTCAATTAAAACTAGAATTAGGTAGTATTACTGGAAAGCCGTATAAATTTTTAATTGAAATTTACTGGCTTGAAATGAGAAAAGTCTTCCACCCTTCTAAGAGCTGTGTAAACATGATCACCCTGGAAACATACAGAATCTGGACACTGAACTCAAGTGTTTTCTGGCAGTATTTTGTAAATGACATTATTCACATAAGTTATTATTTACAGATGGAAATATTAGGCTACATAATGAGTATGGAAACAATAAATTAAAATATTATAATTAACATGTTCTGTCATTGAATTTAACTCGGGAACTTCAATGGGAACATTGACAAAACTTAAACTAACAGTGATAATTTACAGTATATTACTTTCTGAATATAGACCTTAGCAAGTCTTAGCAATCAAGCGTATAGATTAAAATTAACCAGTTTTTAACTGCTAAATACAGAATAAAATTACAGTTACTAACTTAATACAGTGTTCTTGTAAGATTTGACTTGCTAGTTCTATACTTGGACATAGTTTTCATTGCAAACTAACAAATTTGCATAACTGACAAGTTTATAACAAAATATTAGGATTACATATACTTTACAGTGAGAGAGATTACTATTAAAATTACTACATGTGCCCAGTTTTGAATTTCTATGTATAAATTGTATATATTTGTGTATTTCAGTCTTCTATTATCAAAATCTTAAATATTAAGAAAATATTATTTTGTCATCATGCTTACCTTTGTTTGAAGAAAAACATGAGGAGGTCAGAAAATTGATGCGAGACAAAGGCTGACAAGTATTAGACTTGAGGACACTGAAGAAAATGTACAGACTGGGCAATATACAGTAATCTAAAAACTGTGCCCCTGAGAGCCTCTCACACTGATGGACTTTTTATGGTTTTACTTTTTTCTCTTTAGGTTTTAAAAAGGAATTCATCTCTTTTATAATGGTTTTTCTTATTAGTTAAAATGTAAGCTAAAGATTGGAAACATAAGTGAATCTGTTATAAAAACTTGTGGACTCGGTGTTTGTTATTTTGGTTCTAAAGTCTATATATTTTTAATTTTAGTGCACATTTTTATTATGAATGTCATTTCAAAGGTTTTATAAACTATCTGGTAAGATCTTCATACAGGGACTTCAATAATTTAAATGCTGGTTATATTTTTAAAATCTTGCTTTCAGGAATTATATACTATAATTTAGGTTTACTTTATTTTTGTAAATTTTTTTAAGTTACGTTCTTTATGATCTAGTAGCTTGTGGAAAATTTTTGTACATAATACAACTTGATTTTGGATAGAAAGCACCAACTCTGAATCAAAATAGTGACTCCAATATTTATCAACTAGAATCAATACTTGCTTTGTATAGAATATTTGTTCACAGTGTAAGACAATTCTATAGATTAGACACAATTTTTTTTGTAACAATCGGCAAAATCTTTATTCATGGGATGGAAGGATTTTGAAATAAATCTGAATGAAATTACACATTTTGGTACAGATAGTTATAATAAAATTGACAAGGCAGAAGAAAAGTTAAATTGGGTTATTGATTAGAGCAAAGCTGATAAGAATGGTAGAAACCTATTTGTATTAAGATTCCTTTAAATATGGCTGATACGGTAGTTGAAAAGGAGAAAATAGTTAAACACAAACGCATGTGTCACTTGTTAATTATAACGTACTAATTTTACATATTCAACATTTGCCCCAGCTTCACAAGGGGCCATATGTAAATATATTTGTTTTAAATTTTATGCATAAAATCTCTAAGAATCTGAAAGTATCAGATATTTTAATGAATAAATACTGGAGGTATAGTGAGGAGGAATTCAACAGTGCTAAACAGAAAAATTGTGCTTATGGCAGAAAACTATTTTTCATATAAATAAAATAGTTTATTGGTTGGAGTGGGAAAAACGTTTCCCCATGAACACAGTTTAAGAATCTGTTTAACTCAATAAAATCTAAAATCTTTTTTCAAAAAATCTTTTCAAAAAATCTTTTTTTTTTTTTTGAGGTGGACTTTCACTCTTGTTACCCAGGCTGGGGTGCAATGGCACAATCTCGGCTCATCACAACCTCCGCCTCCTGGGTTCAGGCAATTCTCCTGCCTCAGCCTCCTGAGTAGCTGGGATTACAGGCACGCGCCACCATGCCCAGCTAATTTTTTGTATTTTTAGTAGAGACGGGGTTTCACCGTGTTGACCAGGATGGTCTCGATCTCTTGACCTCGTGATCCACCCACCTCGGCCTCCCAAAGTGCTGGAATTACAGACATGAGCCACCATGCCCCGCCCAAGGGATTTTTTATGTTTGTTTTTGTCTTAAAATCATTCTATCAGTTATAACATTGTGTTCTACTCATTAAGGTGCATGTGAATAGATAGGTAGATGGATGGATGATGAAAAAGTGGATGATAGTGTAGGTAGACAGATGGTGGATAGATGGATATATAGGTTATGGATGGATTTAAAATGGATGGATGTGTAGGTAGATAGATGGCAGATAGAGAATGGTTGGATGGTTAGGTAGCTAGATTTGTTGGTTGGTAGGTGGGTAGACAGATAGACGTGCCCTGGACAGTGTAAAGCTCATACCTGACTCTTCTTATTAAATCTTCACAGACATTGTCTAAGCGAAGTAAGGTGACCTATCAGATAGAGAAAGTAAGGTAGTAAACTACAGTATTTTAGCTTCCCAAGATCCAATAGCTCTAGGTAATGAAAGCAGATATTATCCACCTGTCTATGTATCACAGAAGCTGCATTCCTTAAACACTGGCTGTTTCCTCTTGTATATCTGAGTTAATGTCAACACACATACACAGATATACACTAAAAAATGCACACATCTAGACACATGTTCCCACACACATATGGCTGCCCATACTTACATATGCACACACAATGCATAAGTGGATACACAGATTTGCTCATTCATTTCTTCTCTCATTTACTTAGCATTCATGGGACCTCTAACAGAGAGAGTATTTAGTTAAGTTATAGGAACACAGAGATGAGATGAACAGTGTTTATTCCCAGTGACTAGTGGAGGAGAATGAAACAATCAAAGAGAATATTAGTGTAATTTTGTGAGACTCAGTAGTCATGCCGGCTTTACAGGAGAGGGCAAAAGAGGAAGGGGAAGACCAAGTGTATGTGGGCCAGGTAGAGACCATCACAGAGTGGATGCTTGGGCCACGACCTGAAGGACGTGTTCTTAAAGCACATGTGCTAAACGCCTGCTTTGTGCCAGACCCTGAATAGAAGTTCCCAAGGAAGACAGACAGTAGAAGGATCTTTCTGAGTGAGGAGGAACACCTGCAGAAATATGGAGGAAAACAGATGGCTGCCTTAGGGAATGCTCAGCAGTGTGGTTCACAGGAAGAAGGGATGCAGAAGCGAGGTGGAGGTGATGGAGGCTGAGTTTAGTGGGGAGCAAAGGGAGATGATCCTGAGCCTGGGTTCTTGGGAGCTCAGAGAGCCTAGAACTGAGCCCTTCTACCCTATCTCGAGGTTAGGAAGTTGAGTTTATATTGTTTTATCCTTGCAATAGAAAACTTACTCTGTGAGATCCTTTACAAAAGGCTGAATTACTTTCACTGGACGATGAAATACAGTATAGCATTTTTGTTTGCATATGCTTCTGTGTGACAGTTTATCATCTTTTGGCTATTCAGTGATAGTTATATTGCCCAAAAATACATGCCGGCAGAAGACAACACATGGATTGAGTGAGTTCTGAATTCTCACAGCACTTGATGGAAGCTAGTAGGTGGCACCTAAAAGGTCTGCTCTGTGGGTCATTTCTCTTTGTACCCTTGAGGGCAATAATTAAGTCTAAGGAAAATTTGAATCCTTGATACTTGGCCCATGAGAAATATTCTAAAATACTTTGAATAAAATCTACACTTACCCCTAACTTAATTTCATCTAGTAGTTCATATTCTTTTCCTCAAAACCTAAAAGAAAAATTGTCAGTAAGTATTGCTATTGAAAATTTGAATCTGATTTTCTCTCTAGTGGACACACCCACTCATGCAGAAGTTTCTAAAAAGAAAATCACTGAATTGATTTAAAGATAGACTATATGATCCACAATATGGATCATAGTTGATGGCTTACAAACTGTGGATAAGTACATCCTTTTAAAATTTTTGCTCAGTATAGGACATGAAATGTAATCCTCGCAAACAGAAAATGAGTGAGTTGTATTGATTAATCCGTTGAACATTTATTTTATGGAAGAAAATGGCCAACACTTTGATATATTCCTTGAATTTTCACCAGAGAAAAGTGAATCTTGGCTGCCCCAGAGACCTTTTCTTCAGGTTTCAGGAAGTAATTAACACTAAGGGTGGGCGGGGCTTCCTATTATCAGGGTGTCCCTCTGTTGGCTGAATACATGTGGCATTTTCCTCTGACGCGTCTCTCAAGCAGAATTTTCTTTCCTTTAACACCTATGGATCTGGATTTAGAAAGAGCAGCTAGATTATTACCCTTCAAGCTCAGAGCTTTATTTAGAATGTCAGCACTGATTTATTTCTCCCTTGAAGTGATTACCCAAACGCCACCTGAATTAAAGCATGCAGCATGCATGATGCACCTGGCAGAATAGAAATGCTTCCTCTTCAAGAAGGTGCAAGTGCAGAGCAAGGTGCTGGCTCTCCATTAGCCCACACTGGAACACTGTTTTAGATTTATGGCAATTACAGAGCTTGAAACAAATGCAACATTTCCATACTTATTTCCTCGAGGGTAATTAGGTAACTTAGACTGGTAAAGCTCGGTATACTTTGTGCAAACACACTCCTTCCTCATTTGGTAACAAGTAGAACTAGGGTCCTCGCCCTAGCTGTCTCTAGGCTTAGTTGCCAGAATCTGCTGAAATCTCTCCTTTGTCCTCCATTTGCAGTGGTTTTGAACACTAGCTATATTAGAACCACTAATCAAACTTTATTCAATGACATTTGAAAATATTCACTGGGTAAGTCCTAGGGATCAGTGGTACACCATTGCATGTATACTCAACAATACCATCTTGTGCAGTTAAATATTTGTTATAAGGGTAGATCTCATACTAAGCATTCTTGCTATAATAAAACAATTTTTAAAAGAAAAGAATTATTGCTGAGAGTACATCAACACTAACATCTGCTAAAAGCAGGGATATAGCAGAGATATAATTGCCTTCTGAGAGTACAACTTTAAAACAATCAAATGGTGAGAAAAGAGACGCTGAACTGCAGTAAAGAGACAAATTTAGCCAATCTAGCAAGGCTTACATGCTACCTGTAACTGCTAATGTGTCTGATAAAAGAATGAATGATAGAATTGGTTTGGGCAGCCCCATGAACCTCATAAAAGCGCATTGACCAAGGAGAATGTGCCTCATTTAGGATCCACCTCAAGGAAAGGAAACCTTAGCCAGCTCCCAGTTGTGCCTGATGGTTTGATGGTTGCAGTCAACTCAACAACCTTCCCTGGGATAAGTGTGATTATAGGGTGTTAAGTGTAATTGTTCTGGTCCACTGTGAGGCTATCCATATTCTATAGATCTAACTTTCTTAGTTTGAGGGTCAATGAAATATCTTTGTCTATGAAGCAGTGAAAATATATGCACAACTTTGTGTGTTTTTCTGGAAGAATATTTTACAAACTTCAAGTTGTCACAAATTTCATATCTAATGAAAGAAAAAAATGGCTTCTGTCCATTGGTAATGTAAGCCCTGTTAAGCTGAGGCATCCGCCTTTCTTTTATCTGATTGTTGTCAATTATCTTAGGTCTTATTTTTTCTTGTTCTGAATTCCTTGTTCAAGAAGGCATCCTTCCATTACAGTTTGCCTTCACATATAGGCCTAGAGTGATTAAAAAGAAAAGTCATATTAGTGTTAATAGTCTAATTCCTATGAACTTTATTTTACACTTTGTCTTTATATGTTGGTTATGTGAACTTAATTAACGTATATTTAACCCTGACAATGAATCTCAGCATCACAAAATCTAGTTTCTGATTCAATTGAAAGAGATCATTGCATATTCATCAAGAGAAATTTCATTTGTAAGGCCATATTAGCACATTCTTGTATTAATATAAAGAAATAATGGAGACTGGGTAATTTACAAAGAAAATAGGTGTAATTGGCTCACAGTTCTGCAGGCTGGACAGGAAGCATGGCCTTGCCATCTTCCGGGCTTCGGGTGAGGCCTCAGGAAGCTTCCAGTCATAGTGGAAGGCAAGGGAGGAGCTGGTGCAACACAAGGCAAGCGCAGAAGCAAGAGGAGGAGTGAGAGGTGCCATGCACTTTTCTGTTAACTTTTGGTGAATCTTTTTCATTCTGTCCAGAAGGGGGTACCAAGGGGATGATGCTAAACTATCCCTCAGAAATCCACCTTTCATGATCAAATCACCTCCTACCAGGCCCCACCTCCAGTTTTGGAGATTACGATTCAACATGAGGTTTGTGCTTTGACAAATATCCAAACTGTATCAGAGGTACATTGAGATATTTAGGTAATCATTTGCCCTGGCTACATACACACACGTACACATATGCATACACACACAGTCCTTGCTATGTTGTTGTGTACTTTCTATCAAGGCATCATAAGAAAACATTTTCTTTAAAGTTCTAGTGCTACTAAAAATGATTCCTTTTAGTCTTATATGTATTGATCTCAAGAGATGTGCATGGCACATTAAAGTGAAAACATGCAAAATGATTCCATTTTGGTAAAGATATAAATAAAATACTTGCATAGGTATGTGACTGTCCACATATATGTGCATTCTTATATGTTCATATGTACAAATACATAGCATACGTATGTATGTTTTTATGAGTGTTTAGAAAAGTACAGGAGAATATGTGAATTGTGAAAATAAATTACTTTTAAGAAGAATGGAATGACCGGAAAAAGGGATTCCTTTTTTTTTTTTCCAAATAACTTGTTATTCAGCTCATTGCAATGAGCACAGAAAAAATTAAATAATGAACATTGTAAAGTAAGAAATGTCTGATGATGATGTGGAAATTAATATTGTTAAGTGCATCTCTAGCTCTTAATTAAAATTTGAATGAAATATAGAACCAAGTAATTAAAAGTCCTTCACTATGTATTTTTTTTTCAAATGGTTAAGTTAATGAATCCTAAGACTAGCACTGTAGCTGATTTTTATAAGTGAAAACAAAGTGTTCTTGTTAGAAATCTACTCACAGAAATAATCACTTGTCTACAAGGAATATACTAAAGGGCAAGGCAATTCCATAGAAGAGCCAGTTTCAGAATCATTTTTCAGTAACTAAATATATATTAATATTTGTACTTGACGGGTTTCCTAGTTCATTTTGTGTTGCCATATTACTTGAGACTGGGTAATTTATAAAGGAAAGAGATGTATCTTGTGGTTATGCAGGTTGGGAGGTTGAAGATCAGGTGGTCACTCTTGGAGAGGGTCTTGGGATTCCTTATAACGGGGGTGGGGGACAGTGCTATCACATGGTGGAGAAGCTTGCATGCAGAAGGGGTGAGACACAGGAGCAACCTCACTTCATAACAATCCACTGTTCTGAGAACTAACCTAGTCTGGAGAGAAGACATTCATTGATCTTATTAACCTAATTGCCTCTAAGGCCCCCACCTCCCAACCTTATTTCATTGACAGTTAAACTTCAACATAAGTTTTGGTGGCGACAAACCGTGTCCAAAGCACTGCAGAGGGGATTCTCAGCTCATGAGTTATTCCACTTGCATTTTTTAATGTTTTGCATCTTAATCATAATTTACATTGTATTTTCTGTACCACGTCTCTCCCAAGATTTTTTCTTTTTGATTTTTTTCCCCAGTGCTCACTCTTGTGTCAGAGGTAAATTGCTCCAAGTTTATATGCATATACATTATATTTGATAATATGCATTCTCAGAAAATGGTTGAAAACCAAACCATTGTTTGTTATTTAAAATGAACTTTAATAAGCAAAGATGAGACCGTGATTTTTTGTAGTCTCTGTCTTTCTTTTACAGTAACTAGACATTAGATGGCTTTAATTGCTGTCTGTTTAAACGCCATCAGATATTGGCTATGTACTATTTGGACACTAAAAATGCAGAGTTTTAGGGTAAATCAATTTAATTGTTTACAACTGGATAAGGCCATGAATGCTGAGGTGTGGGTTCAGTCCGGTTTCCCAGTCACTGTGAGTGTGACTGTTGTTCTGGTGATTAAGCCCTCATTACCTCAACTTACTTTCACTTGTAAAACAAGAAATAGAACCTACCTTAAGAGCTGTCATGAGGCTTACAGAATTAGTGATCTAAACTGTTGGATTCAGTTTCTGGTTTAGAAAACTTTAAATTTCTTCCATTCGACCTAGATTGGCCTAGAAGATGGCCTCAAAGAAAACGCAGGATGGTTCTTTCTTCCAAGTTAGGCATGAGATTACATTCTCTTGTAACACTTACTCCCCTCTCATTTTGTGCCAAATTTCTCCTTGCCCTCTTATTCTTGGGAAGCCTGTGTCTACCTCTGTCCCACCTTCTCCTTCTCTATGCTTTGTCTCTTTACCTGGTTTATGTGTTTTAAAAAAAAGTAGTCAAAAAATGATGAATCTATGTTCTTTGAAATCAGAGCACAGAGAAGAAATTCACCCCTGCTGAAGTGTTGAGTGGCATGTTCTGACTTTATGATGAGCTGGAAACTTAAGTATTTTGGTCTGGGTTACGTTTTTATGGTTCTCAAATACCACCTCCTGTACACAGGCATTCTTGCTGTTGTTTTGTTTGTTTCTGCTCTAAAATGACTTAGAGGAGTACGGGGTGAAATTCACTGAGAAAGGGTGGATTATCCTTTGTTAGTTTGAGGCAATTCCAGGAGAAGATGTGAGAGAATGACATAGATTTGGATCAAGAGAGGAAAAGCCTTTGACATGCGTTGACTTAAAAGAAAGAAAGCCAAGAACCCTGGAAATAAACTTTAAGTATCTAAATTACAGCAAAATTATATTATACTTTTATAAATCAAATTCATTCTTATTTTGTAGATAACTTTTTAATTTGCCCTTTGAAAGTCATTTTGTAAAAGATAGGTATAGTACATTAAATACAATTAATGTAGATGCTAAGCTTTAAAAAACTTCACTGTCTGCTGTCCAATAAATTCAAGGCCAGATGTGCACTCAAATGACAAAACGTGTTACAAATATTTGTTTTATTTTCGGAGTTCTTACATCCGTCTACAAAGAATTCACAGTTCATCTCTGTTTCTGGATTTGGCTGCAACATGTAAATTTATTGTTTTCCACGTTCTTACTACCTAAGCTTGTTGGTTTACTGAGGTTCAAACAAGCGTCTGTGTTTCTAAATCTAAGTATATTTTTCAATGCATATCTTAGTCTAAAAGGTTTCTACCTTTATTATGCATTTATTTTCTTTAAATGTAGCCAGAAAATGCAATCAATAGCCTCACCTGAACAATGGATATACCGCTGACCTCTACAAAGTTCATACTCTGAGAGCTGGTCACCTATGGGCTTACTCTTGGTTTCAACAAGATGAACTATTGATTTCATTGATCAACTTGAAAAGCTGTCATATACAGTACATTTTCCATTATCAATTATTTCTTATTTTAATTGTTTCACATTTCATTCTTTTGTGCAAATCAGAGTAATATAAATCTAAAGACGAGAATCTTTGATTGTGTCCAAGAATTGATAAGAAGCGTGTGATATAGAAGTAAAATTATGCTACAAAAGACAGTTAATAATTAATTCAATTATTTGTATTCTCCCAACTCTTTTCTTTAATATCTCATCATGGAGAATTCTTCCTTAGTAGGATAAAATGCCTCTTTCTTGACAGAGGATGATGCGCCCTTTCCAGATAGCTTCCAAGTTTGTTTTAAGTAACTTCCTCAAAGACATTTTTGACACTGGTTCTTTCATAATATAACCTTCTATTCTTTCATACCCTGTAGGGAGAGGGCAATACCACCATCCACAAAGGAGAAATGGCAGGGTGGGGGCTGTCAGCTTGCAACACTGATTTGTATACATCTGACTAAGTGTTGGAGCCATTTTAATCAAATGTAACTCCTAAGCTTCCATTTTGTTTTTCCAATCAAGCATGTATTTTTTGTAAAACATGCTTTTAAATATTAGAATAATGGCATGGAAATCTACATTTGGGAAGGGGAGGAGGGTGAGTAAGTGGACAGCTGGTGTGTGGGGACTTTCCGTTTTCTCCTGTGATTGTGCTGGGTGTAGGAGGATAACAAATGGGAGAGTTTGTGTAGGAATAAGAGGCTGAACACATTTCAGCTTTGGATGTGTTATCCATCTTAACTCATGAAGATGAGCTTTCAACATTCCACATCTGAATTTTCATTTGTTAAGACTTTCACACTTGCTCAAAACCTTGCCATATGCTGCAATACTGACATATCAAAATTTATGTATTTACTTGACTTTCTTTAAAGGAATGCTGAGATGCATGAATCATGGAAAAACTACAGCTTTTTATGAGTATAGTGATAACAAATTTATATTAAGTTCACAAACACGAGGACACTAATTAACTTGTATTACAGTGAGTTTCAATATATTTAACACTGAAAATCCTGGAAATTTAAGTGAGGTATCATTTTATTTATAAATTACTATATAAAATTAGCATAAGATATCTGTACTCTGAATGGAAACACTGCAAAAATACAACACAGTACGATGAAATGTATTGCCTTACAGTATTATATGTAATATTAACATTTTACAACATACTAATTATTTGTTTTAACCACATGTAATTTAATTGTTTCCATTTTTAGCAACCTTAATACAAGATACCTTATAGACTGTTAAACCAAACTCATAGAAACAATTGACAGTTTTAAAAAAATGTTGTTATTTATGTTTTCATTTCATCCCATACATATTATAGCAGGGATTTTATTCCTATGAAGTTATACTCAAAGATATGGTCATTTTTTTAAATGTTCCATTGACATCCTGTGGCATAGAAGAGCTGGAATTCAGGGGTGCTCACTTTAAAGAGGACTGGCAAACTTTTTTATAAAGGGCCAGAGTTAAATATTTTTGGCTTTGCTGTGCATCTGGTGTCTATGGTAACTGCTCACATCTGCTGCTACAGTGTGAAAGCACCATAGATAATATTTGAGTGGACTTGGCTGTGTTTCAGTAAATCTTTATTTACAAAGACAGGTGACCCATAGTCATAGTATGGAATCCCAACCCAAAAGTGAGAACATTTTTTTTCTTTAGGAAACAGGACGTTCTTTTCTTCTAGGTCAGCTTGGCCTTATTATTTAACCTACTTTTTCAGTGCACAATAGAAAAAGTAAGTGGCCCTCAGTAGGAGCTGTATTTACAGTGGCCACTGAGTAGCTTTGCAGTAAATGACAGGACAACTTTGTTGGTCACTTTCATCCAACATGAGATGACTCAGGAATTCTAGTAAATTAATTTTTTCTTAGTTGACAAACAATATATTCTCTGGCATCATGTGGACATCACAGGCTTGTTTAACATTTTCTGTATGTAGTTCTTGTGTAAGGCATGGCCCGGAGGAGTGTCTGTGCTTTCTGTTTTGTGGCCAGTCCCAGCCTTTTGTCACTTTCCTGGGTGTGGGTGTCTTACGCATCTCAGAAGCTCATATGCCTGCAGAAGACAGGACTATGTGCTCCTTAAACTTCTTAGAATGAAATGTAGTGCCAACTAATCAAAGTTCTTGTTCCCATCTAATTACTGCCCAGAGGATCATGAGTAGAAGATTTATCAGAAATCTGTGGCTCGTAGGTTATCGTTTTTATGAGGTTGGGAAGAAAAAGTTGAGTTTCATGAATCATCTGATTGTCATTTATATTTCCCTAAATTGTGTCACTTTGAGTGTGTTGAATTCACAACTGGAAGCCCAATTACAAAGAGTGTGTTTTGTTTGAATTGCACTATTCCGGGGGGCAAATGCTTCAGGAGAGCCACTTGCCCCTTTGGGGGGACTTGGAGCTCGTTACAGTAGAACACGGTACCAGTGGAAAAATCCTACTCAGCGTATATAAATTCTAATGTGTGCATGATTATGCTCACTGCCATCTGACAGCTGTTTGGTTTCGCTGTGAAATGAATTAGTGCTGTCATTTTACTAATAGACCAAAAATAAAATTGCTGGCATTGTTTCCAGCAGCCAGTTCTAACAGAAGCCAGTCTGAATGAATTGCCCTCTCACTCCTCACAGTCATGCCTGTTACAAGACAGGCTATCAGAACATAAGGCATTACTCAGAATACTAATTAAAGGAAACAAGATGCTCCTTGGAGCAAATATTACTTAGGATTGACCAAAAATAACCACATGTGTTTCTAAAATGGTGAGTGGATAGATTCTAAGGCATGTCTTGGAGGCTCCACTTCACGGCATTTGTATAAAATCGCTCAGTGAACTCAAATATAGCTTCAAGTATTTCTGGTGTGTCTGCTATTGCAGTAACTTCAAAGATGGTTTCATAAGAAGCAATAGACATACCCTGTCGTATGGAGGTTAGCAGTGAACAACGTGCCTCATGCATGGATAATGCAGTGCTGTGCAAAACCTTCTTTGTCTTTTTCTTTTTATCATCAACAAAGTAATGTTGTGTATAGTATATTTCTGAATCCATGATGATGGTTTCATGGCACTTACAGTTTTTTGTTAAACTGCTGTGCTAGGGTGTTGCACGTGACCTCACTTTACTCTTTCAACCACACAACTATCGAGCATTAAAATCTTCATTTTATGATTGACAACTGAGGTAAAGCAACCTGCTTATGTTCACACAGCTAACAAGTAATTTGTGCCAGAATCTAAAACCATTTCTAAGAAAATTTGAGAAGCAAAAAAACAGAAAATTGAGAATAAAACTAGATGGAAGTTCTTTGCTGTGCTCAGATAGTATCATTTTCCTTTTTTGACTTCTTTTTGTTTTTTTTTTAACTAATTTACATATATATATTGCATTTTAGGTTCTGGGGTACATGTGAAGAACATGCAGGATTTTTGCATAGGTACATACATGGCAATGTGGTTTGCTGCCTCCATCTCCATCAGTTAAATCTGGCATTTCTCCCCATGATATCCCTCCACAACTCCCTACCTCCACTGTCCCTCCCCTAGTCCCCCCCAACAGACCCCACTGTGTGATGCTCCCCTTCCTGTGTTCATGTGTTCTCATTGTTCAACACCCACCAATCAGTGAGAACATGTGGTGTTTGGTTTTCTGTTCTTGTGTCAGTTTGCTGAGAACGATGGTTTCCAGATTCATCCATGTCCCTACAAAGGATATGAACTCATCATTTATTATGACTGCATAATATTCCATGGTGTATATGTGCCACATTTTCCCAGTCCAGTCTATCATCGATGGGCATTTGGGTTGGTTCCAGGTCTTTGCTATTGTAAACAGTGCTGCACTGAACATTTGTGTGCATGTGTCCTTATAGTAGAAAAATGTATAATCCTTTGGATATATACCCAATAATGGGATTGCTGGGTCAAATGGAATTTCTATTTCTATGTCCTTGAGGAATCGCTATACTGTCTTCCACAATGGTTGAACTAATTTACACTCCCACCAGCAATGTAAGAGTGTTCCTGTTTCTCCACATCCTCTCCAGCGTCTGTTGTCTCCAGATTGTTTAATGATCGCCATTCTAACTGGCGTGAGATGGTATCTCAATGTGGTTTTGATTTGCATCTCTCTAATGACCAGTGATGATGAGCATTCTTTCACATGTTCCTTGGCCTCATGTATGTCTTCTTTTGAAAAGTGTCTGTTCATATGCTTCACCTACTTTTGAATGGGCTTGTTTTTTTCTTTTAAATTTGTTTGAGTTCTTTGTAAATTCTGGATATTAGCCCTTTGTCAGATGGGTAGATTGCAAAATATTTTTCCCATCCTGTTGGTTACTGGTTCACTCTAATGATTGTTTCTTTTGCTATACAGAAGCTCTGGAGTTTAATTAGATCCCATTTGTCTATTTGGCCTTTTGTTGCCAATGCTTTTGGTGTTTTGGTCATGAAGTCCTGGCCTATTCCTGTGTCTTGAATGGTTTTGCCTAGGTTTTCTTCTAGGGTTTTTATGGTGTAATGTCTTATGTTTAAGTCTTTAATCCATCTGGAGTTAATTTTAGTGTAAGGTGTCAGGAAGGGGTCCAGTTTCTGCTTTCTGCACATGGCTAGCCAGTTTTCCCAACACCATTTATTAAACAGGGAATCCTTTCCCCATTGCTTGTTTTAGTCAGGTTTGTCAAAGATCAGATGGTTGTAGATGTGGGACATTTCCTCTGAGGCCTCTGTTCTGTTCCATTGGTCTATATCTCTTTTGGTACAAGTATCATGCTGTTTAAATTATTGTAGCCTTGTAGTATAGTTTAAGTCAGGTAGCATGATGCCTCCAGCTTTGTTCTTTTTGCTTAGAATTAAGTTGGCTACGTGGGCTCTCTTTTGGTTTCATGTGAAGTTTAAGGTGTTTTTTTTTCCAGTTCTCTGAAGAGGTTCATAGGTATTTTGACAGGTATAGCATTGAATCTATAGATTACTTTGGGCAGTATTGCCATTTTCACTGTTTGATTCTTGCTAACCATGAGCATGGAATGTTTTTCCATCTGTTTGTGTCCTCTCTTATTTCCTTGAGCAGTGGTTTGTAGTTCTCCTTTAAGAGGTCCTTTATATCCTTTGTTAGTTGTATTCTTAGGTAATTTGATTTATTCTCTTTGTAGCTATTGTTAATGGGAGTTGGCTCATGATTTTTGTCTCTTTAAGTCTGTTATTGGTGTATAGGAATGCTTGTGATTTCTACACATTTATTTTGTGTCCTGAGACTTTGCTGAAGTTGCTTACAGGTTCAGGAGATTTTGGACTGAGATGATGGGGTCTTCTAAATATACAATCATGTCATCTGCAAATAGAGACAATTTGACTTCCTCCTTTCCTAATTGAATACCCTTTATTTCTTTTTCTTGCCTGATTGCTCTGGCTAGAACTTCCAATACAATATTGAATAGGAGTGGTGAGAGAGGGCATCCTTGTCTAGTGCCAGATTTCAAGGGGAATGCTTCCAGTTTTTGCCCTTTCAGTGTGATATTGGCTGTGGGTTTGTCGTAAATATCTTTTATTGTTTCAAGATACGTTTCATCGATACCTAGTTTATTGAGAGTTTTTACTATAAAGGGCTGTTGAATTTTGTCAAAGGTCTTCTCTGCATCTATTGAGATAATCATGTTTTTTTTTTTTTTTTTTTTTTTTTTTGTCTTTGGTTCTGTTTATGTGGTGGATTACATTTATAGACTTGCTTACGTTGAACAAATCTTGCATCCCTGGGATGAAGCCTACTTGATCATGATGGATAAGCTTTTTGGTGTCCTGTTGCAATTCGTTTGCCAGTATTTTATTGAAGATTTTTGCATCTATGTTCATCATGGATATTGGCTTGAGGTTTTCTTTTCTTGTCAGTGCTCTACACATTCAGAGAAACTTCTCTAGTAACAAACTATAAAAAAGATCCCTGAAAGTATTGACTTCTCTTTTCTAAGCTAAGTATTCCTAATTTATGCAAAATCACTGGTTAGTCTCCTTTGAATAAAGTACATTTGCGTTTATATGGATTCCAGGAAGTAAGAGTACTTTGCAGATGTGAAAGGATCACTACTGAGGCAATAGTCTAAAATTCTCTTTTCTGAATGCTGTACCATCAATGCAGCATTGATTCGAGAAAGCGTCTTGCATAGTCATGACATGCTAGTTCACGTCTGTTTTATTACTTAGTATTTAGCCTTGAGAAAATGACTACTCATTTTGTGCCTCAGTTTCCATATTTCCAAAAGAGGATAATCATAATAGGGTTATTGACATCATAGCCTCTTTGTAAAAATTCAATGAGTAAATTAAATGTGAAGTGCATGGAAGAGCAGCTGGTAGAGTGTGGGGGCCTGTTATTATGACCCACTTGATGTGTACACACAGAATGTATTTAGTTCGAAGCCTTGTTTACAGCTATTCAGATTTCATTTATATTTAATAGTATTATTCATGATACTAAGCATTATCCAAATTAATTTAAGCAAATAAGTAAATAAAATCTAAATAGTAGTATTATAAAAGTAAGTTTAACTAATATACATAATGTAAGATAAATATTAATGGATTTAATATAAATTCATATCTTATTACTATTATGTTGGTACAAAAGTAATTGTGGTTTTTGCCATTACTAGGTTAAAAATTCAAGTGAGTTTTAAAATTTTTATATTTAATAATATTAAACATTACCTTCATTAAACATTGTTTGCACCCAACTTCCCATCTTTGTATCACTCAATATGTCTCAAATGTAATTTGGCTTCTCAAAAATTACCTTTGCTTTACAAATATTTATTGACTACATCTGTATATGTATTCTGTAGAATACATATACAGAATTGAACAAAACAGAACAAAATCCCTGTCCCCATGGCTCTTAATTCCAGTGGAGAGAGCCATACCATAAACAAATATGTGATAGAAATATATAGCATATAGTAAAGTGATAGATGGCATATACTGATAGCGTATCATAGGGTGATAGATAATATAAAATACCAGGGGAGCAGTATATGGATTGTTAGGCTAGAGGTTAAATTTCAGTATTAAATAGTGTTCAGGAAAACTCTTCAATGAGAACGAGATATGAAAACATTCACATGGAATTCTGGGGAAATACCAATCCCTAAAGTAGTTAAAAGCATGTGAAAAGCTCTGACATACAGTGCTTTTGTTTAACCCTGGAAGTATTTTAACTTTAAAACCAGTAGAGTTTGCTAATTTAATGGTCTAATGGTTTGCTAATTGAATGGTTAACCTGAGAAGCAAAGCGTTTTAGGGATGACTCCAAAGGTTTTGAAAATAGAGGACACTTCTAAAAAAGAAAATTAGGGTTATTTGGGGTGGGGGAAGGGGATGTGAGAATCAGGAGTTCAGTTTTAAGCAAGTTAAGTGAAAATTACGTATCAGACACCCAAGAGCAGATGCCATTTGAGCAGCTAGATGTGTAAATTGAAGTCCAGGAGAGAGTCAAGATAGAAACATAAATGGAGTTGCCAGCATTAAGATGAGAGACAAGAAGAGAGTGACATGAAGAGGTAAAGAGAATATAGTGGTTAATCTAGGGCTTAGACTCTAGACAGATGGAGACGAATAGACATTGACCAAGGAGACCAGCTGGTGAAAAGGGAGAGTCTTATGGGTATGTATGTTGTCCTGGAAGCCAACTCAAGCAAGTCTTTGAGGAAGGGAAGAAGTGACCAGCCCAGGCAAATGATAAAGTCACAAATAATGAGGAGAGGGGATTTCTCATTGGATTTCACCATGGGAAGCTCATCGGTGGCCTTGACAAGGACCTTTTGAGTTAAATGGCAGGTGTGAAACCCTTACTGGGATGACTCAAAAGAAAATTACACGAGAGTAGTTAGAGAGACCATGTATAGACTTCCTTCAGGGAGTTCTGCTCTAAAATGAAATGGAAGAGCATGGAGTAATGGTAGATGGGAAAATGAAGAGAAAAGTAATGTTTGTGGTTGACTGTTTTGCTTTTAAATAGCAGGTATTATGTCATCTTTATAGTCTAATAATGAAATGAAAATCAGTTGAGTAATATGTTTCAGTAATTAGGATAATGTCCTATTTTTAATTTTCTTTTTTTATTATACTTTAAGTTCTGGGATACATGTGCAGAATGTGCTTGTTTGTTACATAGGTATACATGTGCCATGGTGGTTTGCTGCATCCATCATGCTGTCATCTACATGAGATATTTCTCCTACTGCTATCACTCCGCTAATCCTCACCCCCGCTATCCCTCCCCTATTCCCACACTCCTCCAGCATATGATGTTTCCTTCCTGTGTCACATGTTCTCATTGTTTCGCACCTACTTATGAGTGAGAACATGCAGTGTTTGATTTTCTATTCTTATGTCAGTTTACTGAGAATGATGGTTTCCAGCTTCATCCCTGTCCCTGAAAAGGACATGAACTCATTCTTTTTTATGGCTGCATAGTATTCCATGGTGTATAACTGCCACATTTTCTTTATCCAATCTATCATTGATGGGCATTTGTGTTGGTCCCAAGTCTGCTATTATGAACAGTACCCCAGTAAACATATGTGTACATGTGTCTTTATAATAGAATGATTTATAATCCTTTGGGTATACACCCAGTAATGGGATTGCTGGGTCAAATGGTATTTCTAGTTCTAATACCTTGAGGAATTGCCACACTGTCTTCCACAATGGTTGAACTAATGTACACTCCCACCGACAGTGTAAAAGCATTTCTATTTCTCCACATCCTCTCCGGCTTGACACTTTTTGCTTCGGAGTCTCTGTCACATTCCTACTGTTACCCCTGGTGCAGTAGGACAGAATCAAAAATCTTTTGTTTCCTGAGTTTTTAATAATTGCCATACTAACTTGCATGAGGTGGTATCTCAATGTGGTTTTGATTTGCATTTCTCTAATGACCAGTGATCATGAGCATTTTTTCATGTTTGTTGGCTGCATAAATGTCTTCTTTTGAGACATGTCTGTTCATATCCTTTGCCCACTTTTTGATGGGGTTGTTTGTTTTTTTTCTTGTACATTTAAGTTCTTTGTAGATTCTGGATATTAGCCCTTTGTCAGATGGGTAGATTGCAAAAATTTTTTCCCAATCTGTTGGTTGCCGGTTCACTCTAATAACTGTTTCTTTTGCTGTGCAGAAGCTCTGGAGTTTAATTAGATCCCATTTGTCAATTCTGGCTTTTGTTGCCATTGCTTTTGGTGTTTTAGTCATGAAGTCCTTGCCTATGCCTATGTCCTGGACGGTACTGCCTCGGTTTTCTTCTAGGGTTTTTATGGTGTTAGGTCTTAGGTTTAAATATTTAATCCATCTGGCGGTGATTTTTGTGTAATTTGTAACAAAGGGTTTCAGTTTCAGCTTTCTGCATGTGGTTAGTCAGTTTCCCCAACACCATTTATTAAATAGGGAATCCTTTTCCCATTGCTTGTTTTTGTCAGGTGTGTTGAAGATGGGTGGTTGTAGGTGTGTGGCGTTCCTTCTGAGGCCTCTATTCTGTTCCATTGGTCTATGTCTCTGTTTTGGTACCAGTACCATACCGTTTCAAAGTAATCAGGGTAATGTCTTATGCAAAAGAGGAAGGCTTCAAAAAGTGAGGACATTTTACTCACAGCATCAAGGGAACTCAGTATAGATGCAGGCAGGTAAATGTATGAGAGAAGCATCTGACAGCTGTTCTCACATTCCTTCTATTTTCTCTATGAAATAATAAGCAAATTCATTACATGAGTGATGAGGGATATGTCTTGAAAGATTAAGGAATGGGGAGCAGTCATGTAACATTCAAACGGTCCTCTAGAGTAGTGTCCCTTTAAAAGTGGAATAAAGGGGCTGTGAGAACTGAGCACTACTGGGGGCTGCAGTATGGATGATTGGAAGAAGAGTGATCAGGAACATTAAAAACAGACCAGGAAGTACAATGCCATGCTATTTTCCAGTCGTGCTCAGCTGCAGAGATGCAGCAGTAACCAGGTTAGGTGGGAGGTCAGAGCCACAGAGGAATGAGGGATTTGAGGGTCCACTCTGGGGAATGAGTGTAATGATGAAATAGAGATTTGAAAGAGGGAAAGAGAAGAGGAGGGGCAAAGACGGTGGGGAAGCATCACTGGATTTGCAGTTCCTGATGTTCTGGAGGCAATGAACCCAGAAAACAGAGGCAAGAGCCACAGATGTCAGAAAGTTGGAATTTTCAAGAAGCATACATGGTTGGTATGATTAAGGCTGGTCTCTGACCCTATGAGTAATTAATGAAGGAGAAGGGAAGAAAAGTTCATTGGAGGGAGGAGGTTGAGAACCTAGGAAGCCATGGGGTTAGAACGACCATTTAGCAGGATAGTGAAGTCACCAATAATTCTCTCAGGGGGGGAGCAGTCAGAGTGCGACAGGGACTCCGGAGCTGAAAGCATCAAGGAGCCAGCGCATCAATGGAGGGAGGGTAGGTCAGGGACGGATGGCTTCAATAAGGGGAGCTGCACGTGGAGTAACCTGAAGACCGAAGAGTCAAAGCTTGGAATTTCGGGGGAAGCAGTCAGGAAATGATGATGAGCCACCAATCGCCAGGAACAGAGTGGTGAGTGAGAGAGGAAGCACTCCCTTACAGGGCTGTGGACTGTGATCAGGAGGAGACACGGTTTTAGGTGGAAGGTTAAGGGGATTCTTGAAGAGGGAGGATTAGAGGGGAGATGAGTTTTTCAGGTATTTGGGATGAGAACAAAATAAGGTGGTGGTTGGGGAATGACAGAGTCCTGGGTTCTTACGGTCACCCACGTGAGAGAGACAGGAAATGATTGATTCTTCTAGACTGTGTCAAGGCAAACATCAGAGTGGACCGGATGCTAGTGGCTGGCCTGGGAGGTTCCTCTCTCGGTGAGGGGAAGGGGCTGCTCAGGTTAGTGGGAATTGAAATTACCTATTTTTAAAAACCATACATGTGCAAATAGTATAAAATAGTTATGGCCAAAATCAACTAATATCTGATACTCCCATAATAACAATATTTGTGGGTTTGATTGGAACCCAGTTAATTTTATTCCTATATAAATATTAAATCACTTTCATTTGATTACAGGTTTCTAGACTTATATCTAATATTTTAAATAAGCATACAGTCTCAAAATTTATTATGTTATTTCTGAAACCGTTAGAAAATTTTTTCTCTTACTTTGGATGAAAAACCCTATTTTGATGATTTCTCAACTTTACAGCTTCAAACAGAAGCTTTATGTGGAGCTGAAGAAGAGTTCTTTCCAATGTCCTTTATAAAAACTCATTTTCTTAACATCAAGTATATCTTATTACATGCTCAGCATCTATTAACTTTCAGATTTTACATGTAATCAGTTTCATTTTAAGAAGCCTATCGTTAAAATGTTGAAATTATAAGCCTTATAATACTACCTAAAATAGAGTTGTGAAGTTGGTTTGGACCCAGTCATTGTAATACACAAAAGGTGGGCACCTGGTAAATACATGTTGAGTTCAATATTCCTGCTATTAAATAAAAAATTGTACTTCAAATGACCCTATAATCCTGTAAAAGCATGAGCTCATCAATAATTTTTTAAAAAGACAAAAAATTGTGATCTGCATATACTCTATCAGAGAGATACTCTTAGAAACAACGTGTTCATTAAAAAAAAAAATGAAAAAAAGGAGAATTAGCCTGAACCAGCCTAAAATATGGATTATATTAAATTTAAAGACTGTAAGACTGCAGGTCAGTCTGGATCCCAGCCATGGTCTTCCAACTCCAGCAGCTCTAATGAAAGTAATTGCTGACGTGGCTGGCCCTGTGCCTTGCACGAAAGGCATGGAGGGCAATTTTTATGGACTTCTTTGGAACCTGTGATGTCACTGAACACAAGAATTTACGGGGAGCAAATGAATGAATCTTGATCTCCACATACAGGCATGTGCACATGTACAAACATATGCCCCTGGGACTGCAAACACAGGATGGAGCTTTAAATGAAAAGCATTTGCAAGCTTTGACAAATTTATAACACACACAAAACAGTTTTCTATGGGACCAGGAACTGCAAAATCCAATTTGCTAGTATCTTACTTTAATTCATTAAACCAAGGAGCCAGAACTCCTTCCATATCCATAAGTTTTCAACTCCCAAGCTGCTTCAAGCTGCTTTCTCTGTGGCTTGTATTTAATCAGTAATTACTTCCCTAACCACAGCTATACTTTCCCAAATATAAATTACTATAAAGCAGAGACTGTATACTATTTGAATGTATTTGTATTTAGATTTGTTTTTTGGCTTGGTAATACTCCACGCATTAATTATGTGTGTGTCTGAATACCTCCACTAGATGGTGTGGGAATTCACTTGGAAAGAAATGCTTACCAAGCTGGTGCTAATATATTGGTACAGAGAACCCCAGGTGAGGTCTGGGGAATAAAGCCAACCTTCTACTTCTCATGAGACCTTAAAATGATGTTATTTATTAGCTTGGTGAACTTTTATTCTAGGTTCTTTCCTTCACCTTGATGCCTTCAAAAGCTTATTTTAGTAGCTTCCTAAAAGCAGATACATCTTTTAGAAATCGACTCACATTAGCAAAATTTAGGAGCTTGATGTATAAAACAAAAATCATCAGCTTCAAGGTTAAACTCTTTCCAAAAGGAGTTGCTGTAGTAATAAACTTAGCTGCAGAGTATAGGATGATTGAAGTTCACAATGTTGATGTGTAGGATGTTAAAACAACAAATACAGCAAGATCCAGGGGTGATAAAAAGACAGAAATAGGGGATTATGCCAGGATTCAGAGAGGAAAGTTTCTTGCATTTTATCCTAAGGACATTGAACTTAAGCCTGAACAGGAGAAAAAGCCGGTGAAATCATTCCCATTCTTTGAAATGCAGGTCAGTTTCTCACATTATGACATTAAGCTCTTTAGCCATTGCCTGTGTTTGAAACTCTCTTCCAATTGTTTTATTCTGTAGTTTAGTACTTCGCTCTATGGTGTCTTACATTGTTTAATTTGTCTTCCCGGGTAGAATTGAAGCTCCCTCATGAGTAATGATGGTTCTTTGTTGTTGTTTTTATGGGGAAGAGTTACACACAGGGGAAGGAAAGTTTGTAATATATTTAAACACATACTGAGTTCCAGGCTAGTAACATCTTTATTTATTAATCTCTATGCTGATCACACAAAGTTTTGGCATTATTCCTATTTTAAACACAAATCTCTTAAAGCTGTAAGCATTTACATGGCTAACTAAAAGTTACCAGCTAGTGAAGGTTATAACTGAAATTCTTAGACCAACAATTCCCTTTTACTTATTTATTAGGCTTTGTACATATTAGGTCCTCAGTAAACAGACTGATTCCTGGAAGAAGCTATTAAAAAACATTCCCAAATATATTTTGGACCATCTTAAATGGATTTGTGAGTGGGAGACTTATTTGTTTATTATGAATGTTGGTTATTTTATGCTTTGAATGTTTCAATTTGAAATAAAAAGACCTTCAAAAGAAAATAACTCCCAAGATAGTTTGATTCATGGGTGAAAGAATAGTGCTGATCAATATTCTCATAAATGAGAAACTGATAAATCTGTTAGCATTTGTTTTGAAACCAGTAGCTAAATGTTTGACCAAGACAATTTAAAAAGAGGATAATTAAGAATATTTTAAATTATCAGTCCTAACCAGAATTTAAGACTCTTAGTAAGAGTAGAGATGATCATCCATGCAGAGGAATTAGAAATAACCTCACCACAATATGACAGTGGCCTCCCTGGAGGTACAGATCACCCTTCTACATTCTGACCTACTTGGAGATCGGGTGTCAGGAAACTTGTCATTGGAGAACCACCTGCTATAAACACTGCCAGATGTGGCATTAGAAACATAAAAGATTGCAGATCTCTTCCTCGATTGATACACTGATGCTAGTTGTTCAAGTTAGAAATTGCTACCAGCTTGTATAACCTAGCCAAAGGTATTTAAAAATCATCTAAGTCTTTTAAGTAGGTGTATGACAACCCATTTTTTTCCTACTCTAGAATGTTTTAAAGAACAAATTTAAAATTGTGACAATTGGAACCATTATGCTATTGGATGAAAATTGTGTTAATTAGAAAGATGAGGCCAGATACTACATCATTTTGTGATTATAAACATTTTAAAATTAGAATGTAATATTGAGATACATCTCACCGTTGATTTTTCCTTTCATACCTTTGTTATTTATTCAAACGTATTTGTATTTTGAGATTCAAACCTAGTGAATTTGAAATCTTGTATCTATTTCCTCATTTTATATTGCCACAGTTTCTAGCACAATCTTAGAACAAGTCATGTGTATTGTCTCTGTTTCATTACCAAATAAAAGCGAGTCTCAGGCTTGCAGACATTGCTCGTGGGCACACAAAAGGTTCATTAAAACCCTGCAACAGAACACACACGTCCCAGGACTTTCTTCATATCCGTGTTCCTAGGGCTATCTTATGTTTAATGAAATGAGTTTTCTTCTCCACTTAAGATTATACATTTCTCAACTTCCTTTTTTATGGACAAATAATCTTCAGTTGAATATGCGTATACATTTATAATTGGAAAATTATTCTCTGCTTAAGTAACTAATGTCCAGATTTTGTGGGAAAAAAAATCTCAGTGCTAAGTAAACAGAAGGAAACTGTTATTTTTTTAATAGGCTAAAACACATACAGGTTTACTATCATGCATGGAGGGAAAAATCAAAGAGTGATTGCACCACGTGACAGCATACAGACGGTTATATACTCTTAGGGAAAAGAGGTGGGGAATGTGTGTCATTTTAGAAGGGTAATAAATATTTTTTCTTTTTTTTTTTAATTTCAATAGATTTTTAAGGAACCGATGGTGTTTGCTTACATGTGAATACATCTTTTAATGATTTCTGAGACTGGTTTCAGAAATCAAACTATGATAAAGCATTACTTCTAAATTTTTAAAAGTAAAAAAAAATCTAACATTAATGACAAAACTGAGATGTATTTCAACTGTTAGAAAAACTGTGACCGACTTTCAGTTACTTACTTGTGTTTCTAGATATGCTACCTAATTAAAGACTGCAATGCTTTTCATGCTGTCATTTCTAAGTTAAGGCATGTGTCTACTTTGAGGGTTCAGATGCATAATTGAATTGTGTATTCTTATTCCACTTAGCTTTTTTTTTTAACAAATGATTACATAGCACAAGCATTTCTTTTTTTCTTTTTTTTTTAATCTTATTTCATTTTTTTTTTTTTTTTTTGAGACGCGGTTTCACTCTTGTTACCCAGGCTGGAGTGCAATGGCGTCATCTCGGCTCACTGCAACCTCCGCCTCCTGGGTTCAGACAATTCTCCTGCCTCAGCCTCCTGAGTAGCTGGGATTACAGGCACGCGCCACCATGCCCAGCTAATTTTTGTATTTTTAGTAGACGGGATTTCACCATGTTGACCAGGATGGTCTCGATCTCTTGACCTCGTGATCCACCCGCCTCGGCCTCCCAAAGTGCTGGGATTACAGGCTTGAGCCACCACGCCTGGCCCAGCACGAGCATTTCTAACAGCTCATTTTACAAAGACCCCTTATCAATACATGTTTCGTTGTTTATGTCCCCTTAGCTTTTGGAACAGTGCCTCATCAAAACATTTAGATATAAATATTAGGATAATGGGGGCAATATTTGTAATTTTCTCCTGAAATCTGCCCTCTTCTTGGTGTTTATTTCAGATGGTTGCAGCTCCAGGGCAGGAAAAAAAAAAAAAACAGCGAGTGAGGAAGTAGGGTAGGGAGTAAGGGGTGGAGATCTCTACTCTTCATCAAAACAGTCGTTTTGCCATTGTTCTTGATGAAAGAAAGACTGCTTTTTCTGGTTTTCATGATTCTTTAGCATTTCTGGAGCCTGGCCGGCTGGACCAGATAATGGGACTTCTTCCCTAGTCTTAGTGAAAGCAGTACCCTCAGACACCGAGGAGAGCGAAGCAGCTGGAATTGCAAAGAATTTGGTGAAAGCCGCTTCTTTGTGGTAGTTTTGGGGTAAGAGAGAAGAGAAAAGAAGATAAAAAACACAGTTTGGAGGAGAAAACCAGCCAGAAGTCAGATGTTCTCTCATCTCTGGCTAGAAAAGGAGGGTTTGTATTAAGGAAGTGTAAGAGGACAGCAGGGAAGAAGGGCTTCTGCTCCACTTCCCGCCTGGATTTCCAAGTGGAGGTTCCTGGGTTTGCAAGAGGTGCTGGGACACCCTGGAGCTGTCCAGCTTGGGAAGGGGTATGAGATAAACCCTGCAGAGGCAGAGTCTACCTGCTCTACTGTGCCTCTTCCCTTTCTTAACTTCTTGAGCTGTGAGTTGAGATTCAGCACACCCGCTGCAGAGGAATACTGTGATGGAAAAAGGAGGTCATGCAGGCAAGATTGTGTTGGAGTCTCTAGCCTGGGAGAAGCACAAAGGACCATGAAAATAACTCGGAAATGTAAAGTCAGTTGAAAACTAAGGGGAGACTATGTCAAAAGGAAGGTGCAGATGGATCTGATTAAGGCCAGGGAAAGAGAAAATGGGCTATCTGTTGTCCAGATCAAAGAGGGACAATCAGTGCCAGCAAGGTGTTCGAGTGAATGGGGAAGGGAGAAATTCTGTTACTCTCACAGGAATTCCCAGCCCCAGTGACACCATCCCACCTTCCTGCAGCTACTGGGAGTATCCACAGACATGAGTTCAAACAAAGCCCATTTGCCCAAAAGCAACAATTTTAGGCTGAATGAGGACCTCAGATCATTCTCATTCACATCCAGAGGTGCTTCAGAAGTGAGAACCTGAGCAGTTTTCCTCCAAAGACTCAGCACTAAAAATCGCATATTGAATAGGATGAAAGATTGATTGTGGTCTAATAAAGCCATTTCTAGTGGGCTCATGATGAAAACAGGACATTTAGAACCCAAGAGAATAACTGCATTCTCCAGGCAGACAAACACAGGAGGGTGAACATTTTTATTTTATTTCATTATATATGTCTGTTTATATATTTGTTTTCTTATGAAAGAAGAATTAATATTTTTTCTAAAACTCAGGTACTTTTCTCAGAAGTACACAATACATAGATGTATGTTTAATGATACTTCAAATGAATAAGCTCAGTAATAATACTTGGAAGATATTCTGGGAAATTAATCTGCAGTGCTTTCTGAGTGGATTGAGAAATTTTTTCAGATATGAGTAACTGAGGAATAATAGCTCTTCGTTGACAAGTTCCTTGAAGGCAGTCATGCCATATGCATTGCCCTGTTACCTAGCAAATTGACAAATTGCATATGCTGTGTTTATTTCTGCAACACAGTTGAGTTGATAGCTTTCAATAAAGCTAAAGGATTTAAGAGGGAAATGTATATTCTGGGAAAGATACAGAAACACAGGAAAACATGGCATATGAAGATGACCAGTTAAGGACTGGAGCTCTTTGTTTCTAAGGCAATGAATTTCTTAGGGCAAAGCACTCAGGGATTTTTGAGGTCTGCGCTGGAGTTCCAGGTTCTTGGTTAATTACGCTATAGCAGTGTAAAGCAGCCTGGGCTAGTTTTCATGTCTTTTCAACATTAATAATTAATGACACTTTACCAACCTCATTAATTGGGAACTATATTCCAAAGGCCTTTCTTTTGCTCTATACTTATCTAGCTGTTCGCAAGTCAAAGGGCCCTAGGATGTGTGACACACACTTAAGTCTACATAGCTATTGCTGCCATCTCCACATAAGCATGTATGCGATAATCATAAAACTGCATTTTGGGTTCTATGCATTTTCCCTTATCAATAAATGATTTCACAACCATAAATGAATCTCTCTTTCACTTTCCTGGCCTTTGCAATTTAGAAAACGATTTTTCTTCTGCCCCACATTTGTTACATTCCTTTCATATCTAAAGCACCTAATTAAAAACTGCTGTCTTCTTTCTCATCTGTTCCATTCATAGCAAACCATATCCCAATTGAGATGAAAGCCATTTACACAAAATTGTCCTTAGTTTCCTAGTGACATTCTGGCCAATGACACTCCCCCCTCCACACACAAACCCTGATTCCTCTACTTTGCTCTTGCTCAGCAGTGTTCTATGCCAATGGACAGATATTCTTGAAAAAGTTTACATTCCTTGACTTCATATTTTTGGGAGGAATTTGAATGATTTTGTGCCCCTGTAATTTTAATCTCTTTATGCTGCTCCCCCTCAGGTGACCTTCCCTGCGTATCTGTGGTCCCCATGGCAAAGCCTGACCCTCATGTCTTTATTCCAGAATCTATTATCGGCTATATGCAAATAACTGTACAATTTGTATCCTCACAGGTAAACGGAAACATGTTACAATTACCTACTGCTGTATAAGAAAACCTCAAGACTTAGCAAGTTGAAACGAACATAAATGTCCATGACAATTTCACTGGTCAGCAATCTGGGTTTGACTAAGCTGTGCAGATTCTGCAGGTCTTTTCCTTGGACACTCCTGCGGCTGCAGGTGTGTGATGTCCCACAGAATTGGCATTGCACCTCGTGGCCTCACTTAACCACGTACTTGTTGAGGGTTGGTGCTTGGTGTTGACTAGACCTCTCCTTCTTGTGCTCTCTGCTCAAGAAGACTATCCCAGTATTGTTCATGGGAGCCTCCGGGTTCTAAGACATGTGAATGGAAGCTCTCAGCAGAAGCTGGCGGACATACACAAATGAGAACAGAGGTTATTGACTCAGGTTTGCCAGAATAAGCAAGTCAGGTGCCATGATTTGAGTTTAGCAGCCACTGGGGAGAGGGAAAGCTCTGTGGTATAAGAGAGGAAGGCTTCAAGCACATCGTCATTGGATGCTGTTCACAGGGGAAGTTGGTGGTGGTGAAGAGCTAAGTGGAAGTGAGCTGCCTTCTCACTTCTCACGGGTCGATCCAGCCGTGTGTTTGTCTTCCTCTGCTTGGTCCAGAGTCAAAAGCAGGGGCCAATTAGGGAAGCGGAAACTCATTGGCCGAGTCCTGTCTATTCTGAGCTGGTTGATGCAGTGGTTGTGGCTGGGTCTCTGGCGCTGGTTGCAGCAGAGGTTGTGGGTCAGAGTTCTTTGTTCGTATACACTCTCACAATTGGCTTTATGTTCCCTCTCTCAATCAGTAAGGCTCTGAAAGCCTAGACTTTGAAGTCTTAGGTCACTTCTGCATTATACTGGAAAAGTAAGTCACTGCTCAGTTCAGTAGAGGGATGAGAAGGAAACAGACCACTTCTTAAGGGAAGGGAGAGCACAGTTAGTTGCAAAGATGAGTGAAATGATGATTGGGGGAGTTAGGGTGGCTGTCTGTGCAAACAGTGCTTTTGCTTCATGAAATGTCACTTTTCAGGAAACAGCTTGATGATAATAGTTTGTCCCAGACTTGCCTGAGCACAGGCCTTGCCTGAATCCCCAGAGAAACACAGACTCTTGGCCTCCTCCTGTCTATGTCCTCATTCCTGGATCTTGACTAGGACCTGGTGCTCTGAGGTTTAAAAAGGATCCCAGACGATTCTTACAATGAAATGAATTTAGGAAGTACTAACATGCATGTGGTAGAAAGTTACAGAATCTGATTTACGTGTTTATGAGTCTTTGGTTTAGCACTGTCCCTCCCTATAGTTTGAGAAACAGGACAACGCATGAAACATGTTTGGTGCACCCCTTGAAGTTGAATACTTTTGTGGGTTACTGTTTTCTTAACTATACTGTTGATAAAAATACATCCAAAATCTAACTTACAATATTACTGTTTTAATGTTTTATTTTTCCTATTACAATGAAAAAGTTTTAGGTCTCCCAGGCTTGGAATGGGCTATTAATATGGCTATTTATCTTTTCATTCTGTTACCAATGAACTTCAAAACTGATGACTTGATTCCTTCTCTTGACAGTTTTTTGAAAAGTAGGTTTTTTGTTTTGTTTTGTTTTGTTTTGTTTTTGTTTTTCCCCAAGAACAAGGCACAAAACAGGAAGCCTGACTGGTCAAACACATGTTTACACCACCCAGACTAAGGAAATACAAATTAAAAAGCAGTGGGATGACATTGAGTTGAAGTCAAATTGGTGAACGTTAAAAAAATATGAAATGCCAAATGTTTAGGAGAATGCATATAAGTGGTAATTCTCAAATTGCTCTAGAAAATGCAAATTAGTATAGTGATTCTGAAAAGCAAATTGGCAATATCTAGGAAGGTTAAAAAAATTCATAAATTATGAGCAAGCAAGTGATGCATACACATCATAGGTCACACACACAGCTATTCATCCTGGAACTGTTTATAACAGCGGAAAACTGGAAACAACCCACATGTTTGTGAGTAGGGTGTTAGATACATAAAGGTTAAAAAAAATTCATAAATTATGAGCAAGCAAGTGATGCATACACATCATAGGTCACACACACAGCTATTCATCCTGGAACTGTTTATAACAGCGGAAACCTGGAAACAACCCACGTTTGTGCGTAGGGTGTTAGATACATAAAGTATGTAATACTCATGTGAACATTATGCTTTAGAGTGCTTTAAGTAAAGTAGATGTGTAAAGCTTTTCATTTTAAATAAATTTCAGAAATAACCAAATACATTTGACTACTCATGCCAATTTTAAAATATGAATTTTATGAGTGTATACATGTATACACACATATACATATACATATATACACAAAAAAATTATAAATTAAATAGTTTTTCTTTTTCTTCAAGAAAATGATGTGTTTTTAGGATATGTTTACCCCAAATTAAAACTGAAGATGGAGTTTAGGGAGGGAAGGGGATACAAGGATTTGTGGAGGGATTATAGAGGGCTTTGACTTCACTTGAAATGTTTTATTTATTAAACATCTCACGTTCATTTGGTAAGTTGATAACATTTTAGTTTATTCTGCTAAGTGACTGATGTTATCCTTTTGAATTTTTCTTTTACATTTCTTAGAAAAAAACACTAACCAAATTACATTTCTGTTTTTGTTTGGTCTGTATGACATTTTCTTTCTTTCTTTCTTTCTTTTTCTTTTTCTTTTTTTTTTTTTTTTTGAGACAGAGTCTTACTCTGTCGCCAGGGCCAGGCTGGAGTGCAGTGGCGGAATCTCGGCTTGCTGCAATCTCTGCCTCCTGGGTTCAAGCAATTCTCCTACCTCAGCCTCCTGAGTACCTGGGACTATAGGCGTGTGCCACCACACCCAGCTAATTTTTGCATTTTTTAGTAAAGACGGGGTTTCACCATGTTGGTCAGGATGGTCTCAATCTCTTGACCTTGTGATCTGCCCGCTTGGCTTCCCACAGTGCTGGGATTACAGGCGTGAGCCACCGTGCCCTGTCCAACTTTAAAGTTTTAAATGGCTCTTACATCAAAGAGAAGTCAGGCTTATGTGGAGCTGGATCCAGAGGGAGAGCAAGGATCAAGGGCTAAATACACAGAAAGACAGGTTTTATTTTATTTTTATTTTTTTTCTGCTGAATATAAACAAGGATGTTTAATTTTTTATTTTTTTTTGATAAGTTACTGGGGTACAGGTGGCATTTGGCTACATAAGTAAGTTCTTTAGTGGTGATTTGTGAGATTCTGGTGCACCCACCACCTGAGCAGTGTGCATTGCACCGTATTAATAGTCTTTTATCCCTTGCCTTCCCCCACCCTTTCCCCACCCCCAAAGACCATTGTATCCTCCCTATGACTTTATATCCATGTAGCTTAGCTCCCACATATCAGTGAGAACATACAATATTTTGTTTTCCATTCCTGAGTTACTTCACTTAGAATAAAAGTCTCCAGTATCATCCAGCTCATTGCAAGTGCCATTAATTCATTTCTTTTTATGGCTAAGCAGTATTCCTTTATGTGTGTGTATATATGAATATATGTGTGTATATATATCCTTATATGTGTTATATGTGTACGTGTGTATGTGTGTGTATCTCCATATTTCTCTATCCACTTGTTGATTGATGGGCATTTAGACTGGTTCCACAATTTTGCAATTGTGAATTGTGCTGCTATAAACATGTGGGCAAGTATCTTTCATATAATGACTTCTTTTCCTCAGGGTAGATATGCAGTACTGAGATTCTTGGAAGAAGTAATTTTTTAAATATATTTAGCTCGGCAGAGACAGCTGTATCTTTAGTCCTGGTTTACTTCTGACATTACTCCAAGTGAGGTGGATGTTCATTCATCAGGAATGTGGTGAAATAGATGCTTGGTGTGAATGGGTTCGATCGTGTGTTCCACATGATTGTCTCTTCTCAGTAAAATTTTAAATTATCAGTCATAAAATCCTTTGTTGTCACTTGGTTGTCATATTTTTTTCTTTATATAATCTTGGCAAATATGATTTGGAATAAGGACATTAAAGACTATTTGTTGACAGCTGTCATTCCTGACTATGAAAAGAAACCTACACAGTTTGAAGTGCATATTCAAACTCTTTCTTATGAATTCTCATAAGCCTTCAGATATGATTTTGAATAAGTTGTATAAATATGTCCATAGTAGCATAAATAAAGTACTATTGCCTCAAGGCTGTCTCTTTGGAAAATCACTTAATTGATGTAGTTTTTCATTTTGAATTATTGTAAATAGAGTTTTATAGTAAGTCCTTAAAAATACCACCAAACATTCAACTCCATTTCTTTTCTGCCAGTTTGGGTTTATGCATCTTTTCTGCATGTTTTAAAAGATAAGCTCCCACAGAAAGTTTTATCAACAATTGTGCAAATACAGTATGAAAGTACACTCAAGTTCCTGATTACAGAGACCTAGCAGATAGCAACATTTAGCTTTGAGTCATGACTTAATTGTTTCAAAATATGTTTGATGATTATTTAGCAAAAGCACAAAAAAAATGTGCACTTCTGAGTATCGGCTAATATGCCACTTGTGATACATTTTTTTTCAGGAATTAATATCTAAAATTAGAGTTGCTTAATTTAAAAATAGTCTACTATAGATTAAAAAAATGATAACTGAAGCATCAATTATTTATGTTTGTTTACACAAAGTGGGTACTGAGATACCTCCTAGCCACAAGATGGCATTGTGTTAGCTCACTTTTCAAATTAAGAACTGTTCTTCATTCTGTTTTACAGAAACCTTCCAATTATCCTATCTTTATTAATTGGCTTTTAAAATCCTATCATTTTATGTTTTTTAATCTGGATATCCCACAGGTATCTTAAGCTCAGCCTTTTTCAAATGAAGCCTATTACTTTTATTCATACAATATATAATCATAACATATTACTCTTTGATTTTACTTTCTATCAAGAATACCACCTGCCTAGAAGACTGTTTTTAATGATTCACGATACTATGCTTTTTCGTCCAGGATAGATTCAACATTTGGTGCTGCTATCTTGCTGCTTTACATTAATCCCAAGAGCCCAGAATATTTTTTTATTCTTTCCCTTCAAGTGAAATTAACTGTTTCTACCCCTAATTAAATTCATCATTAGCACTTCTCTCCCAGCTATCCCTCACCATCTGGACCCTTGTCTGAAATACCTTCTATGAGGGCACATCCAGTAATCTTCCTGGAAGGCTGAAATATTTCCCATGACTTTCCAAGGTCTCTCTGATTAAATATAAACTGTATGCCCATATTAGGCCTTTCTCTCTCCTTAGTCTTATTTATTCTAGGTGGGCTTTAAGTTCCTCTTTAGAGTTAGGATTGGGATTCTTTACTGGAGATTGGGAGACAAGGTGGGGTGGTTCTGGTGGAAATGTAAAGAGAGGAGAATGTCTGATAGTGTGTATTGTATGTGTGGAATGGAAGTAATGACCAGGCATGGAAGCTTTGAGATTCCTGGGCAAAAGTCAAGATTCTGGGTGCAGCTAAAGAAGAGAAAACTCAATAAAGTATCTAAGGGAAGGCAGGATGTCACAGACCACAGGAATTGTAGTGATTAAAAAAAGGAAATTTAAAATGCAACAGAGGAAATGAATATAAAGAAAAGATGCTTGTGGTCCATGGTGAGTATCTCAAATTTGAGGGTTGAGTTACTCAGGAATTCCTGGAGAACTGGTCTTGAGAAGATTCTGGCACTTACTTGTTTTAAACATATATTTTTAAATATTCAGAGTTTAACAGTTTCCTAGGAACACAAAATAATTATTAAGCTATGAGACATTAATTAAAACTGTACAAATGCTAATAACCATTACCATCAGCATAAATTACTCTTTAGATTTTAACATTTTTTTAACATGGTGGACAGAATTTGCTGTATAAAATATAGTACATTATTATTCATATTATTTTTTAACATGTGCTTCGTGTAGTGAATTCAGAAGCCCCACACACTGGGTGCCGGAATGTAGGGATCCATGAGGCTGCTTTTCCCAACACTGTGGATAAAGCCTGCAGGACGATGCCAATGGTCTTAGGATTTTTTATGGATTCAGAAAATATATTTAAAATTAGAAATTAATAACATTCTTGCTCTTTAAAAGAATATATTATACTAAGGTCCAGTAAAAAAAAATGAAAGGATATTCATATTCCTAAGGCTACTCATACAGTAGTCCTAAGCTCCAAATATCTATTTTAAATACCAGCACTTTGAGAGGCCAAGGTGGACAGATCACAAAGTCAAGAGTTTGAGACCAGTCTGGCCAATATGGTGAGACCCCGTATCTAGTAAAACTACAAAAATTAGCTGAGCGTGGTGGTGGGTGTCTGTAATCTCAGCTGCTCAGGAGGCTGACACAGGAGAATCGCTTGAACCCAGGAGGAGGAGATTGCAGTGAACCAAGAGATCACCCCATTGCACTCCAGCCTGGGAGACAGAGCAAGACTCCATGTCAGGGTGTGGGGTGTGAGGAGCCTTTTTGATATGAAGATGATGACCTTCATGTGGTTAATTTGGGAACCATCAAGCCATTGTGTTTGATAGTCACCAGGAATTAGAGCCGTTGTATTTGTTAAGATCAAACAATGGCCTCTTCCTCCACTATAATAGGTGGCGTAATTTTGATATTCTCTGGGACTGACTGAATGCCAAGTAGAGAGGCCACTGGTAGGAGGTTCTGCTGTGAAGTGACACAGCACTGCTCCATAGAGTGTGTGCTTGTGTCCTGGCTCTGGGAAAGGACCACTTGTGTCTGTTGCTACTTAATGCTGGAGGGAATATGAAGTAGCAGGCTTCTGAATAGCAAAAAAGAAATACATATTTTATTTGTGTTCTAGAAATGGATGCCTTTTCTTAGCATCATTGCTGACAGGGCTGATATAGGGTAGGACTTTATAAAATATGGTATAAACTATTTGTCACAGTATAAAGTATTTGAGCTATCAGTTTATTGATAGTAAGTCTGATAAGCTTTGTCAAAAAGAAAAAAAAGTGTTTAGAATGTTTGAGTTTTCATTTGTTGTGTATTTTCCTAAATTATTTAGTACTTCGTAGCTGGACAGTGATTTTCCTCAGATGTGTTATGTTGCATTGTGCTGTGTGTATTGTTATTAGCTACATCTTTGGGCTGCCGTGTTGGGCTCTTATTTGGCTCAGGCTTTGCCACATTGGCAGTGGGAAAAAAGGTTGTCATTTATGACTTTTGTCTACTTTCAAACTATGGGAGCTTGGTGATTCTAATCTTTAGCAGGATGTCTTTATTAGAGAATCCTAGCATTCACAGGGAGGCAGTCTCAGTTGTGATAAAGCTGGGGCCTGTGGTGCTGATTTACGGATGATGGGAACACCCTTCCATCTGAGGTGGTGCGAAAAAATAACACTGAACAAGAACAGACATCTGTTAAGGGGCCGAGGGTACCTGAATCCTTCTTGCCCAAGTGGTACATAAAGGGTATGCTATTGAGAGAGCTGTTTCCATGCTACAGAACATGTTTTTCTTCAGGGTATCATATTCATAAACATTTGTATGAATACCTCAAATATATTTTAAGATATTTTCTTCTTTAAGATTCTGTTTATGTCAAGGTTACTTTTAAGTTCCACTTTCACAGTAATTTGGTATTACAGGTATAGCACTTGACATTTGAAAAACTGGTGATTGCTTTAGAGAAGGACTTTTTTTTTTTTTTTTTTTTGAGACGGAGTTTCACTCTTGTTACCCAGGTTGGTGTGCAATGGTGCGATCTCTGCTCACCACAACCTCCACCTCCTGGGTTCAGGCAATTCTCCTGCCTCAGCCTCCTGAGTAGCTGGGATTACAGGCATGTGCCATGATGCCCAGCCAATTTTTTGTATTTTTAGTAGAGACAGGGTTTCATCCTCAGTTTCTTATGGGATAGGGTTTTTACTAGATTTCCCACACTTTAACGTTTTGGTTACTTTCTTCAGATTATTTCTCTGAACACTGAAGTTCATAGATGTCACTGTCAGTTCGATGAGCAGGTCTTTATTAAACACCTCCATGTTTCAGGGACAGGTATTAGGAGCTGAGGTTTATAAATGTTTCTGGTCTGCAATATCCACCCTGTTGGTGTCCAGAATAAAATTACAGATGACAGGTTACTCTAGTTTATAAAGTATTAGGAACTGCTCTTAAATTCATGGTATCTGGCTAGACTTAAGAAGAGTGAGGCAAGGGGCATATATAGTAAATGTAGCCTCCAAGTACACTTCCCATTAGCAAAATAAAATTCTGTCATAAAATCTTTGACTCAGAGATCCTCCCATGTCCACCCCTAAAATTCTTACCTTCCTCTTCGAAAGGAATGCGAACTATACTAGACTCTGCTTCTCAGAATCTGTTTCCATATCCCCCATTAACATACTGGGTCAATACTCAGAATTATATGCCCCTGAAAGTCATCTGAAGCTAAGGTGAGAAGTTCTAAAATGAATAAATCATCAGGTTGCTTAGTTTAATACACATAAAAACATGTAACGGAGGATGGTAGCATTGCTTAATCAGGGAGCAGCTAATACTCCAGAGTCCTAATGCTGATAGAGACACCAGAGTATTCCGCCAGTTCATACTAAAGCCGCTGGTACACACGTGGCTGCAACCTCCAAGTTATTCGTTAACCTCTGTGTATGCAGTTTAGGTGATAAATGAATGTACACCTTCACACTTATTAACTAGGTATTCGTGAACAGTTTATTTAATCTTTCGGAGCCTTGAGCTCCTTGTAGGCAAAATATGTGAGGTTGTTGTCGCAATTTAATGAGATTGTTTTAAAGCTTCTGACACTTAGGGGCCATTGTTATTATTTTTTATTCTTTTAGACACAAAGTTTATGAACCTAACAGTGCCAAAGCATTAAAAACAAAGAACTCAGTAAATTCAAATCTGTCTTAATTTACGTTATTTATGCTAAGACCTGATGTGAAGATTTGTTTTCCTACACTTAGAGGCAATAGTATGTGTCACCTTTAAGATTTAATAGACACCCAAGTCTTTTAACTTTTTCTCTAAAGGGATGCTTATACTCAGAGGGCTTTTTATAATCCTTTTTGCAATATTGTTTAAAAGAAGAGCAGTGAGCAGACAGTTTAGGTGGTTAGAATGCAGAGTTAATGGTTCTGTTACGAAGCAACAAGGCCAGGCTCTGCAATAGGACAGCTAACTTTGCGGCATTCATTTACCATAGTCTTTTCTTCTTAATTATCCAGCAAACATGTGCCATTGTCACTCATGAGCACTGGTAAGAAAGTGCATGTACAATTCCTGTCTTTCTGGATAAAGAACGCAATAAAGCCCAATGCTGTCAGGTCAGTAATCTTTATGGCTTTGGTAATGGTTGTTTAATGAAATTGAGTTTCCATTTAAAGGGAATGTGTTGGTGCTCCTAATTATACAATAGCATCCCATGAAGAATGCGTACTTCGCATTCAAGGATGTCCTTACTTTATTGAAGTGCCTTGCATATTAGTTACAGCACCATGTGTCAAGAAGAGGAAAGTCATGACTGAGAGTTCTGGTTCTGGTTACGTAACAGAAATTCAGACCCCAGCTGTGCCACTTCCTGGGACCTTGGTCCAATCCCTTTACCACAGAGAGTGTCCACTTAGAAGATGGTTCTAAGTACTTGAATTTGTTTTCTCCATGATAGGCAGATGTCTTGATCTGTATAGCAGGGAAGCAAAAGGGTTCACTAAGAGAACCTAGGTGGTGCTGAGCTTTGGTGAAAGAGGAGATGGAAGAGATGAGACTAACTCATCACTGGAAAAGGATCAACCAGAAAAAAAGAAAAACAAAACGAAACATAGCATTAAAACCTAAAGTCCATGCAGGGCAGCGTGAGCTTTGGAGAATGGGTGTGCAGGGTGGGGAACCAGGGAGAGGTGGGCGGTGCTATTGGACAGAATTACAATCACTCCAAAAATGCCTCCTGTCTACCAACCCTGAAGTAATGACCTGTTTTTGTCTAAGTAATAGGCCTGCCCATTGAAAGAGGAAGATCTTTAGCAAGCCTCGGCCTCCCGCTTTTGAATGGGTTTAATGACAGGAAATAGCCATGGGTTTTCCACCCCTGCTTACTCTGGTAACCTTCGGGTCACAAGATGCGTCATCCCTCGCGTTGGGAATGAACAGCCAGTGCAGTTCCCCACCCAGTGGCTTTCCCAACTGTGGGAAGGCTGTTGTCACTTCTTTATTGCTCACTCAGATGCTCCAGTAACCTCACTCGGGGTGCATTTTAAATCCGTGCACCACATTTTATCAACACCACAGAGAACTGTAATATGTATTTGTAAAATCTTTTTTTTTTTTTTTTTGAGACGGAGTTTCACTCATGTTACCCAGGCTGGAGTGCAATGGTGCGGTCTCAGCTCACTGCAACTTCCGCCTCCTGGGTACAGGCAATTCTCCTGCCTCAGCCTCCCGAGTAGCTGGGATTACAGGCACGCACCACCATGCCCAGCTAATTTTTGTATTTTTAGTAGAGACGGGGTTTCACCATGTTGACCAGGATGGTCTCGATCTCTTGACCTCGTGGTCCACCCGCCTCGGCCTCCCAAAGTGCTGGGATTACAGGTGTGAGCCACAAAATCCACTTCTTTAGCTCTTAAGTCAGTGACGTTTTATTAGGTTGGTGCAAAATTAATGGTAAAAAACACAATTAATTTTGAACCGACTTAGTATAACCCACAATACTCAGATACTCCTTAGCTCATTTCTTGTTTGCCCTGGGAGTGAGTGCTGGCAGTGAGATACCCTTTTTCTTTTCCTCAATGGAAAATGGGTTAGCAATAACCATAGGTTATTAGTTATGGATAGAATATCTCAAAATAAATAAAACAAAAATATGTTATAACTACTTAACAAAATATAAAATGAGTATAGTAATATAGTAACAAAATGATGATACTAAACACATAGAAACATTCTAAATTAATGTGTCCTGCTTCCATATTAAAGACACTTTTTGTTTTAGCACTTTTACAGAGAAGTCATTAAGACAGTGTGGAGTGCGCCCATATATGCTACATCCAACATCATCTGTTATTAATGTCTTACGTTAGTACGGTCCATTTGTCACAATTAACCGATGTTGATACTTTAATAACTAAAGTTCATAGTTTATTGAATGTTCAGAGTTTTTACCTGATGTTGTCATTCCAGCCACGGATCCCATCCCTAATCTTACATGACATTCATTGGTCAGGTCTCCTTGGGAACGTCTTGGCTGTGACAGTTTCTCAGACTTGCCTTGTTTTTGATGACGTTGACAAATTCTAGGAATACTGGTACAACGTCCTGGGGAAATTCCCTTGATTGTGATTTTCCTGATGTTTTTCTCACGGGTTGACTTGAGCTATCGATTTTGGGGAGGAGCAGCAGAGGTGAGGTGCCATTCCCATCACACTGTAACAAGCACGTGCATCTCAGCGGCTCAGCCTGTAGATACTGACCTCAGTCACCTGACAGAGGTGTTTGTCCAGCTTCTCCACTGCAAGGTTACCCTAGTGTCCTTTCCCCATACTGTCCTCTGGAAGGAAGTAACCAGGAGCCATCCTAAGGGAGTTACATGCCACCTTCTGAGGGCAGATTATCTAGAAACTATTTAGAATTAAACACAAGGGATTTGTCTTTTTTCTCCCATTTACTTTTTTTTTCCAGTCATTTATTTATCTCCGGGTGGATTCATGGATATTCATTTTATACCTTGGGTTACCCAGATTCAGTTTCACCAGTCCTCTGTGAAATACTGTTGCTATTCCATCTGCTGTCTACACAGTGGCAACTCTTCCGTCTCCAGAGTGTATGCTGGGCAGTGCTCACAAATTTCACTTCCAGTGTTCTGACCGTGGCTTCTGTCAACATGCAAGCATTTGAACTTCACTGTCTCCTCATAGGGATCACTTGCAGCAATCAGTACTTAGCTCATATATAATTGTCAGCATTTTGCCTGGAGGACTTGGACCTGACACCTGGTTCATAGATTTTTCTCATTTATCATACCTTCTGGCATTGTTGCTTTGCTGTTTTCTTTCCTTATAAGAACTAATTTCTAAAAAGATCCAGCAAACTCGTTTTGGTGTTAATAAATCTCAGGGCTTACCTTGCGTATGTTTGAGTTTTTACTTTGAAATAATTTTAGCCATCACAAAATTGCAAAAATGTTTAGAAACATCTTATGTACTTCACCCAGCTGCCTTCCAGTGCTAACATCTTACATAACCAGAATGCAATTGTCAAAATAGAAGCATTAATGTTGACATGACATTAGTAAGTAAACTGCAGGCTCTCCTGAAACTCACCAGGTTTTCCACTGTCACTTTTGTATGTTCTCTTTATTCCTCCTGTCTCCTGAATGTCTTAAAATTTGTGACAGTTCCCTTGTCTTTCTTGACATTGACAATTTTGTGGACTGCTGGGCACCTATTTTTTAGAATGCCCCACGTTTGCATCTTTCTGATATTTTCCCCTGATTTGGTTGAAGTGATGAACTTGGAACAGAATACAGCAGAAGAAATGAACCATTTCCAGTGCCTCACATTACAGAGGCCGATAGATCTGTGTGTTTTTCACCTTTGATGTTACCATTGATTACTTGGTAACGTGGTGTAGGCTAAGTAGATCCACCATAAAATTTCTTTTTCTCTGCTATTAATGGATATCTTGAAGAAAATATTTTGCGACTTTCCTAATCCATCTGAGCTGCTATCACAAAATGCCACAATCTGGAAGACGTATGAATAAAAAAACATTTATTTCTCACAATTCTGGAGGCTGAGTAGTCCAAGACCAAGTGCCTGCAGATTTGGCGTTGGGAGAGGATTCCCTCTTTGCTTCATAGATTATGCCTTTTTCACATGGTGGGAGGGGAAGAAGCTCCCTGGACCTCTTAGAAGGGTACTAATCCCATTTATGAGAGCAGTTCCCTCATAACCTCATCATCTCCCTAAAGCCTCACCTTCTAACACCACCACATTGAACATTACCTTTCAACATATGAGCTGGGGCGGGAAGGGGATCATTACACCATAGTAGCTGCTATCCACCTATAGTGTTTGTCTTCAAAAACTTTGTTTTAGCATCCTTTTGACTCAAGATATTTAAAACTTAGTGAAGAGTAGTGCATAACTAAAAGGAAGAATGGTCACACTGTGACTTCAGTGACTATTAACAGAGAGAGAGAGAGACAGAGAGAGAGACAGAGACAGAGAGACAGACAGACGGGGGGGGGGGGGGAATAAAAGCCAGGGAGAGAGAGCTAGCGAGAATAATCCTTGAGATTTCTCCAATTGATATCATGCTCTTATGTTTTAGGTCAATTTGCATACAATTGGTACCGCTAATTTCTCATGATTGTGTTCCACCTACATTCATTAAATGTCTAAAAATTCAGCAATAGCAATTTATAACGACTTAGTGATTACTTTGCTTGGCTTCTATAACAGAGGCTAGAGGACAATGTATGTACAAATGTTAATAGAAAAGTAAATTTTTAAAAATCTGACAAATCAATATATAACACAGCTAATTTGTTGGATGCCCATTAGATTCACAATATCTAGAGTATATATAACAATGGAAATACTGAAGCATACACCCTCCCTGCCACTCATAAAACTGGGCTTCTGTATCTGCATCTACTTCACCTGCGTTTGTAATTGAATGGTAGTAGGTGTTACACTTTCCTGTAGATTAGAGGGACTGCAAATAAGATAATTACAAATATGTTTAAATATTGTTGAGAGCACTACAGTTCTATCATTTGCTATAATCAATATTATGAGGGCCATTTCTAAGTACTATACAAAGTAATCCATACTAATTCAATTACTTCACTGAGGCACTAATCACCGTTACAGAAGCACACTAATTGGGGCAAAAATATTTACACACAAAGCTAAACAGTTTTACAAAGCTTAGATATTTAAAGGTGCCAAGCTATGATTTTTTTCTGATAGCCTAATAGTCCTTACGGGCAGAGTAAGAAGTATTTTAAATCAAAAGTATGCCACATATGAAATTTTTAAAAGCTTAATAGAAATACATATTTTGCTAAAAAAGAACCCTATAAATAATTTCATTGAACCTGTAGTTTTACACATCCTAAAACTGAGGCTTTCAGAATTTACTTGGCTTCTTCCCAAGGTGCAGCACATTTACTGACTCAGCTTTGACTGCATAGGAGGTCTCCTGGGTCCCAAAGTCATCTTGGAACATGTTTAAAATGTGCTCACATTGACTTGTTAGTAATTAAAGGGGCCAAAAATCCATTTAACCTCTCACTTCACATGGAAAACTAAATGGATTTAAATAGTTAAGATACAATGACTAAAAGAAAAGGAAGCAAAAGATTAAAAGCCAAATGAGTAAGTGCTAAGCCTCCCGCTGGCCAAGGCTTTGGGCTGTGGTGACTTCTCCTCTTCCCTTTTGCTCTCTGGTCCCAGGGTTGATAGCTATGTTCTTTAATTACTAATCTCAGATTAATTATTTTCCCCTTTGCTCTCTCAGACCTTCCAAAAGACATGTAATCAATTCCATACATTACAATCTCTGCTTAAAACACATAAAAATTAAAAATAAAAGAGAAATGGCTCTATGTCAGAATTCAGAAGAAAGAAGGGTTAGATGTGTGAAAGCAACAGAAGCAATGATCCAGGAGGACAATCTGAAACTAGTGAGGCCGTCCTGTTCAGCGCTGTACCTCCTGCCGGGCTGGTGCTGAGCACCTGTGCAGTGAGTGGAAGAAGGAACATGACCCCTATTCCATAAAATTGCAGTATAGCAGTGTGTCCAAAACACTGACAAAATCCAAGTTGATTAACTGCAAAAGTGTGTAATATAGAAGCACTTACAAATAAGACAAACATCACTTAAATGGGTAAGGAATATCACACTACAGACTGAATGGCAGAAAACATAGCTGGTTATCAAGCATGCTGAACAAATACCACAGCTGAATGAATACACAGAGAAGTGCAGGTTAAAATGGAATCAGCTTTCAAAGATTAGAGCATTAATATTCAATGGTAAGGGTGTGAAGGAATGAACACTGCTATACACTGGAACTCTTCTGAAAAGAAGTATTACTTAATCCCCCCCAAATTGTTAGATCATTTAACTCAATGTTGTAACAACAACAAATAGGCAGACGTATAAGATAAAATAAAACTAAAAATTGATTAAATGTACAGTGGGGTAAATAGCATAGTCATATAAAAATATTTGGAGGTGTTCTTTTTAAATAACGCTCCTACAGAGTAGGCGGAAAATATTTTGAAACTTAAAGACAATATATGCACAAAAGATAATCCCAGTAGGGGTTACATATGGTTATTCACAGTAAGAATATCTAAGAGTTGAAATTATAGGTAAATTTTATTTTTTTCTCGAAAATGTCCTGACTTTCTAAATTTTCTATAATGCTCACAGTTCATTCTTACCATCAGAGAAAATGCTATCAATGCTGTCAAATATGAAAACGTCAAAAATAGATTATTGACAGAGCCAACAGAAAATAAAATCTTTTGATATGGTTGTTAAGCACACTTGATGTTAGAGCATAAAGTTAACAGTGCATTTCCATGTCTTTTGATAAGTGGAGCCCTACTTAGTTATGATATATTAAATTATGGAAATTTTCCTCTCTAGCTTCAGAATAGATACTAAGACTTAAGGACAGGCATTTTCTGCCATAGACATTCCCTTTGCTGCTCTCAGAAGCAGTGGGATAAGCAGCTTTAGCAAGGCCTGGAGGTCACCAGGGAGCCTTCTGCACATCCAACAGCAGGAATGTGGTGGCCGTGTCCCAGAGGCATTTGTGTGTGTTTGCTGGCGTTGCATACATCTTTTCTTTAGATAAATATGAAGTCTGTGTTGGCTTAAAGACATTGAACAGTTAAAAAATGTGGGGCAATGTTTTGAAGAGGGGGAAATCACTCTGCAAAGACAGAGCAGGGCATAGTGCAGGTAGTCAGGGAGTGGAGAGACCGTCATCAGGCAGACCCCTTAGCTACCCCTCTCACTCTGTGGGTGTTCCTCCCCATCCTTCCACCAGCTGTGACCATTCCACAGCCAGCCATAGTTCCACAGCGGTGTTAGCCAGTGAGCTTTTCTCTTCTGTAGGAGTCCCCAGCTGAAATGGTAATTTCAGTAAGAGGCTGAGGGTTTCAGGGTAAACATTCTTTTAATGGTAGTTGACAATCAAGGAGACTCCAAGAGATGGATTGCAAAACTCCAGGTGGGGGAGGACAGCTCTGGTTTGCTGGGGACAGTACAAGATGCTTATGCTCATTATCCCAAAATACCGTGCCCTCCTTTTCTATCATTGGTGCCCCTGTGTGGATGGTGAATAGGATGATCACCCTCCCTACAGACCAGGAAGAAAGGTGCTTTTGGAGAGAGGATATTTTGTGTCTTTTCCTCAATCTGTTTATGGACAACTGTATGCCCTACGTATTCATAAGACCATTCCAGCTACCCCCATGTGCAGACTAAAAGATACCGCATAATGTTGTTTGCATGATGTGACCCTAACACTGTATTTTCACCTCTCTACAGCTGTTATTTTTGAATTCATTCTTCAGGTCTGCCAATGAACATGCCTGGAAATATTCATCATTCCCTCTCTACCTACAACAGCCTGTTAATCTTCACAAATCTCGCTCTTCTCTCTGTGTATGTTTCTGTCTCTCTTGCCTCTGCTTTCTAAGACAATTATTAGAAACCTGGAATAGATCATTGGCTTTTCCTTCAGCCTCAAATTCTGTATTTAATTAGCCCCCAGGTTCCTTACATTGGCTCCAGACATTGCTCAGCAGGACTGTTTCCTTTCTCTCTGCAGTCATCCTAGAGCAGGTGGCCATTCATTAGACAAGGACCGATGGGACGCCTCTGCTACTCCTGCTTAGTCTACCTCAGACAGGGATGCAGCTCTTTATTTTCCCAAAAGCCACCTTTGTGATCTAGCCCTCTGCTCACAAAACATCCACATGAAAAAAGAGCCTGACTCTCCAGGCTTTCAGGACCCTTTCTTAGCCATTTCCCACGTGTTTCCATGACGTCGCTCCTCATTCCTGGACAGTGTGAGTCACTTGAGTGGGACCCACTGGCCTCCTCTCTAGACCTGCGGTGGGCATTCTCCCCTCACTCCTGAGAGCAGCAAGTTCTCTCCCTTTCACTCCCCAGCACAGGTCAAGTCCCATTCCTTCAGGAAAAGTTCTCAGGTTCCTTCAGCCCCTGTAACTTTTTTTTTTATTACTGATATCCCCTGAGTCTCAAAATAAAGAAAAAGATTATATTATACTCTATTTTTTAGTAGCTATGCTGTATTACAGGAAAAGTTAACTCACATGTTAGTGACAGTGATGATGTTGTATGCACTGCTGTTACTCCCTCCTCAAAGCTAACCCCAGGCTGGAAATCTGAGGGGACCTAAAAGGGATGGTAAGGACGTACTTATCCAGCTCACGGGTCAGTAAAGTGAGGGATGTGAAACCCTGCTTCTGTCATGCATGATACACTTGACTGTTGATTGTATTACCATTGTTTCAGTGTAATTTGATCATATATTTTTACTGATAATTCTGTCTTAATTTTCATCATAGTATATATTGGCTTTTCTGTTAATCGTATATATGAGGTCTATACAGTGGAGACACTAAAGTCTTCGAATTATAGAGAGAAAGAGGAAATTTTCATTTTAATGCCTCATTTAATGCTTCTGCTTTAAAGCAAAAGAAAGAATTATATATATATATATATATATACACAGAAGATCTCCTTTGGCTAATACTATCTTCCAGGGTTCCGTGACTATAACAAATTCATCAGAGGGAGAACCTGATGTGATGACACAGTGTTCCTTCCCCGGAGGGAAAGACGAGAGTGTAGAAATGTTTCCTTCTAATTAAATTAAAGTGAAATATTTCATTGAACTATCATAACTTCCATAATATTTTTAGAAAAGAAATCTCTGCGATGTTCATGAATCATCATTGCATATAGGAAAATTAAATGAGATGAAATTAAATGATAAGAGTTGAGTACTTGATAGAAGTAAAAGGTGTAATAAAGTAGTTTTAAAAGTTTTTTGTTAAATAGATTTTTTAAGGCCAGTTTTAGACTTACAGGAAAATTTTGGTGATACTGCAGTGTTCTCAAATACCCCACACTCCGTTTTTTCTTTTACTAATATTTTTATTACAATGTTGCATTTTTTGCAGTTAATAGACCAACATTGACACACGGCTATTAACTAGATGCCCTGTGTCACATAGTTTCTTTCTGTGGTCTTCTGCATTGAAAATTTGGCTTTCTTCCCATTTGTTGATTTCTGTTATGGGCTCAAGTATATTTATTTCATGCTTTGTATTATAATCCAATGCTCCTTCTTATTTTTTACCCTGATTTTCTAGGTTTGCACATTGTAAACCCTTTTAGCTGGCTACTAATTGGGTCTTTTGACATGCCTGCCTCAATGAGGGTTTTTGTTTCTGACTTATTTTTGGAACACGTCTTTCTTTCTGACACTAAAAATGATCATCTTGTAAATTGGGTAACCCAAACCTAGAAACAGCTATTTTGATTTTTTTAACACTGTTTTTTAACCTAAGCTTTATTTTTCCCCATTTCTCAGTTTGTGTGACCCTCAGTCGTGTCAGTCCACTAAACCTCGGGTAGACAGCACAGTCACCCACAGTTGACATCCTCTAGAGTGAGGCTTCCAGCTGTTGAGACTTAGGCTTCACGCAGGTGCCTGGGCAATTAACAGAGCCTTGACATTGTGCAAAGAAAGAGGAGAAGGCTTGTGACAATGAGGAGTATCAGGATTTGAGGATGAGGACCGAAGTTCTGGGTGCATCCAACTTAGCATCAAGTGGTGCCTCGTAGGTCGTTTCAGCCTTCAGAGATTCTTACTTGAATCTTCTTTCAATTTGCGTTCTCTTTCTGTCCCAGAATCATGCTTGACATTTACTTGTCATGTCTTCACAGTCTCCTCTTGGCTGGGACAGTTTCTCAGACTCGTCTCGTTTGTCATGACTGACAGTTTTGAGCAGCACCGCTCAGGTGCATCATAGGTTGCTCCTCCAGGGATGTGTCTGAAGTTTTAATCATGAGGATACTGCAGGGTGGGGTTCTGGGACACAGACCACACAGGTAAAGTGCCTTCCCACCACATCTAATCAGGGCCATATACTGTGATGTATATATAGCCCTCTGTGTGTGTGTGTAACCTATATCTGTGTGTGTGCGTGTGTGTGTAGGTATGTATGTTTGTGTAGGTATGTATGTATGTGTGTGTAGGTATGTATGTGTGTATATACCACACAGGTAAAGTGTTTTCCCACCACATCAAATCAGGGCTATATACTGTGATATATCTGTGATATTTATAGCCCTGTGTGCGTGTGTATACATATATATGTGGGTGTGTGTGTAGGTATGTATGTATATGTATATATATATATATACACACATATATGTGTATATATATATATATACACACACATATATGTGTATATATATATATATATACACACACATATATGTGTATATATATATACACACATATATATGTATATATATACAAATATATATATATATACAAACATATATATATATACAAACATATATATCCACATACACACACACACACACACACACACACACATATATATATATATATATATATATATATATATATATACACATACCTCACAGGTAGTCTTCCCACCACATCGAATCAGGTCCATATACTGTGATATATATAGCCCTGTGTGTGTGTGTGTGTGTCTGTGTGTGTGTGTGTAGGTATGTATGTATTTATGTGTGTATAGGTATGTATGTATGTGTGTATATACCACATAGGTAAAGTGTCTTCCCACCACATCAAATCAGGGCTAATTCACTGTGCATTGCTAATGCTTAAGGGATGAGGAGCTACACTTTGCCTTCTTGGGGGCTCTATATCCATGTAAATAATTTCAGTCTTCTGCACTGGAAATTTGGATTTTTTTCTCAGTTAGCTCTATCAATATGGACTCAAGTATATTTATACTTTGGATTATAATCCAATGATACTTTTTCTCTTGCCCCAGTTTTCTAGTTTTGGACATTGAGAACTTTTTAAGCTGGCTGTTGGGTCCTTCGACATGCCTGCAACAATGTAGGTTTTTGTTAGTGATTTCTTTTTTAGACACTTCCTTTCTGACACTAAAAATGCTCATCCTGTATATGGTGTACCCCAAACCTAGAAACAGCCATTGCTCCAAAGGGCTTTGCTTCATTTTATTGGATAAGGTATTAGAAGATATTTTTATTCTGTGTTTGTTGTGGTCATTTTAAGTGACACTTACCTATTACCCTTGTATTGAGTTCACTAATTCATGGCATACAAAAATACGTGTCGAATACAGATGAAATGATCACCTGTTGACATCAAAAATGGAACACAGCATGTGGACGTAAACACTAAGCGTTCCTCCTTCACTTTTACTACCATCACACTCCGTTCCCGTGACATCCTGTAACCCACAGAGTTAATGACGTGAAATGGAGAGCCAACGTTATGTAACTTCACTCCATACAAAGTTTTACTTTTTCCTGCTTTAGATTATAAATTAATGGCTAATGTTGAAACAAAATCATCTCTTTATAGACAGGTAGAAGATTAGAGAAATGCACATAGAAAAAATGCTAATCTTCAATAAATGACTTCGAACTAAAATAGAAGGGGCTTTCTTCCATCTCAGCCACCTACTTCCGTGTTCACCCCAGACCTCGCCATAACCTGTAGCTATATCATGCTGAACCTTTGAACTCACAACTTTTTATTCATAACATTTTCATCACAGCAATGAGTTTATATCAGCAGAGTTGCCACTTTTCATCATTATTCCTCTTAAGTCCCCACTTCCGTTCTTAATTTGCATGGCCTCCATAGTCCACCATCATAAATACTTATTTTGATCAACTCAATTTACTTGATCCTTTTCCTTCACTACAATTGCTTGGCAGTCCATCAACATAAGTTAAAAAAACTGTATTTGTCTAATATGTAACCATAAGGACCTCAGGCTTTTGAATAGTATACCAAAACATGCATACAGACTTAGAAAATGTTGAAGATTATATAGCTAACATTTGACTAACATTAAGATATGGGGACTTTTAAGATATAAGAAAATAAATGAATGTGTGCACTAAGATGCATTTTTTTTTTACGAAGAGGAGAAATCAGCATTTTGAATCCATGAATAAAAAAGTAATGCATTGCTTTTAAAAATGTATAATGCTGTGGTTCCACTGCAAAAGGAAATATCCCACGTCTGATATTCAAGCCTTAGGTTTATTACATTTTCTTTCCCCAGATCTGTCCTCCTCTTCATTTCCTCCATAAAAACCTAATGCTTACTTAAAAAACAATAAAATATGTTTAGTACAAAATGTAACAAAGTTTCTCTCAAAACCCTGCCTTTAAAACTTTAACGTGGCTGTTGCCGGCAGTCTGGGTATCTTGGCCTCTCCAGCACAGCAGAGGTTCAGCCTCGAGGATCTAGAAACCTACCTGTTGACCTGGTCCTAATCCCCCAGGGTTAGAGCATGGAGCCCAGGAGTGTGGAGCTGAGCCTTGACCACCTGTAAAGAATCCAGAAATGAAGCCACTCAGCTATACCAAGTTAGTGCTACTGTGTAACTCTCAAGGGCAACAAAGACCACGAAAACAAAACGCCCCATTTAAAGGGCAGTAACTTCAAAGGAAAATGGCCATTAGAACTTCACAAAAGAGCGTGAACCAGCACAAGAACTCAGGTAACTCTAAAAGCCTGTATGTCTTCTTACCTCCAACCAGTCATTCTAGAGCCCCAGCAATGGATTCTAACTAGACTGAAATGGCTAAAGTATCATAGAATGCAGAATCTAGATGGCAATGAAGCTCATCAAGATACAAGAAAAGGTTGAAACACAATCCGAGGAAAACAGTAAAATGATCCAAGACTTGAGAGCCAACATAGCCATTTTAAGAAAGGACTAAACTGGACTTTGTGAAATAAATTCACTAAAGGAATTTCAAAATACAGTTGGAGACATTAACAGCATAACAGACCAAGCTCAGAAAGGAACCTCAGTTCTTGAACATCACTCCTTTGAAGCAACACAAACAGACAAAAATTAAAGACAAATGAATTTTTAAAAATGGAAAAATCCAAAAATATGACATTATGTAAAGAGATCAAACACAGCTCATTGGTATTCCAGAAAGAGAAGCAGAGAGAACAAGAAACTTGAGAAACAGATTTGAAGATACAGTCCATGGAAATGTTCCCAATCCCACTAGGGCAGTTAACATGCAAATGCAAGAAAGTCAGAGAATCTCTGTGAAATATTATGCAAGATGACCCTCCCTAAGTCAATATCATCAGATTTTCCAAAGTCAATGAGAAAACGAAAACAAAAAAACCTTAAAGGCAGCTAGAAAGAAGGAACAGGTCACTTGAAAAGGGAGCCCCATCAGGCTAACAGACATTTCAGCAGAAACCTTACACACTGGGAAAGACTGGGGGCCTATATTCAATATCCTTAAAAAGTAATTCCAACTAAGAATTTCATATATTAAATCTCTTGCATGTTTTGGTTGGGTGCTTTGATTCAGGTTCAATATTTGGTCATTATTTTAGTAAGAGGCAGTTTGTTAAATTGATTATTCTAATATTTTAAAAAATTCTTAACTGAGAAAATGTAGAGTCTTCTACAATGCAAGAGAGGACATTGTATTACTAAAAAGAGATTACCGTAAATCATTATTGACTATAGTTGGTCACCCCATTGTGCTATCAAAAAGTAGGCCTTCATCCTTCTCTTTTTTTGTAACCATCAACCATTTCCACCTCCCCTTGCCCACACCCTCCCTGGCCCCTGGTAAACTTCCCTGACTCTCTATGTCCATGAGTTCAATTGTTTTGATTTTCAAATCCCACAACTAAGTGAGAGCATGCAATGGACCCATAAAGAAAACTAGATACATACCCACAATGGAGTACTATTTCAGCCGTAGAAAATGAGATCCTGTCGTTCACAACAACATGGATGGAAATAGAGATAATTTTGTTAAGTGAAATAAGCCAGGCAACAGAGCCATGTAGTGCTTTTGAAAGCTGCCTACAAGTTGTGTGGCCCAGCACTGTATTTCGCAGGGACCTTGGTCCACCTGGAGGAGGAGTCCACAGCTTGTCTTCTGGTTAAAATCCCCTGTCACGGAAAAGAAAAGTATTTTATTAAATCCCCTAATATCCTATGGAAAATATGGCTGTACAGATGTAATGGACTTTTTTCTTCACTGTACTCATGTAAATTACGCTCTATCATAATTCTATTTTTATAAAATAGAATTGGAATTTTAATTTAGTCCTCATTTTTATATCAATTAAATTATCTCAGACTTTCTTTTCACAGGTTCCTTACGTATCGTACCTCTAACCCTTGTCTTGCTTTCTCTTACTCTTCTGATAGGAAACTTCTTTAAGGAAGAACAAAACAGAAGCAGGCAGCAAAGCAGAGAGTGGGGAGCATAGAATAGGGCAACTGCATTTCACAGAGGAGCAAACTTGAACTTTACCACTTTTTAACCTTGCATGACCGTGGCCATTACCTGACCTTGCAGGGCTCAGTTTTGTAATCTGTGAAATGGAAATGGAATATTGTCAACCTTATTAGGCTGTGATAAAAAATGAGTGGTTATTTGAAAGTACTTAGGAACAGAGCCTGAGATACAGTTAGACTGCAGGTACCAGGCATATAATCTAATATTTTAAAAATTAGTTTATCTTGTATTATTTCTGAGTAGGTAGTAATCTTTACTTTTATAATGATGTCTTTTTCCTCCTGCTTTTTGAGTAACTTAGGTATTCCACTGAAAACCAGTTGTCTAACTTAAACCTCACAGCTTCATAAGTCTAATTTTGCCCTTTGTACAAATGATAAAGCTTGAGCCCAGAGACTGAGTGACTATTTCAGCATTCACACAGTTGTAGCACGAGAGATGACAAAACATCTGTTGAGCACCAAAAAACAAAAACCACTTTTTCGTTTCTATACAGCATTAATTTTAAGAAATATTTTATTTAAAAATGTATTTAAATATTTTTATTATACATTAAGTTCTGGGGTACTTGTGCAGAATGTGCAGGTTTGTTACATAGGTATACACATGCCATGGTGGTTTGCTGCATCCATCACCCTGTCATGTAGATTAGGTATTTCTCCTAATGTTATTCCTTCCTAATGCCCTCACCCCCTGTATCCTTCCCCTAGTCCGTCACCCCCTGACAGGCCCTGGTATGTGGTGTTCCCCTCCCTGCATCCATGTGTTCTCATTGTTCAACACCCACTAATGGGTGAGAACATACAGTATTAGTTGAATACCCACTGTCAGTCAAGTATGCTTCAAGTTTCCTGAAAAGATTCAGAATAAATTCACCTGCTATCAGAAGCCTAATTCTAATTTGAGGAGACCTGTCAGTGCTTAACCAATATTAAAGATAAAGAAGACCACAGGCTTGTGATCAATTCTGTGAGAAACTCTGCGATTAAGAACCCAGGAGGAACAGGAAGTACCAGTGAGAAAGAAAAGCTCATGACAAGGGTTTTTTCTGTGACTTAATAAAACATTTAATTCCATACACATGGCTTTTATAGACGGAGTTTGCAGCAACTTACCATTAGGGTAGGGAGCCGTGTGATGTTAATCCTACAACAGGTGAGGGGAGGATTTGTACTTCCCACGGACCTGATTACATTTGGGGACCACCTTTAAGTAAAAGCAGAGTCGGGTAGGTAGATCTGTGTTCATCAGGAAATCAATCTTAGATGATAAAATTACCCACTAAAATGGTGATAAATGCCACACATTTACTAGGTGACAGTCACTTGGATGTGTAAGTTCATCCTCTCAGATCATCCTCACAGCCAAACCCACAGAGAGGAAACCAAACATCCAGAGACGTTAAGTCACTTGTCCCAGATCCCACATAGTCAGAGACTAGAATTGCACCCAAAGACGGTAACAGGTAAATGATCTGGAGCTCCAAAATTGGGATGGCATTGACCTTCGGCTAATTCAACATCCTAACCACATGGAAAGTCTCCAATAGGGAAGCGTTCTTTCACTGCATGTTGATGTTTCACTGTGAGTAAAAGGTAGGGGCTGTTTAGTATTTAGGTGTCTCTTGTCTCTGGACTTGCAGTGAGTCTTGTTACTAATAACAGGAGAGGCAGTGGGTTCCTGCACCTAGCCTGTACACACTGTGGATCTTTGATCTTCTCATTGACGAGGATCCTTGGAATGAATGTGGAAGTGGGCCAGGTCACAGCACTCCTGTGTATAGACAAATGCACAAAACCCAGAGGGCTGAGGTTTCCTACCCAGAATCACCCCACACATAGGCAAGGGGAGTGTGACTCAAATGTGGGTCTATTGACTCTCGAGTTAATTCAGTCTTTTAGAATACCACACAGTCTCCAAAGAACACACACCTCTTCTGCCAAGAGGATTTGAGATCTCTGTTCAATTCCGAGGAGGCAGCCGTCTCTATCTAGTTGACAGGCTGGGGAAGTCTCTAAGAGACCAAGAGGAGAGATTCCATCTTGTCTTTAAGGAATGGGTGAGCTTTAAATTGCTACAGAATATAGGAAGAAAAAGTTTCTCTAGTTAACAGGCTCATGTGACTTTAAACCCTGTTGATAACTTCTGTTGAGAATTACAGTGTTCAGATACATTGCACCTACTGAGATCCTGTAAAATAATGCATTGCAGCCATATATACATAAATATGTCTATTGAATGAAATGTTCTTAAAGAGTGAAGTAACTGCAGAAGGAGGGACTCCTTTCTCTACAGATACTGCAACTTAGGCTCAGGGACTTTGGTTAAATTTCTGATACCCAAGGAGCTTATTAGTAACTGAACTGGGCTACATCTCTGCTTTCTAAATTTCTACCCTAGCATTCCTGCATTTATTAATACCTCATGTGTGACATGAATACTTCATTGGTATCATGTATATCAATTTTGCTACATATATAGGCTTATGTATATACACACATATATTTATGTAAATTAAATGTGTGTGTCTGCACAAAAGGCTCTGGAAGGGTGTTACTAAATGTACTAATAGTTCAGCTTTTTTTCTTTTCTTTGTTCACTGTCCTGCATTTTGAGGTTTATGGTGATAGTTGGTGAAACTATGTTTAAAAGTAGTTCGAGCATTGAAATCAAGGCAGTCTGACTTGATTTATAACTTGTTTACCCTCATCTTCCCTAGCAAAGCTTTATTGCAACCTAATTGCTTTTTGAAATCATATACACTTATCTTGAGAGAGATTTTGATGATTAAGCTGCAAATATCTGGCTTCTTATGAGTAGAAAGAGTATGCAAAAAACCAAGTCAGCAGTAAAAGGAATTCGTGAATTGTTGCATGATATAGTTATGCCCTGTTAGACTATTAATTTCAGAAAACTTTTTCTTTAAAGAGCCAGATAGTAAGGGTTTTAGGTTTTGTGGGCCATATCATCACTACAGCATCTCACTTCTGCTGGTATTGCAGAAGGAGCCATACACCATGTAGAAATGAGAGAGTGCAGCTTCCCTCACTCCAACTCTGTGGAAACTGAAATTTGAATTTCATATATTTTTCACGTGTCATGAAATAGTCCTCTTCTTTTTCTTTTCCAGCATTTAAAAGTATAAAATCATTCTAAGCCCATGAGCCTTACAAAACTAGGCAGCTGTCAGATGGCACCAGCTGGATCTGGCCCATGGCTGCACTCCACACCCACTGGTAAAAGCAGAAGTTCAACAAGACCCACAGTGACATTCATTTGGTACATAAAATTACATTATACCCCAGAAGATATTCATGCCCAAATAAAGTGAACGTCATCAAAATTTTGCATGCATGGAAATTTTGAGAATAAATTAGCTGATAACAGCATGTATGTATATACAAATATATACGTATATATCTAAGTATATGTGTAAATAAAGCAGCAGCTACTGTATATTCCTTAGGACAGAAGTCACATGGGAAGGAGAAGAAGAAGATGTTTATTGCATATCTTATCTTACTTATTTATTTTGAGACAGAGTTTTGCTCTTGTTTGCTCAGGCTGGAGGGCAGTGGCTGGATCTCAGCTCACTGCAACCTCTGCCTCCCGGGTTCAAGCGATTCTCCTGCCTCAACCTCCTGAGTAGCTGGGATTACAGGCATGCACCACCACACTTGGCTAATTTTTTCTCTTCTCTCTTTTTTTTTTTTTTTTGTATTTTTAGTAGAGACAGGGTTTCTCCATCTTGGTCAGGCTGATCTCAAACCCCAGCCTCAGGTGATTTGCCTGCCTTGGCCTCCCAAAGTGTGTTGGTATTACAGACGTGAGCCATCATGCCAGGCATATTGTACATCTTCAACTGGAGTTCCATTCTTGAGTCTCTATTTTTTTTTGAAGTTTACAATTATATCACTATGATTTTACATTAAAATATAAATATTTAAGTTCTATTGATCACACTTTTAAATCTTGTCACACTATTCTGGTATATCTCCTCCTCTGTCTCCCTCCTTCCTCATTCTCTTTTTATTTTATTTTTCTACTGTATAACAATAACAATTTGGCTTGAGTATCTCTTGATCTCAAATTAATTCTGATTACTTGTGAAGTTTTTGAAGCCTTAGGGTGAAGAGAACTTTAACATTATAGGTAACCTGTAGATCTTGCATTTATTTAAGCATGCTCTTTATTTTTATCCTAAGAGACTAATACCAGGCAGAGCATGGAGACTCACAGATTTTCTTTTCCAACTGTTCATTTCCAAATTAACTAAAAATGGCAATGCAGAGTAACTATGAGTAAAGTAATGCCATGTTGATGAGGAGAGAAATATCTTGGGGTTGGTAAAATAGAAACTCTTAATATTTCAAGCCTTAGATTAAATATTTGATATTTAGATTATTGGGTGTAATGCAGTGAACTCAGTTCTGCGGTCCTGTTATGAATGGCTTAGGCAGCTGACGTAATATCAGGAGAAAATCTGAAGAACAATAATGGCCAGATTAGATTTATAAGATTACTTCACAGTCCACGAACCTCTAATTCTAACACGTAAGGGAATCTTTCAACTGAAAACCTTTAACTACTTAAAAACACACCACATGTGTGAGAATTTGCCCCCCATATTTGGAGATCATTCACCAAAGTGACCCCAGAGTTATAACGTATTCTTCCTTTGGTAAAGATACATTTTAATCACTGCATACAATGTAAGAATTTTGTAGCAATTGAAATTCATATGTCTTCATACAGCTGCAAAGTCTTCGAATTGCTATTCTCACATTTCATGTACTGAAATTAAAAACGTAATATATCCATCCTGGTCGACATGGTGAAACCCCGTCTCTACTAAAGATACAAAAATTAGCTGGGCATGGTGGCGCATGCCTGTAATCCCAGCTACTCAGGAGGCTGAGGCAGGGAATTGCCTGAACCCAGGAGGCGGAGGTTGCGGTGAGCCAAGGTCACGCCATTGTGCTCCAGCCTGGGTAACAAGAGCGAAACTCCGTCTTAAAAAAAAAAAGTAATATGTTTATTAGGATTTAAAGGGGTAAATTAATTATATTTCCAACCTCTAGATTTTACAGAAAAGAACAGAGATGGCTCATCAACTAAGAGTGGGTGCCAGTGTCAAGTGGGTCAGGGGCTGAACATGCCAGACTCCTACTGTGAGAGGAGAGCTCAGTTCCAGTAACTTGAAGCCGAAGAAGGTGCCCTCAGTTACCTGCTCCATCAGTGAGCGTGGTGAGAACAGAAAACACGGGCAGGAAGCCTTCACTATGAGGTGTGTGCAGACTACACATACAGGACACAAGAATAAAGCACACACAGTGGAAACAGCCAACATGCTTACCAGTTAGATGTAAGAATGGACTGAAACAGACATTAAAATGAAAGCCTGTTTAAAATGCTCTGAAAATTAAACAAAAGAAGAACTTTTGATCCAAAAATCCCCCTACTGGGTATCTACTGAGAGAAAAAAGGTCATTATCCCCATTTAATCTATTAAACATGTTTTGATGGAATTTGGTGGTTTTCTTCAATCTAAAAATACTCAAATATGTAACTCTCTCTCTCTCTCTCTCTCTCTCTCTCTCTCTCTCTCTCTCTCTCTCTCTCTCTCTCTCTCTCTCCATTTTTCTCATTTACCTGCCTTCTCATGAGAGCTGAGAAACCAGGTAACATATTAAGTTTGATAAACTCATTTTGCTTTCAGTTTTCTGGGAGAGGGGAATCTATAACGGGAATTCAAACACCTGCCTCACTTATATCATAAGGTAATATACAAGTGTTTCAAAAATATATTCAAAGATAATATACAAGTGTTTCAGACATTTAAACTCTAGATAAACATCCATCTGTTTATTTTTTGAGTAGACACGTTCTCATATGTTCAAGGAGAATGTGGTAAGGTTGAGTCATGGTGAAGCCTTGTATCTATGCTTAGTGCTAGTGCAGCCACCAGCTTTTCTACAACATGGAGTGATTAAACATTCATGACTCTGATTTCCTCTCTGACATTCCAAGCCATGTATTACAATTTTAGCTAACACAGATGTTTGGTGTTCTCTCCTAGCATGCTGTTTCAGTTCTATTGGGGGATGGTATATTTTAATAGTTACTTAACGACCAGGTTTGGGAATATTAGAATGGTTTTCCAACCTAGAAAGAGGTTAAACAGTTCAACCGTTTCATCACCTTAGTAATACTCAATAACTTGGTTCCTTTGGCATAAAATGACACCATGTTCTACAATGTTGTTGCTAACGTAACATCAGAAGGCTCAGGATGATAATCTATGAAGATGTGCTGTGGATGTGCTGTTTGGGATTGTGCTATCATTTTTATATTTAAATTTTTAAAATTTACTTTCAGGCAAGTTCATAGGCAAATTAACAATATGGAAGCAGTATTCTCATGCAGGTTTCTGAAATGATATATAGCTGCATAGACACTGGCATGGAGAGGAAAGAGCCTGAGGAATGTGCTGAACAGCCACGCAGGTGTTAGGAAAAAGTGAAACAATACATCATCCTGTAGGGCTGATGAAGTTCCCTAATATACCTCAAATGAACATTGTGTAAAAACAGCTTGCTGAACACGCTCTTTTCCCTGGCACTGTTGCTGTAAACCAGATGAGCCATAATTAAGTGTGGGTCACTGAGGAGAGGAACACTGGTTTTAATGCTGGAGCCATTTGTAAGCCAGCAAATAAGTCAATCAAATGCGTGAAGGGGAAAAACGGAAATCCCCGTGAACCCCAACAAAAATTGTGATTCACGAAGAAGAGACTTCTCATGCCTGGTTTTGAATTCTGGGAGTAATGAGTAAAGTCAGATTGAGAAGGTTTAACGGATCACGTTGGACACCACTTTGCTTTCTAGTTGAATTACTCATGTGCTTCAGGGCATGCTACTTGGGGTTTATTTATGATCTATTATATTTCCTAGGAAAGGTCTGGTTTTTATATTAGGAGATCATATGCAGTGGATGCATTTGAGCAATTTCAATTAAACAATGTATTAGTCTTCTCACACTGCTAATAAAGACATACCAGAGAATGGGTCATTTATAAACGAAAGCGGTTTAATGAACTCAGAGTTCTACACGGCTGGGGAAGCCTCACAATCATGGTGGAAGGCAATTGAGAAGCAAAGTTACATCTTACATGGTGGCAGGGAAGAAAGCTTGTGCAGGGGAACTCCCCTTTATAAAACTATCAGGTCTCTTGAGATTTATTCACTATCACAAGAACAGTGCTGGCGAAACTGCCCCCATGATTCAATTACCTCCACCTGTCCCTACCCTTGACCCATGAGGATGATTACAATTCAAGGTGAGATTTGGGTGAGGACACAGCTAAACCATATCAGAGAACATAACTCTTACGTGATCTTATTCCAGGTAAAAAGAAGTGAAGTTGAGAATATCTGTGATTTTACCGTTACTACAACGTAGTGTATTATAACTTGTGGAAATAATATCCACAGGAAATAATGAGTCTCTTTAATGTTGCATTCGAAGCCTTGGTAGAATTTATCTTTAATTAGCCCTACAAGCTTGTATTTCATTATAAATATTTTGCCTAATTCTTTCTAGCATCATCTTCTGAGGTAATTATGACTGACAATCAATACGAAACAAAGAGAAATGGGAACAATCTTGAGTTGGTTTGAACCCTCTTGAAATTGATGCCAACATCCATGTCCACATTTCATCAGTAGATTCGTCTGCCCATGGCTCCCACAAATGACTCTTACATCTCAGAAATGAGGGGTCCTATGTGTATTCCTGAAAGTAAATCTTAAAATGCATAAGTTTTTATAAATGGCTTTTGTAGGGGAAATACTATGACATTAACCTCGTCAGTGTCACTCTGGGCGAATGACTTAACTCTTCTCAAACTTAGTTACATGCAAAATGAAGGGATGACATGGATGACTTCTGCCATCCTTTGCAACTGGCAAATTCCATATTTTTTGAAACTTGGGTCACTAAAAATATGTTGTGGAGAATACTTCAAATTTTTTTTTGAGTTGAAAATGAAGCATTTACACCAGTGTTCCTCATTCCCTGTGGATCTACACATGTTTGATGTTTGAAGATTATCAGAGAACATTCTAAATGTTGAATTTTAATTTTTATGAGGGCATACAATAATTTTATCATTTTCTAGGTGACCTGGAAGAACTCTCATGAGCAGGTGAGGTCATTTGCATTTCAGTCCTTATTTTGGTGCTTATGATTGCATTAGCTCTAGGTGGGGCTCACTTATTCGTCCCGGGCAATAAGAACCTAAGTGGACTTAATGTGTGAACTATATTCTAAGTTACAGCCAGAGGCCAACTCATTCTACTCTACAAAGTATTCCAGCAGTAGAAGGAGAGTGGCTAAAAGTGAATGGCTGTAGACCACACCGGGACACGTTAACTTAAATGATCGACATTGCATTAATCAATTTTATACAGACGTTTCAAGCCACCTACTTTTTTTTTTAAAGAATATTACATGAAGGCTATGATACCTTGAATGTCGTTGTTTCTACATATTGGTTTCTATAGTGTGTAATCCACAATCAAGTCTTGCCGTATATAATAACCAGGGTCCTGGACATCTCCTTGGCCTGGGATTTGGCTCTGTTCCTATTGAGAAGCCGGATTCCAAGTACACAAAACAAGTGACAATTTCACATTTTCTCAAGTGGGTCTTGCTCATCCTAGAACGCATTTTTCTTTTCCATGTTTGGGTAATCCTCCTAAAGGTCCAAGTGTCCCCTCCGAAGACATCCCGCCTAGGAAAACTTTTCTGTAATCCTCTGTGACCTCCTTTCTCACTGCCAAAAGAAGTGAAGTCTCTTTCAGGATTTACTCACAAATCATTCATTTAAAGCCAAAGTGACTGGCCACTTTCTACCCTCATGAATTTCACAATTTATGTTCTCTGAATTTCCTTCCTAACCTATAGATTTGGCACAGTAATATCTATGGAGCTCTGTTTTTTAAACATTATTTTCAGTAACTCTTTCTAACTTGTTTATTACAATAACCAGAATGAGCCATGAGGGGAGAAGAGAGGAGAACAAGAGGAATGGGGAGATGCCTCAGATTTTCACTTAGTGTTTTCATATAGCTGGAGAAACATTTAGCATTGAAAAAATAATCTCTTCTTAGGAAAGCATGATGCATTCTAATATTTACTTCTTGGGAAGACACGATATAGATGGAGCTTTAGTTGTGAGGGTGAAATGGGTACATTTTACTAACTCCTAGAAGTTATTAGTTATTAGAACTTATTAGAAGTGTTGCCTAGATTTGCCTCAAACCTCTGGGCTCAAGCAATCCTCTGGCTTCAGACGCCCAAAGTGCTGGAGTTACAGGTATGAACCCAGTGTGTTTCTTCAATAGTGGCAGCCAAAACAGAACTTTAATTACAATTAAAGTTAACCAGAGAGGCAAAATTAAATTATTAAAAGAAGCTTAAAAGGATGAGTTGGAAAAAGCAAGTACGTTTCAAGAAAGACAGTTGTGTAGACACTGCCCACCTTAGAATGCACATCCTCTCCCCTCCACCCACAGGAACGAGTGCCACAGGCAGATGGTGTCTTCACATCTAAGGAAAGCAAAGTCATCTTGCTAAAGTAACGGGATGCTGGGAATTGGGGAATTTAAGAATAACCTATCAAAATTCAATGAGCCGTGATTGGGCTTAGAGAAGAACAAATGCAAGTTTGGTTTGGGAGGAGAAGTAGATAACCTTGACATAATGAATTTAAAAAAATCCACCTTTGGTCTAGTAAATTTCATTAGGCAACTCTCAATTTCCCAGCCCATTGCATAGGCCAGTTTCATTTTCTCTCGTTGTCGGTGTGGAAGTACTCATTGAATGAATGTGGAATGAGTACCTAAGCCTCCCCTCCCAGCTCCTTCAGGCTGGGAGTTCACTGCTGCAGTGATCTTACATGTGTGTGTGGTTTCCAGCAGGCAGAGTACCATGTGGTTTGTTGAATCAAGGTTGGCTTATGAGGTAGAATAAATCATAGCATATCCTAAGCTTTGCATTTCATTTTTTTTGTTTGTTAGTTTTGTTTTGTTTTGTTTTGTTTTGTTTTGTTTTGTTTTGTTTTGTTTTGAGACAGAGTTTCGCTCTCGTTACCCAGGCTGGAGTGCAATGGCGCGATCTCGGCTCACCGCAACCTCCGCCTTCTGGGTTCAGGCAATTCTCCTGCCTCAGCCTCCCAAGTAGCTGGGATTACAGGCACACGCCACCATGCCCAGCCAATTTTTTGTATTTTTAGTAGAGACGGGATTTCACCATTTTGACCAGGATGGTCTCAATTTCTTGACCTCGTGATCCACCCGCCTTGGCCTCCCGAAGTGCTGGGATTACAGGCCTGAGCCACCGCTCCCGGCCCTGCATTTCATTTTAAGACTATTTTGGTTTTTCCCCATTTCTTGGTTCACAGTTTGTGTGCCCCTCCGTTGTGTCAGCGCGTTAGACTTCAGGTAGACAGCACAGTCACCCACAGTTGGCACCCCCTGGAGTGAGGCTTCCAGTTACTGAGACTTAGGCTTCAGCCAAGTGCCTGGGCAATGAATAGAGCCTTGCAATTGTACAATGAAAAGAGAAGACTTGTGAAAATAAGTGGTGTCAAGATTTGATCATGAGGACTGAAGTTTGTGATGCATGCAACTTAGCATCAAGCGGAGGCTCATAGGTCGTGTTTCAGCGTTCAGAGATTCTTGTTTGAAATAAGCTAAAACTAAGCCTCTTTAGTCAAGGAAAAGACAAGATTCCAGGGCTCAGGGACTAAAGGTATTACTTAAGATCCCTTGAGTCTACAGCATACGTTTGTTTTGTTAAAGTTTGGCATTATAAAGGTCATAGCACAACCTTTTCTCTAATATATTTTGGCTTCCTGTCTTTTCTTAAAGGTAACATCACATCATTAAAAAGTAACCTAAGTAAAAAAAGAAAAAGGTTATATCGTATTTTAATTTTAAGCAATTTAGAGAAATGAATATCTTAGGAAAGTTTCATGTGGGTATTTGAAAAATGTAAAATAAATGATCTTGTAACTAACGATTATAGGTATGATAGAAATTGGCCACGTTTCAAAATTTATCATTTTGCCAAATATTATAAGGGTGTGCAGTTGTGAAATTTCCTGGAGACCTAACAGTTTTCTAAGTCTATTTGGTTGCTAAATATTGAAGCGTTCCATGTTATTTATTATAAAAGAGCATGATATACAGTGGAAACGTTGTTGAAAGGGGAAAAAAGGTAGATTCTAGATAGTTTTTCATTTTCTAACTATATAACATGAGACAAATCACTAGTGCTAAGTCTGACTTTTCCTCATCATTAAAGTAAAGGTGATATTTCCTCTGCCTACCACAAAACAATGCTTCAAGAAAAATGTAAAATACAACATGTACATCCTATCATGCTCCATTCTGTGGAGCTCTTAGAGTATAGAAAAATAGCTTTCCACTGCTGCAAAAATTGTTTTAGAAAACCATTAATCTATACCAAATATTACAAACACAACTAGTAAACAAGCTCTTCTTATAGTCTTTCTGATTAAAATCTTCAATTAGTTCTCTGACGAAATTATACCACAAGCACATTTGCAAGTATTTTTTATGTGAAATGAAACTGAATTTACTCATCTTCAAACTTCAGCTCATTTTGTAATTTTTTGTAAAATATGAGCATTTCATGAGTCATGTTAATAATTTTGGAATAAATTAGGAAGAATGTAAGATTTTGGCTTGTGCCAACAGTTGGATTTTAGATTTTTCAATTTGTCCTGTTCTCTGCATATGGTGCAGTCTGAGAGTATTCTGAGGGGACTGTCTGCTTAAGGAATAATAGCTGTGGTATCACAGGGAGGAATGTTTATGACTCAATTAGAACAACAGACATGTAGTTGAAATAAGAGCATATGTGTTCATTAAACACTTCTTGATTTAACAGGGTCTTGGAAGAATAAGCAGGTTAAGGGATTGAAAGGAAGTCAGATTGGCAGTTTATTTTCTACAATTTTAACTCACGATCTTCCTAAAAATAAAGGTCAAATTACCCTGGTATAAAATTCACTTAAGTGAATATGTATGCAGGAGTCTCTCTCTCTCTCTCCCCTACCCCCAACACACGCACGCGCACACACACGCACACATACACACACACACACCTATTTATTGTGAAACAACTTTCATGATCTTTGCAGATACGACTTACTAAGTTACCTTTTTGTGGAAATAAATATGAAGATACTTCATCCAGCAAATGATCAAAAAGACCAAATATCCTGATTTATTTTTTGACGTAGTCTCATTTACAGTTCTGTGGCCTGAACAGGAGTGCACTTGAGTGGATTTTGTGCCTTTGCTATTGTGTCCTGACACTTCTATAAAGGCATCCACACAGCATGGCCTTGTTCTTGGTCATACCTGCATTCTCCTTAGACACTAAGAGAGATTCAGGAGCATTTAATATGCGTTTTATACACAAATTTTACCAAGCACAACGCCATATCCAGAGATCGCATACAGTAAACATGTTTTAGAAACAAAATGATCCTCTCTCTTTAATACTTTTGACAGGTAGTTAGCCAACCATTTGCTTTTCGTGGGCTACTGGCTTGTTTTTGCCTGGTGTATTTTAGAGTATGTGTAAATAAGATATTTTTTTTTCTCTTTATGTCAACTTGTAGTAAAATAAGTGATTCATGTTGGCCAGTGTAGTGCTTCTCATATATAAAGTCTTTTGTGTCTCCATTTTCCATTTGTGCCCTCACTTTATTCCTGTTTATTTTACTTGCTTTCGTTCTTTATTTTTCTTCTTATCATGTATTAACTTTAGAGGTTACCTCTGATGTGTTTTTTGTTTCTTTGAACAAGAGAAGATATAATATCTTTAAAAGGCATTATAGATTTCATTTAAAGTTACTAAAACTCTATCCAATAAAACTTGGCAGTACACACCTGCTAGGCACTCAAAAATGGGTTATGTGCTACAGGAGATACAAAGGAAGTTTATATTAGTAAGACACTAATTATATTAGTAAGAGACATTGTAACTTCATGCTGATGTGAAATTATATTCCAACTTTCATTGCCTTATGCACTAGAAGACTCAGAGCATATGGTCAATATCTACATCCTCTTTGGTGAACTTTAACAGGCAATGGAGAAGTACTTCTCTATTGAGATGCAGCCTTATCCTGTAATTTCATTGGTAAATTATAATTTAGTCTCCCTTAGTCTTACTTATTCTTTATAGCTGTGGTATATTCTCCTGTGTCTGTTTGCATAGAAATATTTAAGTAATGTTGTATATTTTAAATGATAAAGTCTTAGATGTCCCAAAAAATCAGAGTAAAGAGTGTCGATTATGTTATGTAGTTTTGTCCTATGCTGTAAAGAATTTTAAAGCTGTTGCCTCTTCTGTTTAGAGAGGGTCAAGATGAGTTTACCCAAAATCATGAAAGTCTTTTTCATTTTAAGCATAGTTAATTTCCAACTATTTCTAAGTCGAGATTGATAGGAGTAAAGCAAAAATTTGAACACCGATCTCTTGATTGTCACAGCAGATGTTAAAATCATTCATCTTTCCTGCCTTGGACAAAAAGTAACTTCTGAGGAGTTAAGGTGAAAAATGGTCAAAGGCAACTCCAATCTATATTTGTTTCCAATAATTAGGAAACAAACAACAACAACACACACACACAAAACCCTTAATTTTTAAGTATCCTGGAGTCCTTGTCCTCAGCCTCAAGCATCCTCCATTACAAGAGAGTTGAATCTTACTTAGCTAAACTCACTTTCAAATTAGTATTGGAAAAAAATGGAGGTCCAGCCAGATTTTAGGATTCAGCCTGAATGCTGTGGTGTTTAGAGATGTGGTGAAGGGCTCGGGCCCTGGCCTCAACCCCCATGAATTTCTACTACAGAAAATTGTAGTAGAAGAAGAAGAAGAGCTTACCATTGACTTGTCCCCTTTAAATTTTGGTAAGAATTCTGTTAATTTTTATAGCTAAAATATAAAGATAATGACATTTTTGACTAGCATTCTTTTGAGGCAAATTAGAAAAAAGTAGTATTTCAAAACTGCAATGAAGAGTTCATCTATCATTATTTTCTTATTTGAAATTTGATTCCTGCTGAAGATTGAAATGAAATCAATCCACAACAACAAAAGGCACACTCAAGCCCAAAGAGCAGCAAGTTCTCTATAACCAGGTTCTATTTCGGTTTAGATAATAATGTCATGAGGCTAATAGAGCAGAAAAGGATTGTATCAAGGGTCAGCAAATCTTGCACTAAAGGGCCAGATATTATGTGGGTCAAACTCCCTGGGGTAACTCCTCAGCCTAGCTGTGGGGGCGGACAGCAGCCACAGATGATGTGTAAATAGATGATCATGGCTGGGTTCCAGTAAAATTGCATTTATAAGCACTGAAATTTAAATCACCTATTTAGTATTTAGTATTTTTCATATGCAATGAAACATTATCCTTAGGACTTACATTTAGCCAGTTCAAAATATAAAAATCATTCCCAGCAAATGAGCTGTCCAGAAAACTTAGCAGGCCATATTTGCTTGTGTGCCACAGTTTACCAGCATGGAGACTTGGGATTAGAGAAGCCTAAAGGTCCTTTCCAGTGCTGAAGATTTCTAGATGCAGTGTTTTGATGGAAACAAATGGTCAAAGGCAACTCCAATCTATATTTGTTTCCAATAATCAGGAAACAAACAACAGCAACACACACACACACACACACACACACACACACACACACATACACACACACACACCCCTTAATTTTTAAGTATCCTGGAGTCCTGGTCCTCAGCCTCAAGCATCCTCCATTACAAGAGAGTTGAATCTTACTTAGCTAAACTCACTTAGCTATACTAGCACATGGAGGATGAATAATTTGGAGATGATAATAAGAATGTAGTGATATTCTGTTATTTTATACTAATGTAAACTACTGAAATTCCAAATGACTCTAGTCGATTTGAAGTGCATCTTTTGAAAACACTGAGGAAGAAAAGCCACTCTTTTTCCCTATTGATTGAATCCAGGACCTGGCACCCGTCTGCCTGTCAGTGCATATAACCTCATAACACACTAGTGTAGGTCCCTGCCATGGATGACCTTCCGTTGAAGGCACAGACCGGTTTTGTAGAAGAATTATCATTCTAACTATGGTGAGATGGTATCTCATTGTAGTTTTAATTTTAGATTTCTTGAAAATTGATGTTGAGCTTTTTTTTTCTTCTGAAGTCTTGTGTTTTACTCATGGAACAAAACACAAAAGAGGTCTTGTTCTCATGTCTGCCCACTGCAGCCTGGCACTCGAAACAGCCCAGCGCTCACTTCTGCTTAGAGAAATATTCTCTGCTCTTTTGGACATCAGGCTTGATGGTACCAGAATAATTAAATTTAAAAAATGGTTCAAATGATTGAAATAGAACTTTCTCAAAAGAAGATCTCAAATCACCAAGTAAATTTTAAAAAAATCAAACCATCAAGCTTTTAAAAAAAAAAAAATTGGCTGTTTGAGATTTTCTTTTGAGAAAGGTCTGTCACCATCATTTGAATCATTTTCTAATCTAATTATTGTGGTTCCTTTCTGTGACTTTCTTATATATTTTGGATACCAGTCCTTTGTCAGAGGAATAATTTGCATATACTTTCCCCCGTTCTGCAGGTTGTCTCTTCATTTTATAGTTACTTTGCTATATAAAGCTTACACTTTGATGTAATCCCAATTACTGATTTTTCCTTCTTTATTTTCTGATTTCATCATTCTACATTGCATACATGTAGGAAAATACTCTATATTGCATAAATATGTATAATTATGTGTCAAAAATAACAAAACTGGAAACAAAGCAAACAATGTGTATGTTACCTTCTAAGGTGTTCAAACATCCTTACTACACACAGAGAGCGTAAGTTCCAATGTAACTTTCATGCTCATTTCACCTCCAAACTGTAATAGTTGCTAATCTATGTGAGCACTGGTCATCAATGCAGTGTCTTGCTTGTGAGTGGACATCTGGTTCCACTATTTTCTGCTTCTCTAACCCAAAATTAGTAACTGCTTCAGCTCCCCTTGACGGCGCCATTATTTCTCTTCTTTCTAAGCCACAACCACTGGCTAACTTAATTACAGAATTCTGAGCTTGATATTTAGTGATGCTGCCTTAGAAAGTATGAAACATTGGCTAGCCATTTTTTTTCTTCAGTCCACAAACTCTTTTTTGTATGCACATTCAGAGACCAACCGACCACAATGTGTTCCATAGTGCCTGTTCTTGTACAAGTAGTATTCAAGTTGTCCTTATTGCTAGGGAATTTATTTATCTATTTATTTATTTTGAGATGAAGTCTCCCTCTGTTGCCAGGGTTGAGTGCAATGGCGTGATCTTGGCTTACTGCAATCTCAGCCTCCTGAGTTCATGCAATTGTCCTGGCTCAGCCTCCTGAGTAGCTGGGACTATAGGCACCCGGAGAGATGGGGTTTCACCATGTTGGCCAGGATGGTCTCAATCTTTTGACCTTGTGATCTGCTCGCCTTGGCCTCCCAAAATGCTGGGGCTACAGGAGTGATCCACTGCGTGGCCGATCGGTTAGTATTTTTAAAGATTCTCACAGATCCTTTTTAGAGATCAGCTACCACGTATCATATGCTAATACATATCTCTTGGTATAAAACATGTTGTTTCTACAACTGTGAAATGTGAGTGACAACTTTTGTTTGTTTTGTTGAATGATAGATATGTGTTTTTGTTTTTATGAAACATTTTTAATATCTTTGGGTTTATTACTTTGGTTCTTGAGTGCTTTTAAACAGATCTTTTGAACATAGCTGTAGTATAACTCATAACTCAACAAGTCATATGTATATATATACTTAAATATGTGTACATTTATATTCATACATATGAATATATATATACGTTTGATAATCATTTTCATCAAAAAGGGAAAAAGTAAGAGACAGAGGTAAAAATTTGTAAAAGAATGCATCTTCGAGCAGTTCGGTTTTAAAATATTTCTACCTTTGCTCAAGAGAAGATAGTAAGCACTCTCTGAGCTCATGTTTATGAGAGTATTAAAAATAATGCACCAAACCTGAAAGATGTAAAGCTGATTTGAAGGCCATATCTAAAATGTTTTGTTAAAGTAGACACATGACAGAATGAACAATTGAATGAACACGTGTAACAGATGATGGTGTCGGAGGAACCTTTGGGAAAACAGAGGAAAGTCTCCATGGAGACGGTTACAGAGAAATCTGAAAATACATGAAAAAGCAGGTTAACAAGGTATTTCTCAGTTGCTAGCGATAAGTGTGTTTGTAATAGGCTATTTACTTGAGGTGCTGGTTTACCTTGCTAAGCCAGAGAGTATTTGTGTGTGCACTTCCACATACACACTCATACCTATTTGTATATATTCACAGTTTCACAGCCCCAGTGCTTGTGGTATTGTCAGTGGCTTTACTAGAATTTATCATGCATATGAAAATACTTACTATAACTTTAAAAGCACTTCTCTTGGCAGTATTTAAAACTAAATAAGCCTTCAAAACCAGTTATTCAGTTCTCCAGGGGCATACGCTATGGGAGACGTGAAAGAGAAAACAAATTGAATTGGTAGTGTCATCTCTTCAGAGCTTTTCCACATATTTCTAATATGGAAAGTGTAGGAGGAGAAAGATGAGCCCCAGTGCAGGCAGTACATACCAAGATGAGATTCACCTATGCCCTAGTCAAAGCTCTGCTGGTTTAAAGACACAAAGAATGTGTCTCTGTGATCTCCTAGGAGATGATCACATACTCTGGTGCAGTCTACATTTTGGGTTAGTTTCTATTCGATAAAAAATACTTTATTCCAGCTCTATTGATATATAATTGACAGATAAAACTGAATGTATATAAGTTGTACAATTTGATGTTTGATATGCATTGTGAATCATATATGCATGTACATCACCATGATTAAGGTAAATAAGATATTCATCATCACATATGGTGATCGTTCTTATTACTTACTTTTTTGTGTGGTTAGAATACTTAAGGTCAGCTCTCTTAGCAAAAGAACATTATTAACTACAGTCACATTGCTCTACATTAGATCTCCAGAATGTATTCATTCTATTACTCAAATTTTCTGCCCTTTGCCCACCATCTCTCTAGATTCCCTTTCCCCAACCCTTGACAACCTCCATCCTCCTCTCTGCCTTTGTATTTGACTGTCATCTGTGCTTTTCATGCTCAAACACAGCAAGCTGAACCACCACTTGTATTTCACCAAATATACTGCCTGTTTCATGTAGCATCTGGTTTTGGAGAGGTATAAAATACCCCACATCCTTTGGTTCCTGAGATACCATGTGATTTTGAAGGCAACTTAAAATTTTAAAATGTTAAATGTGAGGGTTGGAGGAGGCACAGGTGCTGAGGGGGCACTCCAGGCTACCATACATCTGGAAAATTCTCTACCTACAGATAAATGTTCTGCATACCTTGAAGCTTTATAAAATAAAAGAAAATAAATCATTTGTTCTTCCCACTGTGTCTGTGCCTGGTACATGGGTGGCCTTCATGTCACTGTGCCTGGTACATGGCTGTATCTAGGGTAACTAGCTTCCTGCTTTTTCTTTGTGATGTTTTTGCAGGAAAGAATCACCTTTCCAAGTCCCTTGAGCTTTTTGTTTTTGTTTTTTTCTTCCTCATCTTCTGCAAGCCTGTCTACCTGGGGAGTGTCCTTCCTGTGCTAACCTCATGGGAATCACTGGCTCCAATGCTGGGCAGCCAGTTCATGTTTAGCATCACATGTGATGAAAATAAGAAATGTCTGCATATGAATCATTTTACTGTCTTATTTTCCCCTTAGCCTTATGGGGAAGTGTCCATTTGAGAGGACCACTGACTGAGTAAATGTCATACAGCAGGAAAATATGAGAGTTTGGGATGAAACCTGCCCTGGCTGATCCTGTGCTTTTCTGCCAGTTTATTGCCTGCTGTTTGGATGGCCAGAATAGTTTTTAACATTCAGAAAGTGATCTATTTTCACACATTTACAATGTAACAGACGTGTGATAGTTGTAGAATGTGTATACACATTTCTTTGTGTGTATGTTACCTATATTGTATATATAATGTACACCTTTGTCTGAATCTTGACTTGTGGTTTAAATATCCTTCTACACACACACACACACACACACACACACACACATCCCATTACCCCCAATGTGCATAAGGGAAGTAAGAATTGGCTTGGTAGACAGTCTTAGTTTGGCTCGTTGGCTTGTTGCAGATTGTGGAGTTACCATGGAAACATAGAAATGGCTTGTGCTATTCGAATGTGCAGGATCTTCAGGATGCTCCAAATTCGTATCAAGAATTTGTATCTTGAGACCAATTCTTAAAATGACTACATGGTGTAAATAAGGCCAGTTCTGTCTCCTGAGCCATGGTAATATGTGTCAGTCCATTGGACAAAGCGCAGTGCTAATACCAAACACAGATAATGAATAATCAGAAAGTTAGGGGTGTGGAGGCCGTAAGGTTAACATCAGCTATGGCTGCTGGGTGAAGCATCCTTCTGTTATTCTGCAGATGTTCTCACTAAGTAAACTGAACAGATTAGTGAGCACTGAAATCTCCAGAATGATATTGAGCATGATTAATCCCCCATAACTGCCTCATTCTAATTTGTTGAAAAACCACATTGACTAATCTTACATTTCCATTTATCTTGACTGCATTGCTTTGTGGAAAGATGCTTTCAGAACAAATGGCAATTTCTTAAATATTTTTCCGTAAGTCAAAGTCTTACTGGACAAAAGAGGAACCACGGAACATTTGTATTTCTTATCAAAATCACGCTGTAGGAGAAACAATTGTTACCCTGCATTTGCTTCCTGGAGAGGGCCACATTGATGACGTGCAGACTAGTCTATCCAGGGGATACTGCTTCTTAACCACAATGATCTGTCCCTTTGTTCAAGCATTTTCCTCTACATTTGAGTTCAAGGCCTTCAGCACTAAATTATTTTCTACAATAGTGAATATGCCGCTCAGAATTGAATGTGACAGACTTTTACCTAGTGATATGATTGCTTAATATATTGGAGCCTGAAATATGCCCATATGACATACAACTTCCTTATAAAAAATACTGGGAAACAGTTATGTAATTGCTAGCACCATGGAAACTTGCCTTCATTGCAGATTTGAGTCTCCAAATATAGATGATTAACGCCTACTAATTCAAAATGCTTGGCTAGGCCTTGTTACCTAGGCAACGATGTATTGGAAATGGGATATCTGTATTCTCTCACTATTCTTTCCCAAGTTTTTTTACCTTTTACGTTGCTTGAGAGTATGGAATTTAAAGTTAAATACATAATTTTCTGAAAGTAGGGCGATTATGACAATTTTTAAAGCCATCAGCCTGCAATAAACCCTCAGAGTACAGATTACATCCTCCCACGCCTAGAAATCTCTCCACTTGAGTTTCCTTTAAATTGTAGAAAATGGTCGTTAATAGTTAATACCTAACATAGTACAGCATAATTAGCAACAAAACCATTGAGATTCTAGAAGTGAGTAAGCAGCGTAATCAGCTATCCACAAGCAACCGTAATTATGTTAAGCAAGATACCCTAGGTTTTAGGACTGACTTTGGTAACGTAAGTATTAGAGAAACTGGAGTTACTCTAAAAAATGTTGTTAATCTCCCATTTCAGGGCTCTTACTTCACATGCTTCATTTTCTTTGTACCTTTTATTCTGATCCAAAAATCCAATAACACCTCTGCCAACAAGAGTTTTCTATGCTGCTTCCCCTTTCCTTGTCAATGAAGCATTGAAGATTTGTCACTTTTCCTTGAGAGTAGTCATCTGTGTTTGCAAGGCATCTTCTTGAGAGTAGTCATCTGTGTTTGCAAGGCATCTAAGCAAACCCTCACATTGGCTGGGATGAGGTTTTAGGGGCTGCTATGCCTTATTTCACAAATGTGGATAATAACACTGTTGACATGAGTGTGCTTGACCACTGGCTAAATCAACTCCTCAGTGATGCTGTAAATTCCTTCAGGGAATTATGGGTCTGTCCAGGGATCATGAACTTCTCAGGGTTGAGTCCCCAATGTTACGGTTAGACCTTATTGTATGTCCCATGAATCAAAGCAAGACTGTCCAATGACAGTTCAGGGACAAAACCCACCATGCTGATTTCTTCACATTACTTTTTGCTTGGACACTCCTCCTCTGCCAGTGAGCCAAGTGGAGCTGGGTAATGAATTAGATTAACCTAGAGAGTAGGCTGGAGTTTACTAAGAGGTACATTTTAAACACAATATTAAATCTATTTTCTGACCATCACAGAGAAGCAATAAAGACGTTAGTAAGAAGCTAAAAGATGTTATGGCAGCAACTTCTTATTTCTCATTTCCACTTGGGAAATGTCTGCCCTTACCTGGCCTCAAAAATTCTTTGTTTTCCATGTGTAACTGGTGCATTTTTCCGCAGCAACTTCTTATTTCTCATTTCCGCTTGAGAAATGTCTGCCCTTACCTAGCCTCAAAAAGTCTTTGTTTTCCATGCGTAACTGGTGCATTTTTCTCCTCCAGGGCCATAAAAATTACATCAGGGATCCTGTATCTCATCTGGAAGTTTAGGTCATATTTGTTTCGAAGATTCTGAGATATGCTGATGATAAAATTTGAGTTTTACTTGTACTCACCATGTTAAGTATCTCCTAGTTCCTCCTCTTTTTTTTTTTTAAGTTCTTACTCTGTTACCCAGGCAGATTTTCCTCCCTCAGCCTCCTGAGTAGCCAGGACTACTGGTGCATGCTACCAGACCAGAATAATTTTTTTAGCTTTTGTGGAAATGAGGCCTTGCTTTGCTACACAGGCTGGACTTAAACTCCTGGCCTCAAGTGGTCCTCTGACCTCATTCTCCGAAAGCACTGGGATTATGATGTGAGCCGCTGCCCTGAGCTTGCTCTGCCTCATATACCATCATCTTCCATTTTCTTCTCTCTCACTCAAACCTGGAAACCGTTTTGCCATCCAAGTATAACGTGTCGAATCATCTGATGAATGTTTTCCTCTGTGGGCAGGTAATCATGGAGCACTTTCCCACCTGTTCTTAGCAGGATGAAATAAACAACCCAAAATTATTTATGAAAGATTCTGTAGTCTTTAGAAATGTAGGTCTGAAATTGAAGTCTTATAAATTTAAACTCTTTGTCAGTCAGCTCCAGTATCTCATTTTGCGGTAGCTTTGTACAGCTGATTCAAACACCAGGCTCTCATTAACATGAAAGAGAGCCTGGACCAAGATTAGCACAGGGCATGACAAGATAAAAAATAGATTCATTATTTGACCAGCTGATGAGTCTGCCAGTATAGCTTGTGAATTTAAATCACAAAATGGTAAGAATTGAAAGGGTTTGAGGTAGTTATCAACTTTCTACTTTTGTCTTTGGCCAAGACCATAACTAAATTATTTCCTGTGGATTACTGCCTGTGGTATAGTTGCAGACCTCCTTTGAAGGAGATAAAGCCTGGTTCAAGAATTTATATTCATAGCTGATAACATTTGTAGTTGGAACGCATTTCTGCCTCGGAGATGAGGTCTTTGGTCCAGACTCAGAATCCATGCCTCTTCCGTTCCTGGAAGATTTAAGGCTCTACAGTAATTGAGCTCAGACCTTGCTATTCACAGAATCTCAAAGCTTTTTTTGATCATGGACTGTATGCCCAGACCTATGTTCAGATATATGCTTACCCTTACTTTAACTTTACTTATCACTCCTCTGTTTTCAGTTCTAGTGGAAGGTTCTCTTTTAAACTTGCATAATTTCTCATTCAAAAAACAGGAGAAAGCTTAATGTTGAAGACAATACAAAATGGAAGGCGATGCACCATTAAACTAACATCAGTATGATTCCTTTGGGTTTCAGGACAATTTACTATTTGGTTATAAATTAGGCGAAAAAGTTATCAGTTAAGAAAAATACTTCTAGACCCAGAACTATGGAACTGTTGCTTCTATTTCTGACTCACCCAGGAGCACATTTTATGACAGGCAGCCAAACTTACGGACCTAATTTAAACTTTTATTTAATTGCTGAGTTCCTGTTATGAGTATGTCAGAGGTCTCATCAAACAAGAAATTAGTTGTGAAAATAGAATAAACTAGAAAAAGCCAAAGAACTTTGAAGATAGAAAGTAGAATACCGCGAGGTGGATTTGCCATGAACCTAACCAGCGGTGAACACCAAGGTGTCATGCTTGCATGGCTCTGATGAGGCCTCAGTTTGTCCACACAGGTATGTGCTTTTGCATAATTTGCAAACGTAAGATATTTTTGTATGCTCCTTTAAGAATGTCCTAGAATAGGTAACATATTAGGTAAATGTGAAACTAACTCTATTCAACTACTGCATTGAACGCTTGTATTTATTCAACTGGAATCTTAAAACTATTCTAACTTAATATTGAAAGACAACTATTATATGCATTTCTAATCTAAACTCTGGCATTAGTACCAATATTTTTTGGAATAAAAAATCGTAACTAATTCTCAAATTAATTGTACACCAATATTGCACATAAAAGTGCACATATTAAAATAATGTAATGGGGCTTTACTGAAGCAAATTCTTGGAATAAATTTTCATATTTCAACCTAGAATAACTCTATTTAGTGGAAATAGTGACATTTTACAGTTGAGCAAACTTAAATGTGATATTAAATGGTAAACTTTGTTCAGTCATGGGATCATTTTGTCTAAAGCTTAAAAAGATACCTATTTTTGTTCTTAAAGTCTTCACCAAAGATCAAGAAGTTTTGTAGTTACCTTGCTTATTCTACTGATTAAAAATTTATCAGAGGGGAGCACTACACACTGGGGTCTGTGGGGGGAATAGGGGAGGGACAGCGGGGTCTGAGGAGTTGGGGAGAGATAGCATGGGGAGAAATGCCAGGTGAAGGAGAGGAAGGCAGCAAATCACACTGCCACGTGTGTACCTATGCAACTATCTTGCATGTTCTTCACATGAACCTCAAAACCGAAAATGGAATTTAAAACATTTTAAAAAATTATCAGAACTGTGTGATTACAGTAACTAGCCCAACGTAAAGGCTGTGCTACTCATCCAGTGTGTGTCGATGACAAATTCCTGAGTATACTGTATTAAAAGTTGGCTTGCTTAAAGAAAAAATAAAGATCTGTAAGAATAAATTGCTTTAAGTCAAGTTCATAGTTCAAAATGACATATGTCTAAAATATTTGATTTACTTTCCACACGATCTTGACTTTGAAGAACTGATATGCCTCATAGGTGCTTTACATCTCAGTTTATTAAAAATTAATGTTACCATCTGAGTGTTAATTATCCTTAGAACATACATATAAGAAAAAAAAAGTCATAGATCCCCTCACAGTTTCATCTGTAAAAACATTTAGATTTGAAACAAGGCTAAGAGAGAAAAGCATTCTGAAATGATCTGTTGATTGAAGAAGAGGGGTAAAAATGAGTTAGCCAGAAGTATGCAACAATGTCAGTTGCTGTGGTAACTAGGATACATTTTGATCCCAATGGCAGAGAAAAATGTCAAGGAGGAAATAAGCATTTAGTTGTCATGATAGTTTTGTCTTATCAGACAGTGGAGTTTTCTGCCTCACAGGTAAGGATTTAAGCCGCCCTTTACAGAGAACCCTGCTCCAACGGAGGTAGATATAGACTCCTAACCAAGGTGAGAGCAGAGGAGCCCAGTTAAAGGCTTCCATCTCCTGCACTTGGTCGAAACCCTGGTAGCCCTCAGGGATAATGAGGTGGATGAGGAATGCACTGTGGGGACAAAATTCAGTTTATAGTTGCAGATTTGATAAACAGGCCATTCAGACATTTTGGGAAGAACACATGCCAGATCCTGGGGGTCTGCTCAATTGGATCATTGTACCCTACAGAATTTCTGTATTGTTATTATTTATTACAGACGTTAGGCAATCCCAATCCCATGTGTTTTTAATAGAGTTTATTATTGGAAATAAATCTCAACCCCCTCTTCAGTGACTCAGAGCCTGCCTCTCTGCAAGAGAGCATCTTTCTCTGGGCCCAACTCCATGTTACCAACTGGATCCTAGAAAGAATCAACAGCCTCATCTGTACTTTGTCTTTGAAGGACTATGTTACAGATGCCAGAGCAAGGACATGAAGAGTGCCCATGTGCTCATTTGTGCTATGCAACAAATGCAAACACTATGTGTGTGTTTGTGTGTGTGTGTGTGTGTGTGTATCCCTGTCTAAAATAAATTCATGCTTTGCCAGGCCACTGGAAGCCATCCAGAAAACAAACAGCATGACATTCATTTGACACATTATTGGCCATGCACATGTAGCTATGTCTGTGTTTCCTTGTCTGAATGCACAAACACACACAGCACAGATGCTTACATTAACTGACTGGGAGCCTTGGGGTCATTCCATCAGGAGCAGCCATGGGTCATGCTTAGTCAGGCACAGTTTTGTGTTAATGGCCCAGTTGCTCCCTGCTTCCTAACTAAAAATGTACTTTTCGATAGAAGCTATGTGGCATTCAGAGAAAAGCCTCTGACATAAAATGCTTTCTCATTTTGGAATTTACATTAGGCCTTTAGAGGGTCTTAAACCTATAGGTGCATTCATACAAGCTGCACCCCCTGAGTCAACCGGTGCCGACTGCAAAGCAGGAGTGTGATTATTCAGGGTAGAGCTTAGAGTGAGAAGTTTATATAGAACAGGAGGAATATTTACACCATTTCTCATCCATTAGTGGTTGGCTTTGTGGAACTTAGTCATTTTATTGAAGACAGGAGGCAGTTTAGAAATCTAGAAGGAAGGGTTCCAAATCCTAACTTGACAGTGAGGGCAGTTTGAATGTATCAATTAGATGCTGAGTAGGTCCCCTCCCCGTAAGACCAAACTCGTTTTTGTCCCCTCAGCCCTGTTTCTTGACTCAATTTCTTTTCTAGGATTTGACACTTCTTTCCCTCAAGTGGGTGCTGGTAACACCACGGTCTCTTCTGTCTGTAAGAGCCTCCTTGTTCTTATCCTCCAATATATGGGGCTCCCTCATGATATTCGATCCTATCGCAGGAGGCCTTGGAGGTCTTCTGCTTCCTCATCCCCATCTTCTCCCCACCTTAGATACCCCAGTCAACTCTTGGGCTGACAATGTTGCATCTTCCACGGGATGCTGAGGTATCATGGTGTTTGTCTTTGGGCACTGACATCTCTCTCTTGATGCCATGAACCCCATTAAGGAGCATGATTTGTTATTTTTGATCACTGTGTTCTATCACAATGTACACAATATACTTCCTGCTCTATACAACTTTTCATTTTATTAAATATTTGAATACATACATGAACCAATGATAACCACAGAGTAGTTTTAAGGCAAAGCTAGCCAAGGCTGGCAGTGATCCGTTTTAAGCTAATTTAGGTGTTGGGGTTGAGGCTTTTATATGGCAGGTGATTATGTCCGTTGTTCAAGAATTTTGTATTCTGGAGTCCAAATACATTCCCTGATTTCAAGAAGTGATTCTAGGAAGGATTTTCTGCTGTTTCTGAGACAGGGATGCTGCCATGTTTATACAGTTAGAAGATGTGTATACCCAGAATGCTATACGTTGAATGTTTGTGCCTCTCTCCACAGAATTAATAGGTTGAAATCCTAACTCTCCAGGTTATGGTAGCAGGATGGTGGTTACTGGTTAGGTCCTGAGGGTAAAGTGCTCACAAATGGGATCAGTGTCCATAGAAAAGCGAGCCCAGGCTAGGCATGGCAGCTCACACCTATAATCCCAGCACCCTGGGAGGCTGAGGAGGGTGGGTTGCTTGAGCCCAGAAGTCTGAGACCAGCCTGGGAAACATTGAAAGACTACATCTCTACAGAATACAAAAATTATCCAGGTATGGTGGTGTATGTCTGTGCTCCTAGCTACTCAGGAGGCTGAAACAGGAAGATCACTTAGGCCAGAGACCTTACAGGAAAGACCGGAGGGCACTTGTGTTTACTGTCATGTGAGAATGTAGCAAAAATACGGCATCTGTGGGGTAGAAAGTGGTCCTCACCAACATCTGATCTGTCACCTTGATTTTGAAGTTCCCAGCCTCCAGAACAATGTTAAGTAGATGTCTGTTCTTTAAAAACCTCCTAGTATAGGGCATTTTGTTATAGCAGCCAAAACAGACTAAAACACCCACACTTAACTACAGTAGAGTCATGTACATCGTTGAAATATCTATGCAAATAAAATAGATTTTTCATGGTAGTGATAGGTTTTGAGGATCTACAACTTCTCTAACCATAGAAGGTATAAAGCTCTGTATTAGTCAGTGTTCCCCAGAGAAAGTATAGACAGAGAAATAAAAATAGAGATGTCTCTCTGCCTGCCATCTATCAATCTTTCAATTTACCTGGGAAGCTTTATTTTAAGGAATTAGCTCATGCAATTATGGGGGCCGGTGAATCAAAACTCGATAAAGTGGGCCGAACACTCAGGCAGGAGTTTTATGTTGCAGTCTTGAGAAAGAAGCTCTTCTATGGAAAACCTCAGTCTTTCCTCTCCAAGCTCCCCTCAGGTTGAATGAAGCCCACCAACTAAGGGGAGAGTCACCTGCATTATTAACTGTAAATGTAAATCACATCCAGAAATACCTTTCCAACAACATCTGGACTAGTGTTTGACCAAGCACGTATAACGCGTACTTGTAAGCACCTTGTCATCTGCATTTTTGTTGGATGATATAAATAGAATTTTAAGGGCCAGACATGGTGGCTCGCACCTGTGATCCCAGCACTTTGGGAGGCCAAGGCCAGCAGGTATCTTCAGCTCAGGATTTTGAGACCAACTTGGGTAACCCAGTAGAACCCGGTCTTTACTATTTCAGTTCCTCAGGAATTTTGTATTTTGAAATAATCATTTAAAATCATTTTTATTATAAAATAATAATGAAAATAATTTTAAAAGTCACATGTTGTGGTCAGGGTCTGTGGTCCCAGCGACTCAGGAGGCTGAAGCAGGAGGATGGCTTGAGCCCAGGAGATTCAGGCTGCAGTGAGCCGTGATGGTGTCACTGCCCTACAATTGGGATGACAGAATGAGAATTTTTCTCATAAAAGGGGAAAAATTGTATTAGAATCCACATTTTAAAAGTGAAGCAGCATAAAGCTGGTGAGAAGTAGAGATGAGATTTGTACCTAGGCATTGTGTTTCCAGAGGCAGCCCCAGGCCAAGGCTACCTACCCATGGCAGGCAGCAGACTAGATTTTGGAATCTCTCATTTTAACAGGCCTTTCTACAGTATTCATCATTAAATTGCAACACAGGAAAGCACTTCTAAATTGATTTGTTCTCACGGTATTTGGACTTAGATCACTATCCTTAAATATATCTGCCTCCATAATAGCAACAGTAGAAATGACTAACGCATATTGGATGGTGTGATGGACACATTCGGATTATTTCCTGTTTAAGCCCTTTATGAAATGACAGTAGTCCTTGCCACATAATCATACTGTTCTAATTTCCAAGATGAGGAAACTGAGGCTGAGAGAAGATGAAGAAGTTTTTCAAGTGTGGGCAACAAGTAGGTGGGGAGACAGAAATTCAACCCCGGGCAGCCATCCCTGGAGCCTGTGCGAGTAACTCTGCGCTCTCCCTTTTCTGTATCAGCTCTCCTGGATCCAGGTGTTTAACAGCATCTGAGAAGCTTCTCTCAGATGAGGACTTGGCTTCGATCCTGGCTTTAATAGAATTGTGTCCAGGGTTACTGGGCAGGGTGTGACTTCTGTTGTATTCAGAACTGTGAGTGGGATGACATCCCATCTTGCAAAGGATATTTTGAGGAGTTCTTATTTTCAATCATATGTTATTGGATTTCACCTGCTGTTTTCGAATTTTCAGAACATAATTCTATCCTGAAAAGGTAGTATTTTTATGAAATGCTCTTGACATTTAAAATGGTTGCTGTGCGTGGGATGAGAAATGCATTGTTGTTGCTAGGCTCTTTCGTATGACGTTTACCTCAAAACCAGAGGAAAACGTCTTGGAGCTTTATTTATTTATTTTAGATTCTTATAAGGAAAAAAACGTGATAATGAAGTACCTTTTTCAAGTCATGCTGTTGTTTTTCTCAAAAGCATTCCTTTACCTAGAGAGTTGGAAAAAATTATTTGATCAGCTAAATAAAGATTCCCTGAAAGCTTCCCCTTTCTCCACACATAACTCTTTCGAACTTGAGCATTCACCACATACAATCATGTGTGTGTCCAAGAATAATAACTCACACTAAAAATGTACTTAAGACTAAATATTCCTTCAGGGTTACCAACAAGCAAAGAGATAGTAATGAAAGCTGCACGTCTGTGTGTATCTCAATGTCTATGCATGTGACTCTCTCTCTCTCTCTCTCTCTCTCTCTGTGTGTGTGTGTGTGTGTGTGTGTGTGTGTGTGTGTGTGTGTGTGTGCTGGCATAACTGTATAGTTGGGGAAAGAAGGAAAAACCTAAAGAAAGGTGCATCTCTGGTGCCCAGTTGTGGTGACAGTACACACTGTTGTTTTTTTATTGCATTTTAGGTTTTGGGATACATGTGCAGAACTTGCAAGATAGTTGCATAGGTACACACACTGTTTTTAGCTACCCAACGCTTACCGAGCGGTGCCTGGAAAGAATTTATAATTATCCACCTGCCGCAAGGTAGGAATCATTAATTTCAGCGCAGTGTTGTTATCCTTTTTCAGTGTTCTGGTGACGCTCATATGAGGAAGGACGGAAAGAGCACCTCCAGGAGAGGCTTGGAGCACAACCCTTTGCCTTCTAGGTATTAAGATGTGGTACTAGCTTCATGAGGTATCCACACCTGTTTGCTCACAGGCCTCATTATTTCTGTCCTCAGTTGCATTTACAACATGGCCTCAGCAACATGACGTGTTCTTGACAACTCTGGGGATAGAATTGTGCAAATTTTTTTTGGTAAAATTAAAAACAGATGATTCAGTAGAGCTGAACTGATAAGATAAAAAAAAGGAAAACCACAAGCATCAATCGTTGTTTGTGAGTTTGAGTAAATTATTTAACATTTTTATTTCAGATTTGATTGCATAAAAATGAGAGAAAATAAATTCCAATGACATGGCCATGGACACTTTTAAAAAACATCATTATGTGGGCTTTTAAATAGTTAAATTCTCAAGTTATGTGTTACGCATTTTTTTGAACAAATGGATTGTGCTATGAGGAATGAGTAATAATTATTTGCTTGGAGGAAAAACACTGTGAGTCAAATATAAAAGCCTCTTCTGGGAAGACTTGGCACAGGGACTGAAGCTGGTTAATATTTAGAAAGGTCATTGTGAAGCCTTTAGGAAAACACGGAGTATTGAAATGACCTAACTGGTGCCTCTGGGATGGCTACCTTTTAGCTTTATTGATTATAACTGAGCCTTTCATGGCAGAAGAAAGCCACAGTTGCCACCACAAATTCTGTCCCATTCCCTGCAGCCACTCAGCTGTAGATTTAATTAATACCCCCAGTTTTCCACACTGAGAATGGATATAGCAACACTCAAATGCGTTTGAAACCCAAAACCCAGAACCCACAAGAAGGCTGGCAAGGCTCTCCTTACCAGAAACCTGGATGTATTTTTCAATCACTAAAAGACAACTAACAACGAAAAGCCGTAGACACCGAGCAGCTAATACAGGTGAAAGCTCTGAGGGACAGGGTAGAATTAGCCTGCAAACTGCATTTGCACCCACCACACAGCATGACGCTTGTGACTTCAGCACCCTGAGACAGAGAGTTCCCTGGCTTCTCCCTGAAGGGGGTCCCCACAGGGACTTGTCTGAGCTGCAGTAATCTTGTCAACTCTTTGAGGAAGGCTTTCTGGTTTATTCTTTTCAGGCAAATAATTTGGGGAGGATAGTTTGGTAGTTTAGTTTGGGGAAATACATTTTTATTTTGCTATTATATAGAGAGAGTTGCATGCTGGAGAATAAGACAGATGAATTATGACAGAAATAGTTATTGAGCCTGAAGTATGTATAAGATAGATAACATACTAAGAACTTACGGCAAAGCAACACAGAGCAGGTGGCTGTATATGTTTGGAGGTCTTGTATCTAGTGATAAAGATGACCATGGGGAAAGGTGAATCCAATGTACGGACCTGGGCATACATTAAAAGGTTTTCTGAGAGAAACTGATGCTCCTACTGATCTGTTGAATCTGGGCAGGTGGGATATGAACTGTATCTGAAAGGATGAACAGTGCTTCAGAAGATAGAGAAGGAAATGATAGGTAGGGAGGAGCTGCCTCAAGAAGGACAGGGAGGCAGATAGGTCACAGACTTGCCTGGGGTATCCTCAACCTACAGAAAATTGAGTAAAGAGGTAGGAGTATAAAACTTAGAGGCATAGAAAGTTGTAAAAACCAAGTATGATTAGATTTTTTAGCTATTACAAAATACTGTGTGTGTGTCTGCGTGTGTGTGTGTGTCTGCGTGTGTGTGTGTGTCTGTGTGTGTGTGTGTGTGTATGTGAGGGTGTGTTCGCGTGTTTGTTGGGGTCTCATTCTGTTGCCCAGGCTGGAGTGCTGCAGTGTGGTCTTGGCTTACTACAACCTCTGCCTCCTGGGTTCAAGCAATTGTCTGTCTCAGCCTCCTGAGTAGCTGAGATTACAGGCACCTGACACCATGCTCAGTTAAATTTTGTATTTTTAGCAGAGATGGCGTTTCTTCATGTTGGCCATGCTGATCTTGAACTCTTGACCTCAAGTGATCCACCTGACTATGCCCCCCAGACCTCTGGGATTACAGGAGTGAGCCCCATGCCCAACCCAAAATACTAAATTTAAAATATGCTAATAATAAATTTAAAATATAGTAGTACTAAATTTAAAATATAGTGTTAGTTTGTAGAAGCATGCAACCAGATAGATTGAGTCCTACTGGATCTGATGCGTATTACGGAGAAATGGTGGATTTCGTGACTGGATGTTACTCCCTCTGTTTCTGTGGTATATTTGTTTGAATACTATTCATTGTGAAGTATTTATATTTTGTCAAATGCTGACTATGTTAGACTGTTCTTGCATTGATGTAAAGAAATATCTGAGCCTGCATAATTTATGAAGAAAAGAGGTTTAGTTGGCTCACAGTCTGCAGGCTGTACAGCAAGCATAGTGCTGTCATTTGCTTGGCTTCTGGGGAGACCTCAGGAAGCCTCCAATCATAGCAGAGGCAAAAGCCTCCAGTCAAAGCAGAAGGCACCTCAGATGGCCAGAGCAGGAGTGAGAGAGAGAGATGACAGAGAGACAGAGAAAGCAGGGTGGTGCCACACACTTTTTTAATTGAGCAGATCTCATGACAACTTTAAGCAAGAGCTCGCTCATCACCAAGGGGATGCTCCAAGCTATCCTTGAGGGATTGCCCCTATAATCCAGACACCTCCCACCAGGCCCCACCTCCAACATTGGGAATCACATCTCAACATGAGATTTGGGTGGGGACACAGATCCAAACTGTATAACTGAAGTTTTGTCATATAAGTAATAAGTAAATAAAGTATTTTTTTTGGCAGGGTGTGGTGGTTCACACCTGTAATTCCAACAATTTAGGAGGCCAAGGCGGGAGAATCACTTAAGGTCAGGAGTTTGAGACCAGCCTGGCCAGCATGGTGAAACCCTGTCTCTACTGAAAATACAAAAATTACACAGGCGGGCCGGGCGCGGTGGCTCATGCCTGTAATCCCAGCACTTCAGGAGGCCAAGGTGGGTGGATCACGAGGTCAAGAGATCGAGACCATCCTGGTCAACATGGTGAAACCCCATCTCTACTAAAAATATATAAAATTAGCTGGGCATGGTGGTGCATGCCTGTAATCCCAGCTACTCAGGAGGCTGAGGCAGGAGAATTGCCTGAACCCAGGAGGTGGAGGTTGCAGTGAGCCGAGATCGCGCCATTGCACTCCAGCCGGGGTAACAAGAACGAAACTCCGTCTCAAAAAAAAAAAAATTACACAGGCATGGTGAGGCATGCCTGGAGTCGCAGCTACCCAGGAGGCTGAGGCAGGAGAATCACTTGAACCTGGGAGGTGGTGGCTGCAGTGAGCCAAGAATGCGTCACTGCACTCCAGCCTTGGTGAGAGAGTGAGACCTCATCTCAAAAAATATTTTTTCATTCAAACATTTTAGTAATATGTACTTGTTTGTATTCTATGCAAATGTCAACCCTAATGAGGTCCAAATAATTTGTATTTGCAACATCTCTACAGTTGTAATTCACCATGATGGGCTTGATGAGAACCATGCATTCAAGACAGATAATACATGTTTGGAAGCCATACAGTCTGTAGACCCAACACAAGGCTTGGATTTATTTGTTGTGAAATTTTTATTTATTATGTGATTATTCTCCAGGGCTTGACTTATAAAGGAAGATTGACGTCGGAAGCCCAAGAGGAATAATAAACACAAAAACAAATATCAGAGAAGAGTGATACTCTGCTAAACTTGAAAATCCATTGCAAAAATTGCAAATGGAAACAAAATACCACCAACATATGCAAATGAATGTAATAAGAACATTTTATGAGTTTTGGTTATAATTATTCTGGCAAGAATTGCTTAAACTTCTAAAACCACAGTGTAATTTTTAGAAGTTTATTTTAAAGAGAATGCTTTGTCAGATTGCATACTTAAAGTATGTAACCTTTTGATAAAATAATAGCCTTAATATAGCTAATAAAGCACTTTCTAGTAGGTTGAACATGTAAATATGCCTTTCAAAGGGAAAAGGTAATATTTTTCTTGATAAGTAAGCTTGGTAAATATTTCAAAACAAATGACCTCATTAATTTTTAATTTTTTTTCCTTTTTATTTATTAAATGTTTGTGGGTACATAGTGTGTATATAGGGTCCATCAAATGTTTTAATTAGCAAAACAGGAACAATATTTTTCATTTCTGTAAATCTTCCATCAATTGTTTCCTTATATGTGACAACATAAATTTATATAACTTGAAACTACTCAAAAGTAGAAACTAGAAGTAAAAAGAAATCATGCTTCCTTAGGTCAGGAGTTTAGACCAGCCTGGCCGATATGGGGAAACCCCACTTATACACTAAGAAAGAGAGAGGTATCCGACTTGACAGTTTACTTAATTGAGTTGTGAGGAAGTGGTAATTCACAGCTAAGAAGGGAGTTCCTCTCAAAAAAATTAATAGTAAATACTTGTAGCGAGTGCAAAGTAATCAGGTGCATAGAATTTGGATCAAATACAAGCTTATTGTCTTGTAACATGACCTTGAGTGAGGCAGTTAACATCTTTGAGTATTTCTTAATTCATAAATGGACCTAGTGACTTCTATTTTGCATAGTTAAACTTATGGAGTGCAGAGCTTAGTACTTGGTGCATGACTGATAACTGATGCTAAGTACCTCTTTTTATTCCCCAAGTGAGTAAAGTTTACTGGCAAATGTTAAAACTGTCATTTTATTCAACTTCTAGATTATAGTGAAAAATGTACCACGTATGTGGAGAGCAAAGAAAATTAGGGACATGCAAACAAAATGGAAGATTTCACGGTTTTTGTTTTCGTTTTATAAAATGTTTCATTTTTTAATAATTCAATATGTAGTTTTTAAATTACACTCTAAGTTCTTGGGTATATGTGCAGAATGTGCAGGTTTGTTACACAGGTATACCCGTGCTGTGGTGGCTTGCTGCATCCATCCTCCCATCTTCTATGTTAGGTATTTCTCCTAATGTCATCCCTCCCCATTCCCCTCACCGCCTACTATCCCCAACAGGACCCAGTGTGTTATGTTCCCCTCCCTGTGTCTAGGAGTTCTCATTGTTCAGCACTCACTTATGAGTGAGAGCATTTGTGATTTGGTTTTCTGCTCTTGTGTCAGCTTGCTGAGAATGATGGTTTCCAGCTTCATCCATGTCCCTGCAAAGAACATGAACTTATCCTTTTTTATCGCTGCATAGTATTCCATGGTACATACGTGCCACATTTTCTTTATCCAGTCTATCACCGATGGGCATTTAGGTTGGTTCCAAGTCTTTGCTATTGGAAACAGTGCCACAATAAGTATACGTATGCAAGTGTCTTTATGATATAATGATTTATAATCCTTTGAGTGTATACCCAGTAATGGGATTGCTGGGTCAAATGTTATTTTTATTTCTAGATTCTTGAGGAATTGCCACACTGTCTTTCACAATGGTTGAACTAATGTACACTCCCACCAACATAGATTATTTTTATTTAAATCTAAAACCAAGTATAAATTTTCTTGCTAAAATGTCTCCTGTAAGTATAAAATAAGGTACATTTTTGTTTGAAAAATGAAAAATGTAAGGTACATTTTTGTTTGAAAAATGAAAAGTGTACCTTTATACTTAGAGGAGACATTTTAACAAGAGTTACACTTGGTTTTAGAATGAAATAAAAATAATATATGTAACAACTTTTTTGGACAGTAGGTCTCTTGTTAATCATTTTCTACTTTCAAATGTCTATGTCTAAACAAAAATACATTCTAGAAACATTCATTGTGCAGCCTTTTGTTGTGTTCTTTTGTTGTTGTGTTACGGGGGCTTTTTCCCCTTTCTGACTTGGTAATATCTTTGTAGTGTGGGTGACAGTGATGAGCACCCCAGGGAAGAGCTCACACTGAAGTTTGAAAAGCCAACATATCACACTGCAAGGAATGCAGGCGACGCAGAGAATGGCTCATCACCAGTCACCTACAGGCAGCAACCTCCAGGCTGCAAACAATTGGACTGATTGTACCAATGTTCTGCAATCTGTGCAAGGAAATACATTAGCAGAGTATTCCCATTTTCATTAACCTTTCTTTTAACTCTCTGCCTATTCTGACTCTCTCTCAAAATTGTCCTTCAAAAGGAAGAAAACAAAAAAGTTAAAGAGAGATTTAAGAACAAATACCTGTGAAACGGACGTTTGTATTAAACACCAATGAACACTAAATTACATCATTTTTAAAGGTATGTAATGTGTTATTTCTAGATTACATACAAAATAATGTATCAACAATTTGTTGTCTGGTAGACCTTATTGTCAATGATAACAGGTGTTGCAGCTGGATTTTCCTCTCCTTTATAGGAATATGCTATAATCGCCTCTCTCACTTGAAGTTCTTTTCTGAATTGGAGTCGGTACCACTGACCTTCAGTGATCTGGTTTTCCTCCAGATCTTTCATTTTCCTTCTCAAGTTCCTTCATTGAACTCTTCCTCACCTGTACTTCAAAAGTAGACATTCCTTGAGATTATGGCTCCTACCTTCATTTGTCCTCCTATACATTGTCTGTGTAAAACAGTCTAAGTTAAACCTTTCCCAATGTTTCATCTGTAACCTTTTTCAGAAGCTTCTCAAAGCCAAACTTTGTTGGTGATTTCTTTGCTGAATTCCATTCCTACATGCCTCACCTTCTTCTGAAGACTGGCATTAATAGTCTTTCAAGTCTGTGTTTGAGATGACCCAAACTGGATGTTTCATCTTCTTGAGTCCAGAACTTTTCCTTTGGTTTTTGAGCAAAGGTTGAGAAGATCCTTTTATTCTGTATGTTCTGCACTTTCTTACTGTCTTTTCTGTAGGAGAGACAAAGAAGTTTGAAACTGCTTCAAGCTTTCACTTTTCCTTACGTCTATCTCTGATTAGTCATCATGTACTGCCTTCCATTTCTGGACCTTTTTTCCTTGCTACTTCCTTATGTCAAGCATTTATGTACCCTTTACCTGTTGTTTAGTAGCTACCTAATTGGTTTTCCCATCTTTTTATCTACCCTGTAAATCTGAGTGCCCCACGCCATGTTGGAGATCGTTCCCAGATTGCCCAGTGACTGAAATCATAAGCTCTGTATTTTCAAGTGACTTCCCCCCGTTTCTTGCTATGTCCAAGGCTCCCACCCTACATGAAGATGCTCTACCATCTTTTGTCACCTTAGGCCAGTGGTTCTCAAAGCAGTCTCTCCAAACCAGCAGCATTGGCATCACCAAGCAACATAATAGAAATCCAAATTGTCTGGTCCAACTCTCTACACTGAATATTTCAGAAACTCTCAGGGCAGAGCCCTGCACTCTGATTTAACATTCCCTTCTGGAGATGCTGATGAATGCCAGAACTTGGTAATCCCGTGTTAGGTCAACAAACATTGCCCTAAAGAAGAGTGAACCAACAGCTTTACTGCGTTCCTACACCAGGTGAAGGAAATTGCTTATATTATGTGCTCAGGAACAGAACCACTTTCCCCAGCCAGCATATAAGTCTGCTCTATCCCACTCGGACCATGTGCATAAATAGAACGGAGCCGTCGATGGCAGCCATCAGACGGAATAAGCTTTTGTTAATCTACAGTCATTCTCAGGTTCATCGGCGTTATAATGGGTCAGCCTAACTGGAAATTGAGACCAGTGCAGTAGGAATAGCAGTGAAGTCTTCTCAGTCTTGGGTTCCACCTATAATCATCGAGGTTCATCCTGCATCTAATTTTCCAGCCCTAGAGATGAGCGTTATGGCTGTTTTGAAATTTGGGTAGTTTGGGAAAAAACTTGAGATGCTTTCACGTCTCCCTGTAGGGTAGGCATTCTTTCATTGCCATGGATATTTATGTAAAGCGAGTTATGCAGAAATCAGAAGACAAAGTAACCACAGGAACCACTTACATATAGACTGTTCTTCCATGAAGTAAACACCATGTATTACCTGGCTTCCACAGAATAACTTCTAAGACAGATGACAGTGGTGTTTGCAGTTCTAAGACTTCCTAGGTAGCAGATCCCCACCCACTATTGGTTTCTTGCTAGGCTGCTCCTTAGTTTATGGAATGCATGGTTAGTGGGGAGGAACAGGAGACAGTCTTGGAAGTCACATGTTCCTGGTTCAGGGAATTCCCTGGAGATGATGTGGGGTGTTCTCCTGACAGTTTCCTTTGTTACATTTTTCTCCTCTTTCTACTGTGTCTTGTCAGCCCTCATAGTTGCATACAATGTGCAGTGTTATCAAATGGGTTACTGATGTCTGATGTTTCCCTCCTGACTCCACCAGGCGCATAGCTACAAGCCCTTCTGACAGGCCACAGGGCAACTTTCAATGAGTGATCACACCGGTGATACAGTGATGTCCTTTCCAGATACAATGGCCTCCTCCTGGTGAAGAGGCCCCATACCTAGAATCAACTCGGGCCTGAGAGTGCCTTGGGGATCCAGGGCCCTGGAGTGTGCTGGGGTGGGAGCCTGTCCTCTTCTCTGTCATGCTTATGTTCTAGCAAGTTAAGTGAAGCAGGCCCTAAGTAAACATGTGTTCGATGTTTATCTTTGGGGCTAAAACAAAATCAACTGCAACCCTTTATCCACGTATAACATGTTATGGAAAACGGTAGATTGGATTCTCCTTAGATCCTCTGAGCTGGATCCTCTGGGAGCAATGTTTTTCTGTTTTCTTCTATGTGGAAGGTCATAAGTGGCCACTTACCTGTCTAGTTCCTGGTAGGTTTATGAGTCCTTTGAAATTATTCCCTGGTTTTGGCCACCAGGCTGCAGCTCCTGAAGGTGCAGAAGAACCCTCTTGTGTGTGCATTTCATCTGCTTCCAAGAAGATTTCAGAAAAGGAGCTTGGTTTGCTGTGTCACTCATAAAGTCTAGGCTTCTAGCTTTCCTTCCAGGATGAGGAACCCCTCCTTGTTGCTGCCCTGACTCTGGTGTCCCATCTGTGGAATGGCTGCTATGACAGACCTAACAACAACTGGCGTCTTGCTAGGTTGCTGTGCTGTTAGTGGAATGCGTGGATAGGGAGAAGGAAGAGGAAAAGGTCTTGGAAGTTACACATTCCTGCTGCCAGGAAATCCCTGGAGATGCATCACCCCTTCTCCTGACACAGATTCTTTCATCGTGTTTATTTTTCTACTCTTTCCATTCTGTTTTGACAGCATTTGTAACTGCACAGCGGCAGTTAAGGCAGGAGATGTTTAGGCCATGTCTTTGCGAAGGTAAAAGGTATAAAATCTAAGCTTGGGCTCTGGCAAACGTGAACCACGCAGGGGAACTGGACTGCTAAGGGTGTGGCTGTGCCCATCATTCCCAGAACCACAGTGAAGCTCTAGAAACGGGAGGCTGCACCCACAGCCCAGCAGTCCGAATGCCTGTTGCCGGAACACCTGCCTCCTCCGGGCTCAGGACTCAGCTTCTCCCTTCAGTACTCAAAATATGCCATTACTTGAGAGAAGCTGCCTCAAGCTAAACTCTCAGTGCACGTCATCTAGAGGAGGTTACTTGGAACTCCCTATGGTTTACAGTTCAATAAATCAAGCTAGGAGGGTCTGGCCAGGGTGTGAGCGGAAGTTCAGTGAGCCAATGTGAAATACCTACATCATACTCTCTCTGCTTCCTTCTATTTTATGCATTTGCTAGATGATTCTTGTTGGTAGAGTCCACTGCCCCTTATGTTTTTCTTCTTACGTCTTCTGGTTTCTGTTGCACCATTGACTTTGTGTATCAGCCACTTAAACACCTTAGAAAGCAGATCTATGGCCCAATATAGATCATCCCCATTGGACATAATTCTCATATTGGGCAACATTACAGGTAATAGGTGTTAGGGAAAGTCCTAGTCCCATTATTTATCCTTTGGTGTGAATGGTTACTTTGAACAGAATGGGGTGACCTGTGAAGATGACATGGACCAAGTCTGTGGCATTAGGAAGGCCATGTTGTGTGGGAAATAATGCTTTTTTTATTTTTACTTCTCACCTTTCATAATTTTTAGAGGCTTAAGTGCTATATAGACTGTGATGGTGTGAAATGTCTGACCGTGCTACAGAAATTCTTGTAAGCAAAATTGGCTGTACATGATGCCCACCTTCTCTTACATTCATGGGTGGCCACAAGACTTTAAAGCTGAAAGTTAGAACTGTATAACCCAAGCTCGTTGTTTTACAAATGAGGAGACAACTTTGGAATGACCCCCTAATGCCTCACCGGACTCCTATGACGTCCCATTCCTTCACTACTTACCTCTCTATGAGTAGGCTGGTCAAAATCTTTCCATTCTCACATTCCTCCTGCATTTTATTTTATTGAGATGGAGTCTGGCTCTGTCACCCAGGCTGGAGTGCAGTGGCGTGATCTTGGCTCAATGCAATCTCTGCTTCCAGGTTCAAGAGATTCTCCTGCTTCAGCCCCCTTATTAGCTGGGATTACAGGAACCTAGCGAATTTTGCATGTGTATGTTTTTAGTAGAGATGAGGTTTCACCATGTTGACCAGGCTGGTCTTGAACTCCTGAACTCAAGTGATGCGCCTGCCTCAAAAGAGCTGGGATTACAGGCATGAGCTCCCATGCCCAGCTCCTACTGCATTTTCAACCTTGTCACCATCTCTTTGAAAATAAGCAACATTCTGCAGACGGTGACTATTTTTATAGGTTTCCCAAATATGTACAGTGGGACATATTTCTGTTCCTACAGTGTTCCTCCTACTTTGGACATTTTCTTTAATCAAAACCTTGCTTATTCTCTTCAGGGCCTACCTCAAATGTTACATTTTTAAAATAGCCTTCCCTGAAACCACAACTGCATACAACCTCCCCTGTTTTAATGCCCAAGAGCTGTGGGTTTTCACTACTGTTATGATGGCATATTCTGCCACGTGTAGGTACCTTGCTAATAGATGAGATGCTTTTGGCAACTGGGGAAATTCTAATTGCACTTTAAACTTTCCTCAGTGCTGAGATTGTTGCAAAAAAAGTAGTCAGTTAAAATATGTAGATAATTTGCAATTGAATTTAGGTCTCATTTGTGTTTAAAATACTTTAAATACAGTATGTTATAAATTAAATTATAAACATGTTACCTATATGAAACTATATGAAAGGAAATTCTGTTAAAATAAAGAAGCTTTCAGCAACGTTATTTCAAATGTAAATAAATAGAATACCTGTAATCCCAGCACTTTGGGAGGCCGAGGCGTAGATCATGAGGTCAAGAGATCGAGACCATCCTGGTCACCATGGTGAAACCTGTCTCTACTAAAAATACAAAAATTAGCTGGGCATGGTGGCGTGAGCCTGTAATCCCAGCTACTCAGGAGGCTGAGGCAGGACAATTGCCTGAACCCAGGAGGCGGAGGTTGTGGTGAGTGCAAAGATTGTGCCATTGCACTCCAGCCTGGGTAACAAGAGCGAAACTCCGTCTCAAAAAAAAAAAAAAGAAAGAATAAAATAATCCAATATTTTATATTAAGTATTTATGTAATTAAAGAACTCATAGAAAACTGTGAATTAGGCATTTAAAAATATAAACTAAATTAATAGGATAAACATTTTGCATTTCTTTTTGAGGATAATTAAAAATGCCTCTTACCATGGTAATTTTGTAATGGTAATGTGATAAAATATAGAAATAATAATATAATAAAAGGAAAAGTCTAATCACAATGATCAAATATTATTTATTCATTCTGAATGAATTATGTGTGAAGTAGTGTAGCTACACTTCCAAAAAGATATTCAATAGTTTGTACATTTAAAATAATTTGTACAGTTTTAAAGCATCCCTTGTGAAAATACCCTTACAAGTAGGGTAATTATTTGGAAACTTTCATCATCAAAGACATTGATTCCTATCACTATTTTAGAAAGAAATGTTGAATGGCTATTTTATCTTCAGCACTAATAAAATATGCAGAGGAAGAACAAAAAAGGGAAGAAAATGTATTCGGTGCCTCTTGTATACCAGAAATTCACAACATCCCCTTTGATACTTAACACACCCCTGTGCTGTGGGCACGTCTGTCTACATTGCATTGATGAGGAATTCATAGAGCGAGAAAGTAAGATTCCCAAGGCCACACAGTAAGTGGGAGCAGAAGGCTTGGGATGAAAATACTTTTCTGATGGCTCAGTCTTTATGCTTTACCTACCAGGGTGGGAGAAGAGAGAAACTGCACAGCCATTTCAGGAGGGAGCAATGCGGAAGAGACTGGGTCAGCTCTGAACATCTCAACACACCTCGTCTGATCAGCAGGCCACGGGGACTGCTTGGAGGGACGCCTCATTAACGTGTTCATGCGCTGGACACACATGTAGAACACAATGCTTTGACCCCTGTGCTGGGTGATGGGATAAAAGATGGGTTTGACACTCTTCCTGCCTTTGACTGTTTTAGACTCAAGTAAACAGGCAAAAACTCAATCTAATGTAAGAGTATGAGAAGTCTTCCTAAGAGATCTGTGTGTAAAACAAAACGTGAAAATGGGAATATGTTGGGAAACAGGTAATTTACAGGGAAACCAGTATAAGGTGGCGGTGCTGAAACGGACCTTGCAGAGTGGCGAGCACCTCGCGTTGGGGAGGAGAGGATAAAAAGGAGAAGATACTGTAGGACAAAAACAAAACCAAACCAGGTTTATTTGTGTGATGACTTGTGGGAAACCAGGAGCCTGAAATTATAAGGTGAAGACTTTTCGTTTTCTTTGCCTCCTTATTATGGATCTAATTTTCCTGTTTGTTTTCATGCCTGGTAATTTTTGCTCAGATGCCAGATGCCCAGCACTTCACAAGGTAAAATATGTGGTGTTTTTGGATATCTCTAAATATTTAAAGCTTTGTGCTCTGTTCTGTTACACAGTTAAATTACTTGCAAAAAGTTGGATTTTTTTTTTGAACATGTAGTCTTTGTTGGGTAGAACCAAAGAAGTCTTTTGTTTACAACTCATTTTTCTTCATTCTTAAGGAGTGCTTCCTGAGTACTTAACCCAATGTTTCTATTTTATATTTTCCACTCTGCCTGTGAGAACCCAAACACTGAACTTGTGTGATAACCCCCTACTCCTTTTGGGTGGTGGATCTTTCTGCAGCCTGAGCTCAGCCTTGGGTACTTCTGCTATCTGCATAATATACAGGTGGGCTCAGATGAAGACCTCAGGGGTCCTCTGAACACCCGATGTGAAGCTCTCTCTCCTCCCTGGTATTTTGCCTTGCAATTCTAGTAGCCTTGGCCTCCCCCAAGGCTCTGCTCTTTCTCCGCTAGTCCAGGAATTGCCAGATGGTTTGGATGTCTCCCTTACTCTGTTCCCTGGCCTCTCTTGCCAGCCGGTGAACTGGGGAAATAATTCACCCATTTGTTTCCTTCTCTCAGGAATCACCGCTCTGTATTTCCTGTTATTCAACATCAAACAGCTATTGTTTCCTGTAGTTCTATGACTTTTTTGTTTGTTTTCTTGGTTTCCTCTGTGAGAGTAAATCTGGTCCCTGCTGTTCTAGCGAAGCCTTAAGTACAAATAGCTATTATTTTGATTCAGGGAAGAGGTGTAGGTGTGTATTGGTTAGGGCTCACATCAGATTATGGAAACCAGAGGTACAGTATTTCAAAGAAACGTTTACGAAAGGAAAGGAGGAAAATCATAATATGCTAAGACTTTTCAATTCATTAGAAGAAACTACTGTTTAAAACAAGGTGAGGACAGTACTAAAAGAAATGGAAAGAAAGCAAAATGGAAAACTGACTGTCAGGATTTAATGTCACTTTTCATCTAAGTCTATGATTGGAATTACTGGGGAAAATTTACTAACAGTTCAGATTTTCATGTATCTTTCCAATTCTGATTTAATCTGCTTTTAAGATCTTCCCCACTTTGCTATAAGGTGCACGTATACACGAGGACCACTAATCAAAGTAAAAGATGTTTATTTGGTCAAATGCAGAGTTAGTACATTCAAGCTTTGTTAAACTTCAGGCCTCAAGCCGTTTAAGGTGTAGATAATACATTGCCATTATTATTCTGGTTGTATTTTATTTTTAATAAAGAGTAAAATTAAAAACCCACTCGGAGTAAAGTTTCAGAATGCATATTCATTTAGAGCACATCTCTGATGTCATCTATCCTGTAAATTGCCTTATGATTTATGGGAGGATGTTGGCTTTTCAAATAGTTTAAAATTAACTCTCTTGTAAATATGATACCAATATATGTTATCTGTTGGTTGATCTGTACAACCAGTAAAAAAACAGAAGGGCTTTGAGATTTTAAGATAATAATAATAAACCTTTGAGTTAAAAATTAGTGATATCAAAAGCACAATCGGTGATGTCTCAAATTTAGGTGTGCCAGTTTTAATTATTTACTAATTAAATAAGAGTAAACATTTCAATCAAGATTCTTTACTCTTCTTAGTCTAAAAGCTCTTCTTATATAACCTTATTTATTAATCACTACTTACTCAAATTTTCTCTTCGTTTAAGTAGTTCCTGAATGTGTACTTTGTTTCATTACTTGCAAATGATCTGTTATCTCAATGTAATTTTCAACATATTACTCTCTGTCACACACATGAAAACTAAAATAAATGCACAAATAGAGATCTGTGTGAGATTGCATAAATATGTGTGTATAAAGAGAGGGGGTAGATGACCTAATGCTAAAGATCTTACATTTTGTCTGCAGATATTAGAAAGTAAAATTTTTAATTAAGGGAAAATGTTATCAAGTGTCATTTCCTTCTACATTGAGAAAAAAGTTTTAGTAAGTTGTTGTAATTATCACTGACATGTAAACCTATGGAAGGATAGTAACAATATTAGAATGTTTATGTTATTCAATAAATAATATTAGCAATGTAGCTGCATAAAGGTTTGGAATGGGAACAGCTTCGGAGACAGGCAGAACTAAGTCACACCCTAATGCGGGAAAAAAACACATAATTTTATGTATCGATGATGGAACTAGTCCTGGACTCTAGTTGTATATCCAAATATTTATTCATTAACTACTACGAAATACCAAATACATTAGATTCAGAACACAAATATATATTGCATCATTCTTGACATTTGGTTTTCCTTTCCAACACAACTAAAAGAGAGAATATATTTTGATCCTTCCAAAATGGGTCAAAAAATACATTAAACAAATATTTATTGAATGCCTAAAACATATCAGGCACTTTACTATATAAAAGAAAACTTTTGGGGCAGTGTGGAAGTAACCTAAATGATAAAGACATGAGCTCACTTGAGCTATCGCTTCTTTTATGTTAGCTCACCTCAAAGTCTATAAAGGATTACTGATCTAAACTTCCTGCTTGTCAGTAAAGAAAATAGTCTGTCTCTCTCTCTCTCTCTCTCTCTCTTTGCTCTCTAAGTACTGACACTTAAATTGGACACTTTGAATCTATCTCTGGAAAATGAAGAAACAAAGAAACGGACAAGAAAAGTCACTCACCTCAGCAGTCTTAGTGATTGTGCATGTGCCTGCCTTATATGGGCAGGATATAAACATGATCTGTTAAATTATATGACAACATAAATATACTTACATTACTTTTGTAAACTTCTGAGTTTTACAGCAGGGCAGAATGAAAGAGCAGTAGCTTAGAACACAGAGGTGGGAGTCTAATTTCACTGCACCCCACGTTAGCAAGCCGGAAATTTACACAAATTCCACAAGCCCTTTCAGCTTTCTTTTAAAATCATATATACTAAAAAAGAAAAAGAAATCCCCTGCCTAACTTATCAGATTGTTACGTAAATAAAGTATAACCGATTGAGCTGCTTTATAAACTGTAAAACTTTAAGTGACTACAAGGGATTTGAGGATTACTACTCAACATTAGATTATGATGATGCGCTTGGCCAGTTGGAAATCTCCTGCTTGTGATAAACCCTGGCTGATCAATTCCACAGGGCTTGTATGTTTTCAAAGCAGTTTACAAGTATAGTTGTTTTTTTTTTTTTCCCAAAAATCACATTGGTGTGCTCAACAAGAGCAGATTGTATTTACTATGGAGTTTTTCTGTGAATTCCACATGTGGGATATCTTCTTTTGGGCTTTTCTGTTCCTTTGAAGATTTCTCCAGCCCAAGATTTAGAGTATAACCACACAACGTCACTAACAGAAGCAGATACCAATTATTTTGCATTTACTGAGTACTGACTTTGAGGGAGGTACAATATGGATTTACTTTTGGATTTGAAAAGGGTTTTAGGGGCTTTGGAGCACTTTCCTATTTAGCTGTCATTCTGAAAATTCCATTATTTTGAAACATGTAAGGGAAGCTTCCCCTAGTTTGCAGGCGAGTCCTGCGTCTTGACACGATGCACCCCATTCTCACTCCTCTTCTGTCACAGGTACCTTTGACGTTGCCTCCACCAAGTTTTAGGGCTCCACGGAATATTGCTGGAAAATAATTGTTGATATATTATTACTTTACCAGAAATCTATTATGGGATAATAGTTCTATTTGTGTAGGTTGATGCAAAAGTAATTGATGTTTTCTGCATTGAAAGTAACAGCAAAAACCACAATTACTTTCACACCAACCTAATGTATCAGGAAATCATCTTGGTAAGTCCAAGAATTAACAGAGGTCTGTGGCAGCCTAGAATGTGAGCCCATAATCTTAGAAACCTCTTGGAGTGAAATACACAGATAATTTACTATGCAGCATTCCTTGAGAGGTCTTAGATGTCAAAATGAATTCAGATTCAAGGATGAAAAAAGCACTACAAATGGAAGACCATTCACAAATCATGACAGCTTAGAATGTGTCCTGTTCTCTTGAAGTGTAATCTGCATAATTTAGAGAGACTGTTTGGGTTATTTAACATTTTTGAATGGTTGTTAAGAGGGTTAACAATAATGAGTGTTTGGCTTTTGATATTCCATTTTATTTTCTACCCAAGGATTAATATATTTCTTAATGGAATGTTTTCAAATTTCAACAATGCCTGAATATTTAAATGAATGAAAAAAGAATAAAACTTCCCAGTCTTTCTTTAGGAGTTAAGAGAAGGTTATCTTTCATTTTGTATATTTGAGTATGTCTTTAGCTTTATAAAAAGCATTTTTAAAATATTGAAAAAGAATACAATATGGAAGAAATTTTTGAAAACAATTCTTAAGAATAACAAAAAATTGATTTATTTTTTGGAAAATATGTTTTGAGATGAAATAACCAACTAGTTGCTTTGATTCAGTTTCTTTGTTGCACAGCTCAATCTGTACCTACACATATGACTTCAGGGGCTCTTTCATAAGGATCATCGCATTTGTGTTGATATAAACCTTGATTCTACAGTAAAATCATTTTATCTGTGGAGACCAAGATCACCTTTTCTATTCAGAATATCAGGCAAAGTTTGGGTCGAAGGTTGGTTCTCCTTAAATACTGTATGATTTTCAGTTGATTTCTAGAAACTTAATTTTCTATCTTACTGGTTCACTTTTTTCTTGTTCCTTTTTCTTAAGTCAGACATTGGAGTATTTTTTTTCATTCCCTCGATTATTTTACAAATATTTGCTGAACATATGTCACCCACCGCTTCCTGGGGACCCATTAGTGAATGAAGCAGGTTGGTCCTGTGCCTGGGACTCACAGTACAGCATCAGCAGCTAGAAGACGCTGTGGACCTTAGCATAAGAGGGTCCTCTCACATACTGTCTTTACTTTCATAAACCCTGCCTCACTCTGGTCTTCAAGTCAGAGCTGGGTTCTGCGTTGGGCAGAGAGTGTCATCTGTCTCCAGCAGGTGTGGATGAGGGCAGAGAATGAATGGCAGTCCTGTGATGGTGTGGGAAGCCCTGTCTTCTTCCCTCCCTCTAAGTGTGCATCCAATGGTCAGGAACCATGGAAAGCCAACACAATCACAGTTAGAAGAGAAACCTCTTATCTCAGGCCAGGGCTGTCCGTATTAGCCATGTGGAAAAGTGAGTTCCTCCCACCATGTAGAATGTTAACCCTACCTTTCCCGTGATAATGTCTATGTCTTTTTTAAAAAAAATGTACTTTAGGTTCTGGGGTACATGTGCAGATCATGTAGGATTGTTGTATAGGTACACTCACGGCAATGTGGTTTGCTGCCTCCATCCCCCACATCTGGCATTTTTCCAAATGTTATCCCTTCCTGACCTGCCCACTCCACTGCTGGCCCTCCTTTGCCGCCCTCAACAGACCCCAGTGTGTGATGCTCCCCTCCCTGTGTCCCTGTGTTCCCATTGTTCAACACCCACCTATGAGTGAGAACATGCGGTGTTTGATTTTCTGTACTTGTATCAGATTGCTGAGAATGAGGGTTTCCAGATTCATGCAGGTCCCCACAAACACAAACTCATCATTTTTTATGGCTGCATAGAATTCCATAGTGTATATGTGCCATGTTTTTTCCTTGTCCAGTCTATCATCCATGGGCATTTGGGTTGGTTCCAGGTCTTTGCTATTGCAAACAGTTCTGTTATGAACATGCCTGTGCATGTGTCTTTACAATTGATTTATAATCCTTTGGGTATATACCCAGTAATGGGATTGCTGGGTAGAATGGAATTTGTTTCTCTAGGTACTTCAGGAGTTGCCACACTGACTTCTAAAATTGCTGAAGTAGTTTATACTCCCATCAACAGTGTAAAAGTTTTCCTATTTCTCCACATCCTCTCCAGCATCTGTTGTGTCCAGATTTTTTAATGATCGCCATTCTAACGGGAGTGAGTGGTATCTCAATGTGGTTTTCATTTGCATTTCTCTAATGACCAGTGATGATGAGCATTTTTTCATATGTTTCTTGGCCTCATATATGTCTTCTTTTGAAAAGTGTCTGTTCATATCCTTTGCCCACTTTTGGATGGGATTTTTTTTTCTTCTAAATCTTGTTTAGTTCTTTGTATATTCTGAATATTAGCCCTTTTTCAGATGGGTAGATTGCAAAAATTTTTTGCCATTCTTTTGGTGGCTGTTTCACTGTAATGATTATTTCTTTTGCTGTACAGAAGCTCTAGAGTTTAATTAGGTCCCATTTGTTCATTTTGGCTTCTGTTGCCAATCCTTTTGCTGTTTTAGTCATGAAGTCCTTGCCTATGCCCATGTCCTGAATGGTTTTGCCTAGGTTTTCTTCTAGGGTTTTTGATGGTGTTACATCTTATGTTTAAGTCTTTTTTTTTTTTTTTTTAGACAGAGTTTCGCTGTTGTTACCCAGACTGGAGTGCAATGGCACGATCTCGGCTCACCACAACCTCTGCCTCCTGAGTACAGGCAGTTCTCCTGCCTCAGTCTCCTGAGTAGCTGGGATTACAGGCATGCACTACCATGCCCAGCTAATTTTTTTTGTATTTTTAGTAGAGATGGGATTTCACCATGTTGACGAGGATGTTCTCAATCTCTTGACCTCACGATCCACCTGCCTTGGCCTCCCAAAGTGCTGGGATTACAGGCGTGAGCCACTGCGTCTGGTCTGTGTTTAAGTCTTTAATCCATCTACAGTTAATTTTAGTGTAAAGTGTCAGGACAGGGTCCAGTTTCAGCTTTCTGTCCACTGCTAGCCAGTTTTTGCAACAGGCCTCTGTTTTGTTCCATTGTTCTATATCTCTGTTTTGGTACCAATATCATGCTATTTTGATTACTATAGCCTTGTAGTATAGTTTGAAGTCAGGTAGCATGATGCCTCCAGCTTTGTTCTGTTTGCTTAGAATTGACTTAGCTATGCAGCCTGTCTTTCTGCATATGGCTAGCCAGTTTTCCCAACACCATTTATTAAACAGAGAATCCTTTCCCCATTGCTTGTTTTTGTCAGGTGTGTCAAAGATCAGATGATTGTAGATGTGTGGTGGTGCCTCTGAAGCCTCTGTTCTGTTCCATTGTCCTATATCTCTGTTTTGGTACCAGTACCATGCTGTTCTGATTACTGTAGCCTGGTAGTATAGTTTGAAGTCAGGTAGCATGATGCCTCCAGCTTTGTTCTTTTTGTTTAGAATTGACTTGGCTATGTGGCCTCTCTTTCTGCCCATGGCTAGCCAGTTTTCCCAACACCATTTATTAAACAGATAATTGTTTCCCCATTGCTTGTTTTTGTCAGGTTTATCAAAGATCAGATGGTTGTAGATGTGTGACGTTGCCTCTGAGGGCCTTGTTCTGTTCTATTGGTCTATATCTCTGTTTTGGTACCAGTACCATGATGTTTTGATTATTGTAGCCTTGTGGTGTCGTTTGAAATCAGGTAGTGTGATGCCTCCAGCTTTGTTCTTTTTGCTTAGGATTGTCTTGGTTATGTGGGCTCTCTTTTGGTTCAATATGAAGTTTAAGGTGGTTTTTTACAGTTCTGTGAAGAAGGTCATTGGTAGCTTAATGGGGATAGTGTTCAATCTATAAATTACTTTGGGTAGTATGGCCATTTTCATGATATTGATTCTTCCTAACCATGAACATGGAATGTTTCTCCGTCTGTTAGTGTCCTCTCTTATTTCCTTGAGCAGTGGTTTGTAGTTCTCCTTGAAGAGGTCCTTTACATCCTTTGTTAGTTGTATTCCTAGGTATTTTATTCTCTTTGTAGCAATTGTGAATGGGAGTTTGCTCATGATTTGGTTCTCTTTCGGTCTGTTATTGGTGTATAGAAATTCTTGTGATTTCTGCACATTGATGTTGTATCGTGAGACTTTGCTGAAGTTGCTTATCAGTTTCAGCAGATTTTGGGCTAAGATGATAGGGTCTTATAAACATACAATCATGTTGTCTGCAAATAGAGACAATTTGACTTGCTCTTTTCCTAATTGAATAGCCTTTAATTTTTTTCTGGCCTAATTGCTGTGGCTAGAACTTCAGATACTATATTGAATAGGAGTGGTGAGAGAGGGCATCCTTGTCTAGTGCCAGATTCCAAAGAGAATGCTTCCAGTTTTTGCCCATTCAGTATGATATTGTCTGTGGGTTTGTCACAAATACCTTTTATTGTTTTGAGATATGTTCCTTTGATAACTAGTTTGTTGAGACTTTTTAGCATAAAGTGCTGTTGAATTTTGTCAAAGTACTTCTCTGCATCTATTGAGATAATCATGTGGTTTTTGTCTTTGGTTCTGTTTATGTGGTGGATTACTTTTATAGACTTGCATATGTTGAACCAGCCTTGCATCCCTGGAATGAAGCCTACTTGATTGTGATGGATAACGTTTTTGATGTGCTGTTGCAGTTGGTTTGCAAGTATTTTATTGAAGATTTTTACATCTGTGTTCATCATGGTTATTGGCCTGAAGTTTTCTTTTCTTGCTGAGTCTCTGCCGGGTTTGATATCAGGATGATATTGGTCTCATAAAATGATTTGGGAAGGATTCCCTCTTTTTATGTTGTTCAGAATAGTTTCAGGAGGAATGGTACCAACTCTTCTTTGTATGTCTGGTAGAACTCAGCTGTGAACTCATCTGGACCTGGAATTTTTTTGGTTGGTAAACTATTGCTGCCTCAACTCCACCCCTTCAGCGTTTTGACTTCTTCCTGGTTTAGGCTTGGGAGGATCTGAGTGTCCAGGAATTTATCCATTTCTTTCAGGTTTATTGGTGTATGTGCATAGAGTTGTTTGTAGTAATCTCTGGTGGTGATTTCTATTTGTATAGAATCTGTATCTGTGGTGATACCCCTTTATCATTTCTTTATTGCATCTATTTGATTCTTCTGCCTTTTCTTTTTCATTAATCTGGCTAGTGGTCTATTTTGTTGATGTTTAAAAAAAAAACAGCTCCTGGATTTATTGATTATTTTGAAGGGGTTTTGTGTCTCTCTCCTTCAGTTCTGCTCTGGTCTTAGTAATTTCTTGTCTCCTGCTAGCATTTAGGTTTTTTTTTTTATCTCTCTCTTATAGCTCTTTTAATTTTGATGGTAGTGCATCAATTTTAGATCTTTCCTTGCTTCTCTGGTGGACATTCATTGCTATAAATTTCCCTCTAGATACTGCTTTAAATGTGTCCCAGTGATTCTGGTACGCCGTCTCTTCATTCTTGCCGGTTTTGAAGAACATCTTTATTTCTGCCTTCATTTCATGGTTTATCCAGTTGATATTCAGGAGCCAGTTGTTGAGTTTCCATGAAACTGTTTAGTTCTGAACAGCTCTTAGTCCTGAGCTCTAAGTAGATTGCACTGTTGTCTGAGAGACTGTTACAATTTCCATTGCATTTGCTGAGGAGTAATTTACTTCCAACTACGTGGTCAATTTTAGAGTAGGTGTCATGTGGTGCTGAGAAAAATTATATTCTGTGGATTTGGGGTGGAGAGTTCTGTAAATGTCTATTAGGTTTGCTTGGTCCAAATCTGAGTTCAAATCCTGGATATCCTTGTTAATTTTCTGTCTCGTTGATCTGTCTAATGTTGACAATGGAGTGTTAAATTCTCCCACTATTATTGTGTGGGAGTCTAAGTCTCTTTATAGGTCATTAAGTACTTGTTTTATGTACCTGGGTGTTCCTGTATTGGGTGCATATATGTTTAGGATCATTAGCTGTTCTTGATGCATTGATCATTTTACCATTATGTAATGCCCTTCTTTGTCTTTTTGATCTTTGTTGGTTTTAGGTCCATTTTTTTTCAGATACTAGAATTGAAACTCCTGATTTTTTTTTTTTTTTTTGCTCTCCATTTGCTTGATAAATCTTCCTGCATCCCATTATTTTGAGCCTATGTGTATACTTGCACATGAGCTGGGTCTCCTGAATACAGCACACCGATGGGTGTGAATTTGATGATTATGTACTTTGGGGTTGCTTTACTTGAGAAATATCTTTGTGGTGTTCTCTGTAATTCCTGGACTTGAATGTTGGCCTACCTTTCTGTGTTGGGGAAGTTCTCCTGGATGATATCCTGAAGAGTGTTTTCCAGCTTGGATTCATTCTCTCTGTCACATTCAGGTACACTTATCAAATATAGATTAGGTCTTTTCACATAATTTCATATTTGTTGGAGGCTTTGTTCATTTCTTTTCACTCTTTATTCTCTGTTCTTGCCTTCTCATTTTATTTCATTGAGTTGATCTTCAGTCTCTGATATTCTTTCTTCTGCTTGGTCAATTCAGCTATTGAAACTTGGGTATGGTTTGCAAAGTTCTTTTGCTGTGTTTTTCAGCTCCATCAAGTCATTTATATTCTTCTATAAGCTGTTTATTCTAGTTAGCATCTCATCTAACCTTTTTTCTAGGTTATTAGTTTCTTTGCATTGGGTCAGAACATGTTCTTTTAGCTCTGTGAGGTTTGTTATTATCCACCTTCTGAAGTCTGTTTCTGTCAGTTCATCAGATCTATGCTCCATCCATCTTTGATCCCTAGCTGGTGAGGAGTTGTGATTCCTTGGAGGAGGAGAAGCCTTCTGGTTTTTGGTGTTTTCATCCTTTTTACTCTGGTTTCTTCCCATCTTAGTGGCTTTATCTACCTGTGGTCTTTGTAGTTGGTGACTTTCAGATGGGGTCTCTGAGTGGATGTCCTTTTTGTTGATAAAGTTATTTCTTTCTGTTTCTTAGTTTTTCTTCTAATAGCCAGGCCCCTCTGCTGCAGGACTGCTGGAGGTCCACTCCAGACTCTGCTTGCCTGGGGATCACCTGCAGGGGCTGCAGAACTATAAGGGTTGCTGCCAGTTTCTTCTTCTTTTATCTTTGTCCCAGAAGGGTACCTGCCAGGTGTCAGCCTGAGCTCTCCTTTATGAGGTGTCTCTTTGGGTTTACAGTGGTTGGGGAGCTGCTTGAGGAGACAGTCTGTCCTTTATAGGAGCTGTGCTGGGAGCTCTGTTGTTCTGTGCAGAGCTGCTGGGTGGTTACTTTTAAGTGTGCTGCAGCTGAAATCATAACTGCCTCTTTTCCCGGGTACTCTGTCCTAGGAGGGTTGGCTTTATCTATAAGTTCCTGTCATGCTGCTGCCTTTTTTCATAGATGCCCTGCCCTGCATGGCATTGTCTAGTCACGGTCTACCAGAAGAGGTGTTGCTGAGCTGCCACAGGCTCTGCCCAGCTGCTGTGTGAACTGCCTGGGTATTTGCAGACTGTCTCGGTAGTGGTGGACGCCCTTCCCCGCACTGAGCTGGTCCATCCTGGGTCCAGCTGTGCTTGCTATGAAACTCTTAATCCAGAGTGTTTCAGGTTGCTTGTTTTGTGAGTATGGTACCTGCTGAGCCAGATCACCTCGCTCCCTGTCTCTGCCCCATCCCTTTCAGTTGAATGGGCAGCTCCGTCTCCCAGGCATTGGAGGCACCAGTTGAAATGACCACCCAGATTTGTGTGAGTTTCCACGCACCAACCCAGCACCAGCTGAAACCGCCACGCTGAAAACTCATGGCACTTTTTGGCCTGGGAATCTTCTGGTTTGTGGGCAGTGAAAACTTGTTTGGAAATGCGGTGGGCACTCACCCTCTGTGCTGTTCTTCCTGAGAACTGCACCCTGCATCTGTTCCTATGCAGCCATCTTGGATCCTCCCCATAGCTGTGTCTTCTTAGACATAGATTATGTTCTAATCTATAAGAACAATTATGTTCTTCACTCCAACAGAAAGCCTTTTCTAACACCCAGCTTGTCCCACCCAGCTCCCTACTCTGAACTCTCATATGCCCTTTTGCTGTGGCCTTTATGGACAAATGCTAAATCTTTTCTGATGATAAATCATTAGAAGATACAGGTCAATTGTGCAAATGGAAAACAGTATGTATGTGTGTGTATAAAAACACATAAAAATTTTAAAGGCATTTTGACCTAACGCTTAACTCACAAATAACACCATTATATTTCTTTCTCTTTTTTGTGTGTGAAAATGTAATGCAAGCAGTAGCATAAGTAAAAGTGATTGTGTCCCGGAGTTTGGAGTCAGCTTCAGTATTTCAGGAGAATTCCCAAGGCATTAGCAAAGTCCACACTGCTTAGAAAGGTATTTAAGGAACTAATGCAACTGAGGTTGGCTTTTATTTTAAAACATCTCTTACCACTACCTGAAACAGAACCTTTATTTCTGTTAGTTTGCCTCTGAACTCTGGCCCTGACAGAAACATGTAGGAAGTCTCCTATGGTAGGCTAAGGCTCTGGCTATTTGGTGATTATTTTCTTCACCTGTAAACCTACATACTTTGTGGCCAGGCAAAGTGAAACAGGCCTGTAATCCCAGCACTTTGGGAGGCTGAGGCAGGTGGATTACCTGAGGTCAGGAGTTCAAGATCAGCCTGGCCAAAATGGTGAAACCCCATCTCTACTAAAAATACAAAAATTAGCCAGACATAGTGGTACACGCTTGTAATCCCAGCTACTTGGGAGGCTGAGGCAGGATAATTACATGATGCAGAACAATTGCTTGTGCCTGAGAGATGGAGTTTGCAGTGAGCAGAGATGGTGCTACTGTATATCAGCCTGGCCAAAAGAGTTACACTCTGTCTCCTAAATAAATAAATAATAAGTATAAAATAAAATAAAATCTGTGTACTTAGTAAATTGTAACTAAGAGTTTGTGCTGTTTTATTCTATGTTGCATTATGTTGTGACATAACTATTACCATGACTGAAGTCATAAAAATAATGAGGGAACCAAAGAAGGCTTTGGTACTAAGATCCTTAGCCTATAGATCTTGGACATGTGGACAGGCTCTGCATGTTGCATATGTTGTGGTGTAGTGTTGAATCCCCCATCTCTAGGACACAGAAAGAAAGCAACATTAACTGGAAATTTTATTGTCAATTCTAATCACATCACAAGAGGGGAACAGGGAGTAGGCTGTGTCTGTCAGCTTGTTATTAGCAACTAAGTTCTTTTTCTTCCCTGTGTATGTTGGACCCACTGAAGAGAATATGAATCCGAACTCACTTTGGAGTTTTATTTTGTTTGAAGACAAGTTTGCTCTGCATCCAGGCTGGAGTGCAGTGTTGCAGTCATGGCTCACTGGAACCTGACACTCCTGGGATCAAACAGTTCACCAGCCTTAGCCCCTTGAATAGCTGGAGCTACAGGTATGCACCATCCTTACCAGCTAGTTTTAAAACTTTTTGTAGAGGTGAGGTCTTGCATTTTAGTCCAGTCTGGTCCTGAATTCCTGGCTTCAAGAAATCCTCACACCTGGACACCACCCCCCACAGAGTACTGGGATTATAGCTGTGAGCCACCAGACCTACCTTAGAGTTATTTAATGGTCCATGTGAAAGACACTGGAAAGCTGAAAAACTAGTGCAAGAAAGTCTAATTATTATTTAATTTTACCTCAACTAGAAATTAAAATGTGTTGAAAATCTCTACTGAAATAAATGTTGATTTTGGGAAGTTATGAATCTTTCATTTACTAACTAATAAATGAAATGTATTCATTAATTTGGGTGGTGAGAAGGAAAAGGAAGTCTTTCCTGATCTTTGACCAAAAATTCCCTCAGTGTCTCTCTAAGAGTTCGTTCCCCCATCTCGCCGCTGCATTTCCTGGTGCTGATCTCCCTAATCTGGTGACGGGAGAAGCCAGGGACATTTATCCTTTTTTTCATTTTGAAGTTCAATTAGGACTCACCCTTCGAGGCCCATTTCAAGTAGTCCCACTACTTCAGGAATTATAAGTGATCAAACAGTTTGGCACTTATGTGTATATTCTGTTACGTTTTATTGTATATGTTGTTCACGTGTGGAAGCTGATCCACCCAAAGAAAGGCAGGTTTCTCTGTGAAAGGACATATTTTTATTTATTTCTCCCTTCTCCCAGGAAAATATAAACAAGCCCCACAGCTCGTCAGGGTAGGAGAAGCCATCCGGCTGTGGCTCAGAGGCAATGCCGGATATTTTAGTTCTGCTTTTTCAGTCAAATCACCTTAAAGCAAGTATCTGAAACTTTGAGAGCTCCCGTTTTCCCTCTCTCAAGTGAATTTATGTCCCATCTCCTTCCTATTCAGAAGGATTAAGTGTGTTGATGGTTAAGTGGTATCTGTGGTTAAGGTTAAGTGGTATCTGGATGTTTAAAGCACACAGTTCATATCCAAGTTAATACCAACTTTCTTCTCTTCCTCCCGTAACATGTATTTCCTGGTGTGACCTATGTATTCTTTTTTGAGATGGAGTTTCACTCTCATTGCCTGGGCTAAAATGCAATGGTGAGATCTCGGCTCAATGCAACCTCCGCCTCTTGGGTTCAGGGGATTCTCCTGCCTCAGCCTCCCAAGTACTGGGATTATAGGCATACACTGCCATGCATGGTTGATTTTGTATTTTTAGTAGAGACCGGCTTTCTCCATGTTGGCCGGGCTGGTCTCAAACTCCTAACCTCAGGTGATCTGCCCACCTCAGCCTCCCAAAGTGCTGGGATTTCAGGTGTGAGCCACTGCACCCAGCCTGTGGTATTTTTTTTTTTTTAATCATCTTTACATGTAAGGCCTTTGGGAGATGCTTGGGTTCCTATATTGCTAACATTTTCAGAGGAGCATTAAATGTCACGGGGGTCCCATCAGGCATCTCCACACTGAATGTGCTTCTCAAAAACAGAGAGTGTGTCATGCACAGTGATGATGACGCTGTCTGCTATGCACATTGTGGATTCCCCTCTCTCTGGGGCCTCAGCTGGGTATTAACTGGAACCTCTGCAGTCTCTTCCCAGGGCACTAGAGGAAAGTGATTGAAAATTTAGCCAGCTAGGTTTTCTCAGGGTTGTTAAGCTTTTCCTGTTATTATTCCCTAGGTTTAAAAAATGCACATTTAGTAGATTAGAAATTAAAGGCCAGTTCCAGCTTGGTCAGTGTCTAAGGGACCATGAGAATTTTGTGTTTCTGTGTTAGCTCTATGGCTATCATGGGACTAGATTCATTTGCAGTTTCTTCTGTAGAAATGTATCTGAATCGTTCTCTAAATTCTACCTCCCCAGCTCCATTTCCTCCTACATCTTACCTTTCAGGTCGAATTATGGGCTCCTCCCCTGTGCTTCCAAATTATTCATGCCAGTCAGCGTTACTGTTCTCACCACCCGTCATGACAACTGTGTTTTAATACATCTGTTGTTCCGAAATAGAACAACAGTAAACCCTTATGATTTCATCTTTGTAATAATTAGCATTGATAATAAAACTGGAAACATAGAGTCCTATATATATATTTGTTCAAATAAATGTAATTAGCTTATTTTAGAGTTAAAAATAGGTGTAATCATGTGTGTTAAAGTGGCTATGTGAGTCAGTGCTAAACTTTGCCTGTAAGTTAGGATTGCAATATGCATCCACACATGCATATAGATAGTGTATACATTCACTGTGTCCTCTGACTAGATACACGTGGGAAGCACGTTTAAAGATAAGATATTTTGATTTTAAAAACTGTTGGTAACATTTTTAACTCCTGAAAATTATTGACACATTCTACATATTTGTATTAGATAGAAATTACAGTGATTTCAATATACCATAATTTCATGGCAGTGCATTTCTTTTTTATGTGCTGAATAATTTGTCTTTTTAAAATTATACTTTAAGTTCTGGGGACCACATGCAGTACGTGCAGGTTTGTTACATAGGGATATACATACCATGGTGATTTACTGCATCCATCCCCCACTCATCTACATTAGATATTTCTCCTAATTGTATCCCTCCTCAATGCCCCCACCCACTGCCATCCCTCCCCTACCCCCCAACCCACCGACAGACCCTGGTGTGTGATGTTCTTCTCCCTGTGTCCATGTGTTCTCACTGTTCAACACCCACTTATGAGTGAGAACGTGCGGTGTTTGGTTTTCTGTTCTTGTGTCGGTTTGCTGAGAATGATGGCTTCCAGCTTTATCTGTGTCCCTGCAAAGGGCATAAACACATCATTTTTATTACTGCATAGTATTCCATGGTGTATATGTGCCACATTTTCTTGTCCATTCTGTCATTAATGGGCGTTTGGGTGGGTTCCAAGTCTTTGCTGTTGTAAACTGTGCCACAATAAATATACATGTGCATGTGTCTCTATAATTGAATGTTTTATGATTCTTTGGGCATATACCCAGTAATGGGATTGCTGGGTCAAATAGTATTTCTATTTCTAGATCCTTGAGGAATCATGACCGTGTCTTCCACAATGGTTGAATTAATTTGCACTCCCAGCAACAGTGTAAAAGTGTTCCTATTTCTTCACATCCTTTCCTGATTTTTTTAATGGTCACCATTCTAACTGGCCTGTGATGGTATTTCATTGTGGTTTCGATTTGCATTTCTCTAATGACCAGTGATGAGGAGCATTTTTCATATGTTTGTTTGCTGTGTAAGTGTCTTTTTGTTTGCTTTCTGACTTTTAGGTTTGGGCATACCTGTGAAGATCTGTTCCACAGGGGGTTTGTTGTGTATATTATTTCATCACCCAGGTATTACACCCAGTGCCAGTAGTGATCTTTTCTGCTCGTCTCCGTCCCACTCTCCAGTCTCCAGTAGGACCCAGTGTGTATTGTTCCCCTATGTGTGTCCACGAGCTCTCATCATTTAGATTCCACTTCTTTTGTTTTTATGGTTGTTGCTTTTTGAGACAGAATCTCGCTGTGGCCCAGGCTGGAGTGCAGTGGCACAATCTTTGCTCACTGCAATCTCTGCCTCCCGGGTTCAAGCAGTTCTCCGGTCTCAGTCTTCTGAGTTGCTGCCACTACGGGCGGCTCCCACCACACCCGGCAAATTTTTGTATTTTTAGTAGAGACTGGGTTTCACCATATTAATCAGGCTGCTCTCGACCTGCTGACCTCATGATCTGCCTGCCTCAGCCTGCAAAAGTGCTGGGATTACATATAGGCTTGAGTCACCGTGCCTGGCCTTAGATTCCACTTGTAAGTGTAACATGTAGGGTTTGGTTTTCTGTTTCTGTATTACTTCGCTAAGGAGAATGGCCTCCAGCTCCACCCACGTTGCTGTAAAGAACATGATCTCATCTATTTTTATGGCTACATAGTATTCCACAGTATACTTGTACCACGTTTTCTTAATCTAATCTGTGATTGATGGGCATTTAGCTTGATTCTGTGTCTTTGCTGTTATAAATAGTGCTGTAATGAACATTCATGGGCATGTGTCTTTTTGGGTAGAATGATTTATATTCCTCTGGGCTTATAGGTAGTCATGGGATTGCTGGGTTGAATACTAGTTCTACTTCTAGCTCTTTGAAGAATTGCCACACTGCTTTCCACAATAATTGAACTAATACGCATTCCCACCAACGGTGTGTAAGTGTTGCTTTTTCTCTGCATCCTTGCCACTTTCTGGTCTTTTTGGACTTTTTAATGATCGCCATTCTGCCAGGTATGAGCTGGTATCTCACTGTGGCTTTGATTTGCATTTCTCTAATGATTTGTGATATTGAGCTTTTTTTCATGTGCTTGTTTGCCACATGTAAGTCTTCCTTTGATCGTAATTCATTTTCTTAGATAGTCTTGCTGCTGAAATAAGCAAAGGTGAGATCTACAGTGAATCTCTTCCTTTGGCAAGGCTGTACATGGATGAAATTTGCCTCTCGATGCCTTATCTACTCTCTCCATGGTATACAATGCTCACGTGTCCTTAGGTATCTCTCCATAGTATACAGTGCTCGCATGTTCTCAGCTACTCTCTCCGTGGTATACAACGCTCACGTGGCCTCAGCTACTCTCTCCGTGGTATACAACGCTCACGTGGCCTCAGCTACTCTCTCCGTGGTATACAACACTCGTGTGTCCTTGGCTACTCTCTCCATGGTATACAACGCTCATGTGGCCTCAGCTACTCTCTCCATGGTATACAATGCTCATGTCTTGCAGGTCCTGTGTTTGTCATGGCTTTGTTTTGTCACCACTACATTTTATAGTATTGGTCAAATGTTTGAGTCATTCTTTCCAAACATACCATGTTGATTTAACATCGAGAGCTATGAAAACTTTCAAAAATGTAAATACTGTTATACCCAGGCGAGTTAGATGGAACAGTGCCACACTTTGAGTTTCAAATTATGAGTCCTTTATTTTTAGCCAGAGACTGAGAGACGGCTAATGCTCAAAATTCTCTGGGCCCCAAGGAAGGGGCTGGATTCCTTTTTATACCTTGCTTAAGGTAGGGGATGGGGAGCCTAGCTGGAGCAGGGTTTACAGAAGCAGAACAAGCAAGTTAGATAAGGGGTTTGGCAACTGGGAGGCAGGAGGTTCTCATGATTGTTGATTTCCAAGAAGGGTATACACAAGTGGTTCCCATGATTGTGAGGTACCAAGGCAGGTATTTGATCCCTGTCACATAATCAATCAAGAGGGGGCATTCATAATGGCAAGTAGGCTTGCAAAGCAGGCTATGGTTACAAAGGTTACATGTTTCTATAGTTCTAAGTCCAGGATGACCCAGCACAGTAGCAAGACCCAGGTGTGTACTTAAGGGAGGAGTGGCAGGAGGGGTGAGGCGGAGGTCAAGATGGAGTCTGTCTGGCTAACACAGGGTAGGTTAGCACAATGTGATACAACTATTGAGATTTTTTGTGTGTGTGTCTGAACAAAGATATTTAATGTGGAAGAAAAAAATAATTCAAGTTAATGAACACTAGATAAAATACAACGCATACCATTCTTCCTTTGTAGTTCTGCACACACATTACCTGTTTCTTGAATACTAAATGTTGGAATGACTGGGCATCATAGAGACTGTTTGTGAGTAATATCGTGTATGAACCCTTTTACCAAGGCTCTCATTCCAGTATGGAGGCCTTTTCCCCTCTACACCCACCTGTCAGAATTTCAACTCTAACCAGCAGTGATACCAGTTCTAACTTCATACTTTTTCAGGTAATATGTTATTTGGTAACAGGAGATTGCCAGTGTTTCTTCATGGTCTGATACAGTGTCTGGGTGTAATAAACATGCAGCAATCAATAACAGCAGTGGTGAATCGGGGGATGAGTGGGTCTCTGAGAGGTGGTGATTACAGATCTCACTGTTGATGATGCTTCATCTTTCCATTACCCTCTGCCTTCTGAGGCTCCTCACATCTTTTAGTGCATTTTCCAAACTCGTTAGTCTGGTGTGAAAACAAAATGCTCCTTAAAAATAGGGGTAAACATAATCAACTATCATGCTTCTAATGAGATTCTTGAATCACATTTCATAGTTAAAGCACATGTAAGACCCTCCGAAGTGACACTAAGTGTCTGCAGGGAAAATACTTACACGGTTACATTTAAAATGAAGTAAGAGTGGAGGGACCTATATGGAGGTGAGGTTTCTATGCTTCAGTGAACTAGTAAAACAATATCAATATTCTGTGATAGGTTATTTAGTATGTATTGTGTATGTTAAAATCCTTAGAGTAACATCTAAAAAAATGGGCGTGGGTGTTAAACAATGAGAACACATGGACACAGGGAGGGGAACATCACCCACTAGGGCCTGTTAGACGGGGGAGGCTAGGGGAGGGATAGCAGAGGTTGGGAGGGTTGGGGAGGGAAAATGTTGGGGGAAATACCTAATGTAGGTGACAACAGGTTGGATGCAGCAAACCACAATGGCACTGTATACCTACGTAACAGTCTCGCACAATCTGCACATGTACCCCAGAACTTAAAGTATAATAAAAAAATAAAATGTAAGACAACATGTGCAAGGTGATAGGCCCAAATACAGTCTAATTTCAATAGCAGTAGGCCCCTTCCCAAGAGAGTTGTGTTAAACTGGGAGTGCTATTAGGGAATTTTACACTGAGAGTTTGGCTGGTTGATGTGAACCTGTGATCTCTACCTTCTCTGTGTTATCATATGATTTATATTTTAATTTAGAAATCTGATGAGACAAAATGTATTTAATGCTCATTTTCTTATCTATAAACATGAATTTAAATAATGCACACTATATTAAAATTATTAAAATTTTAAGTTTACTTCCTTTCACATTTCCAGACCATTTGAGTGTTTTCTCTAAAGGACTTCAAAACAAAAGTGAGATTAGCCTTTTTCTAAAATAATTCATACCTCACTGGATGAAATAACATGCTAAATAGACAATGCAATTATCTTGTATCTGAAGAAGCTGAATAATTAGTTTGTGCGAATTAATTAAAATTATGGGTCTTGCACTTAACCAGAATATCAAATTGACCCTAAGAATTGAACTTAACCTTCAGAATCTCCATAGATCTTCAGAAAGCTGTTGAATTGACCTGTGCATGCAAAGTACTCCCCAACATTGATTAAACTAGATAGAAAAGAACAAATTATTTCAAAAATAACATAATATAAAAAATAATGAGAAAGTAATACAGGTGTGAAGAATTGTATCAATGATCATTTGCTCTTATGTATTTACTCATCTAGCTTTAGGAATTAGTTCAACATTATGTCAGAGAGTTACAGGGCATATATGACAGTCTTTAAAATAGAAATAAGTGGACCTTTGATATTTTCTGAGTATTTTAAACTGTGTCTTTATAGCTATAATAGAATCATAGCATGCCCTTGATAGGCAGTATGATTGCTTAATAAATGAAGAAAACAATAGCTTAAAAACTCATTTGTGAATTACAGTATTGTGAATAATCTGTAGTCATCACATTCAAACAGCCAGTCTTACCCATCTTAGATAAATTACTCTAAATCATACAAACACAATTAAACTCCAAAAGCATCCAGATATTTATGTAAAGCCTGTTATAAACTGTTTTGGGAATAAGAATTCTTAGCTTTCCAAAGCCTGCTTAGCAAATTGTCTGCCTTACTCTAAGGGACATTTCCTGTAAGAGTATAGTAAGATATTTCAAAGAGAAAGCCCATCTCTGCTCAATGCAGGAGGATCTTTGAAGTACTGAAATGGCCTTTTTCCATTTTTCATATTGGCCCTTGGTAAAGATCAAACATTTTCTTAAATCTTTACACCATCATCAGACTTTCCCCATAACACACACATACATGCATGAACACAACATGGACTGTACACAGAACACACTACACACACCGCACGTGTACCACAAACCATACACACCAGGTATAGCACCCGACATAGACACATCAGACTACACACACACACACACACACACACACACACACCCCAAAAAGTATACATGGCCTCATACCACAAACATCCCACACAGTGTGAAATGACTCCTAACTCACAGAGATATTAAAGAGCATTAGAAGAAACACTCTTGTTTCTGTAAATAAAACACATCTTCCTCCTTTCCACACTCTCCACTTATGCCACTATTCAGAGCATAAAGACCAAAGTGCATAGCTGGGGCTGAAAGGCAGATCCATCTCTGGGGCTGCTTTGCCCGGTGCTCAGCATCACTGTTTATACCGCAGACACCTGAGCCTCTGTAATATCTTCAAGCGTGACTCTCCTCTATTCTACCCAAGACCCTGCATCTGGGGCCCCTTTTGCTGAAAACTTGACTCTCTGCTGCCTCCTCTACACTGAACATTTCATCCTTAGTAAAGCTTTCTCTTGAGTTTCACCACAGTTAAATCACCGTATTATAATCTCTGAGACTGTGGTGTAGACAGACAAACTGACTGGATGTTATTCCACCCTGGATAAACTCTCTGGCTGCCCACATAGGTGTTCACTCCCACTCATGGTCAAGAGCATTGTCCTGTTAGTTTGCAAAGTGACCACCAAGTCCATATTTTAACCTGTTTCCCATAGTCCTTGAGATGCACAATTCGATAAGCTTGCTTGTTTCTCATGTTGCTTAGGTACAGAGGGTGGACCCTGTAAACACAGATCAGAAGAGGCAACGTTTTGAAACATGCTGTTACTTCAACAGACCAGGCATGGTTGACATAATAGGGTAGTGAAGTTGTATTTCCTCCTAATACTCTTTCTTATTATTTATTTATTTTATTTTGTTTCTTTTTAATTATACTTTAAGTTATGGGGTACATGTGCAGAGCGTGCAAGTTTGTTGCATAGGTATTCACATGCTATGGTGCTTGGCTGCATCCATCCCCGCCATCATCTACATGAGATATTTCTCCTAATGTTAGTTTTTTTTTAATCCCCCCACCTGCTGCTAGCCCTCCGCCAGCCACTCCCCGCCCACAACAGGCACCAGCATGTGATGTTCCCCTCCCTGTGTCCATGTGTTCTCATTATTCAGCACTCACTTATGAGTGAGAATATGTGGTGTCCGGTTTTCTGTTCTTGTGTCAGTTTGTTGAGGATGATAGTTTCTAACTCCAGCCATGTCCCTGCAAAGAACTTCATGTTCTCAACCTATTTTATGGCTGCATAGTATTTCATGGTGTACATGTGCCACATTTTCGTCATTCAGTTTATCTTTGATGGGCATTTGGGTTGGTTCCAAGTCTTTGCTATTGTGAACAGTGCCTCAATAAACATACATATGCATGTTTCTTTAGAATTGAATGTTTTATATTCCTTTGGGTACATACCCAGTAATGAGGTTGCTGGGTCAAATGGTATTGCTAGTTCTAGATGCTTGAGGGGTCTCCACAGAGCACGTGACGTGGGCTATCAGTTTCATGATAGCGTATCAATTGGGTGTGACATGAGAATTGTGGTAGAGAAAGGAGTGCAGGAGGCCAAGCTGTGCTCCACCACCTCTCACATTGCTGGGACTCATTTTCAGCCTCACTGTGGACATGTGTGATCCTGTCCCAGAGGGTTCATATATGTGAGAGCTGTGGACAGCCCCCTGTGTGTGATTAGCATACGTTAGACTCAGAAATAAGCTCTATTGTGAAAATAATGAGCCATGGATGGAGGTTGATGTGGGAGTAAATGCAGCCTGTGCTGAGATTAGAACTAGAAATGGGAACTCATCACAGACACAAGGAGGCAACCGGCCTTGTGGAAATAAACAGTTCACATTGGCAATAGTGAGAGCAGGGTTGTGACGAGGATACCACAACCCCACAGTGGACATGGTGCAGGTGAGAAAGAGTGAGGACTGAACCAGGATGATGACAGGTGGGAAGAGACAGGAGATCTGAGAGATGCTTGGGGGTAGAATCGACAGGCACTGAATCACAGACTGGGAGTTGGAAGTATGTTTTGAGAGTAATGAAAGCATTACTGCAGATTTTGCAGCAAGAGAGTGAAAAGCTATTAATTTTTTTTTTAAATCTAGAGGTGATAGGGATTGATTGATGATACGGAGAATGGAAGAAAGAAGGGCTGTTCCGTGAACTCGTACTAAACACTACCCAGCAGTGGTCAGGGACTCATGTAGACTGGCTGCTCGCCACAGGAGGGAGTTCTGAAGAGAGAAGGGAAGAAGAAGAGAGCATGTTAAGTGTATGATCACCTATATGTGATCAACACTGGATGCATCTAGATGTCTTAGATGAGATTGAAAAGGCCAAGATGGAAAGCATCAGCATCTTTATAGTACACTGTGGGCAGGGAGCTGCTTTTTTGCATGAAGATGAAAATTTTATCTTCAAGAGGAGCATTGGATACCAGTGTTTCCAAATATGAGATCTCACATCCCACTGAAGCATTCACAATGTGGAGGTGGCAAAATATTTTTTATCACCTGAACTTTCACAGAGATATTGTACATATTTTTGTTCTATCGTTCTTTAAATCCAGCATCATCAAAGTGAGGCTTAGGGACTAATGACATAAAGGAGCTAAGGCAGTATGAATGGTGATGATGAAAGGATAGAGCTGGGCTCCTGGCTTTCAGATCTGTTATCCAGTGTCTGCTTTTTTTACATTTTATGTTTTGGGGTGCACGCGAAGAACATGCAATATTGTCGCATAGGTACACACATGTCAGCGTGATTTGCTGCCTTCCTTCCCTTCACCTATATCTGGCATTTCTCCCCATGCTGTCTCTCCCCAACTCCCCACCCGCTGCTGTCCCTCCCCTATTTCCCCCCTACAGACCCCAGTGTGTGATGCTCCCCTCCCTGTGTCCATGTGTTCTCATTGTTCAACACCTGCCTAAGAGTGAGAACATGCGGTGTTTGATTTTCCAGTGTCTATTTAGGGAGGGCCACAGTACAGCACGTGCCACTCTGTGTTGCTAGTGTTGTGATATGCTGGAAGAGCTCTTCTGGAGCGTGCACAAGCATTTCATTTCAGACATCTTGAGGATGTTTTCAAATTGAATCCAGTGCTCTTTCTTCTAAGAAGTTTACGTTGACTTTATAATACCACCTACTTAAAAAGCAAAAGGAGATGCATTATAACAGTTCTCACAGTCATAAATATTTGTAAGCAATGTAAATGTCCAGCAATGTGCATACTTTGCACCGAATATAATATGACAGAACCATTAACGTAATGTCTGGGCACACTGGGCATCAGTAGGAAGGTTGTTCTGCAACACTATTTATCAAATGAAGGTTATAGAATGGTAAACATTCAGGTGTTTGAACGTACATGCATAAACTCTTGTACGAAAAGACAGGAAGGGAATCCATACATGATCGGTAAGTTAGAAGCTGTGTTTCTGGTTTTGAAATCCCCTATTATTTTGGTGGAAGCAAAATTTAAAATACAGATCACTGTCTACAGCTGGTGTGTCATCTGTACATGCAAGACGTCATTCCATCTTTGCAGGAGGACACATTCTGAGCACTCACTGTCTGTGGGTTCAGGATGTTACGTCTTTCTGGGTCCTTAACTAAAATGGTCTTAAGTGGATTCTGTATTGGAAGGTTAATTTTTCACTCATGCTATATCATTATTTCCTTTTGTTCTGGAGAGAACACCTTGGGGAAAGCAGTGCCTGTAAAAGCACATTAATTTTACAGTGATTGCAGCTGCCCAGTGGCTTACCTTACTCAAAGTCGGTTATACCTTTCACTTAAGCTGATGGATCCCTCTGCTACTCTCGTGCTCTCATCCCAGCAAGCCCCTTAGATTCAAGTTCGTGTCTCACTTCTCTTGCTGCCTGGCTTTGTGCCTGCCTGACACTTACCTGGTGGGAGGCTGGTGCAGCTCCCAGGCATTGGAAATGGCTGATTTAGCTAAGCCCCAAAGTTTGCTGGCACTTGATCTTTCCATACTGAGGAGTGTGTTTAAAAATTACTTAATATAATTGGGTTAAAAACTATTTTTCAAAATAGATACCAAGACATCATATCATATATGGAATATTATTTTTGAAAATTTACCCAGGAGACATGGAACCTATTGTGCCATTCTGTGCCCGAAAACAAATATGTACCTATGTTGAAAAGGGATCCTAATAGAAGGGACTGTCTATTTGTAGTGGATCCTGTATGAACAGCCATTATCACCCATAAATCAGTTTAACAAATACCACAGCCTGATAAAAGAATAATTATCATCTCATCATTAAATCTTAATTAATATATATTTTGATAGAATAAGAGTATATGTTGTGAAATGATTACAGTAAGGTGAAATAGAGTCTCACGACAAAAGTTCAATGGTTTTCTGAATCTGATAAAGTATGGCTTAGGATGAAGTTACTAATTTATTGTAATGCATATTTATTTTTGGGTGTTTTCTTTTACCAAGAGATTTAATGGGCTGTCCTTGGAGACAGGTTTGCCATCTTCAAACTGGAGCTGTTTCCTTGCTGTCAGGTGCATTATTTGGGCATGAGTAGCCATGAGGGGAATCTGATCTATATATAATGAGGAAATGTTAAAGAAAAGGAGTTGACATTTTACACTAAATTTAGACACATCCCAATTGATTGTCACAATGAGCTAGCAGGTGGCCCAGTCCTAACACTGAAAGAGTAAAGCTTAAGTCTGAGTCAGGATGGGACTGTGCACTGGCTGGGTGACTTCCAGCAAGTCACTTAACTTTTGGAACTTACATTCACCTTCTGCTGCACTTAGGTGGTAATAACTTCTCTATTTACAACATGAGCTCATTGTGATAATCAAAGGCAATGTGTCTAAGACATCAGTTTGACATATAAAATCAATATCTTCTCTCTATATATATATTCTGTATTGAACGTGTTGCACATTAATAAAATATAAAATCCTTGTCTTGCCCTGCAAAGCCCTTCACAGTTAGAAGAAAACAGCTTTAAATCTGATTCTCATCAAAACTAGCTTATTCTCCTAAATTTGAATTGGTTTATGCTCATCCAGTTCGTTGGTTAGAAAATTCAAATGGCAGACTAAATAGCAGTGATTTACTTTTCTAAGACAACGTAATGGCAGTCTAAGAGTGTCAACGACGTTTTGTGAGCCCCTGGTTCTCTTATCACTGCCACCTTTGTTCTTTGATGGACAATTCCTAGACATCATGTTCAGAATCGAGGCAGGAGGAGGCAAAAGGAAGAGGGAAAAATGGCAGTGGGGCTCACTGTTTCATTGGAAAAGTAACTCTTTTTTTTTTTTTTTTTTTTTTTTTTGAGACGGAGTTACCCTCGTTACCCAGGCTGGAGTGCAATGGCGCGATCTTGGCTCACCGCAACCTCCGCCTCTTGGGTTCAGGCGATTCTCCTGCCTCAGCCTCCTGAGCAGCTGGGTTTACAGGCACGCGCCACCATGCCCAGCTAATTTTTTGCATTTTTAGTAGAGACGGGGTTTCACCATGTTGACCAGGATGGTCTCGATCTCTTGACCTCGTGATCCACCCACCTCGGCCTCCCAAAGTGCTGGGATTACAGGCGTGAGCCACCGCGCCCGGCCCTGGAAAAGTAACTCTTAACAGTGCCCTCTAGTAGAATTGTCTTCATGTGACAATGTCCAGAAAGTGCCCCACACTCATCATAGCTGCTTCTTGCCCAGCGTATAAAATAGCCAATGAATAAAAGTTAATAAATTTTTTGAAGATGTTTGGTGATGGCAAGATGCTAATTTTTGCATACTTTAATAAGTTTGTTCAGAACCAGGGTATGACTAAGTAAAAATTATTATTTTTGCTTTCTTTTTTTCATATTTGATGAGAGTAGAAAATAATTATCTGAAATAGATGATGTCTGTGTTAATAGAGGTTATCCTCATTTGCAAGTCCATGGTATTCATGCCCTATTCTATGTTTCAGAGAAGTTTTTAGTCCCTAGAGAAAATCACAGTGTCCTCATTTTAATTCCCTTTAAATTACTCAAATTGTCCATGTAAAATAATTTTCTATACTTGTATGTATTTTCCCTAAACAGAAAATTGCCATTCCTGATTTTGTCTCTATTTGACATACAGAGAGCTGAGCTTCTGGTCACATTTTAATCCATGAAGGGGGCACCATTTTCAGAAAAAAAAAAATATATATATATATATATATATATGCCTTTTGAGTTAACATATATCAGCATGGAGGCCAATAACTGAACTGGTCCTGCCTGCCAGTCCTGGACAACACAGGGTCACTATGACACTGTGGCTGCCCTATCTGGCTTGTAGAGGAGCTGATGGGTTAACTCTACTTGGACTCAGTTGGGATTGCATGAGGTAGTCAGTGAAAAACTAAATGATTTAATGAGAAGAAAGGAGCGTTAAAAACATGGTGCATACAAACCAGTTCAGTAGAGGAATGCTTTTGAACCTTAATCAGCTATTAGATTGGAGCTTAATGTGGGACAAGAACACAAAAACATAGGAGAGAATCCACTTACGGGTGCAATATGGTGTAGGGGTGAAAGAGAGGCAGAGAGCTGATTTTAAAGATAGAACCTCTTAATCTGACTTCCCACATGAACACACAGTACTGTGGTCAAGTAGCTTAATTCACAGACAGCTGTTTCACCTGCACAATGTGTATGACAGAACCACCTGCATTCTGTGGTGAAAGTGACCATATACATAAAGCTTTTCAACTCGTACCTGAATAGCAGAACTCCTTAATATGTTACCACAGTGAATCACTATTGTTCTTCTTATTTTTAGTTATTAGCTGATGGGCCAGGGAAAACCATTCCAAGGATCTCTCTTCCCTATTTCTCCTCTCATCTATAACACTAGTTTTTTTCTTTTCTTTTCTTTTCTTTTGGGCCTTCATTGCCTCTATTTAGAGCTTTTTTTATTATTAGGTACCACTCAAGTTCCACCTGGAAATTGACCTTAAGGAGGTAAACAACTTTTTTTGTTAACAAGATAGCTTGTCTCTACATAATGGACAGGATGGATTATACAAGGGGTCTTCATAAGGTTGTGGAAATTTCTGATGCAAACATTATATGTGGATTTCAAAAAGTATTTGTACCAAAATCAACTCATATTGTTATCACATATCTGAACAGGATTGAGTTTGAGGCACTAAGAAGGATGAGACATCAGTTTGAAAAGAGCCCCTATGAAAGCAACATTAATTCTGATAAAATGGAAATGAGAACAAACATCAAATGTAGGTGAAGCTTGAGCAGAAGAATGGTGAAATCCTTGACACTTTATGAAAAATGTATAGGGACAAGGTGCCCCCTGACAAAATCAACAGTGTACCAATAGATAACTAGCTTTAAGCAGGGAAGAGATGATGGTGAAGTTAAAACCCACAGTAACAGACCATCACATCAATTTGCAAGAAAAATAATAATCTTGTCATTGCCTTAATTGAAGAGTCCTGAATGGTAACAGCAGGAAACAGCCAACCCCATGGACATCTTGATTGGTTTAGGTTACACAATCTTGACTAAAAATAAGAATTGAGCAAACTTTCCTCGACGAATTTCAAAACCATTGCACCCAGATTAGCTGCAAACAAGAGCAGAGCTTTCAATGGAAATTTTACCCAAGTGACATCAAGATCCTGGACCATTCTGGTCTCTGAAGATTTGTTTCAGGAGATAAAACATGACTTTCCCAGTACCATCCTGAAGGCAGAGCACAATCAAAGCGTTGGCTACCAAGAGCTGGAAGTGGTCCAGTCAAAGCAAAAGTGGAAAAGATGAGAACACATGTCATGGCAACCATATTTTGGGATGTTCACAACATTTTGCTTGTTGACTTTCTGGAGGGCCAGGGGATGATGACTTGGACTTATTATAAGATTGCTTTGACAAAGTAGCCAAAGCTGTAGCAGAGGGTCACTCAGGAAAGCTGCCCCAGGGAGTTCTTCCCCATCACAACAATGCTCTTGCTCCTTCCTCTCATCCAACACGGGCAACCGTGCAAGAGTTTCAGTGGGAACTCATTAGGCATCCACCTTACAGTCCTGATTTGGTGCCTTCTGACTTTGTTTCCTAATCTTAAAAAGTCCATAAAGGACATTCCTTCAATTCATAATGTTCAAAAGACTTTATTGATTCGGTCAAATTACAAGGACCCTCAGTTCTTTAGGGATGTACTGAATGGCTGGCATTACCACTTACAAAAGTGTATTGAAGTTGATGGAGCAAATATTGAGAAATAAAGTTTATATATTTTATTTTTACCTTTTAATTTCATTTTTCCACAGACTTTTTGAGGTCCCTTCATATTTTCCCATCTATGCCCAAGTATATGAAAATATGTTAAAGAAAACTCTGTGTTTATAAACCACTTCATATACTATTGTAACTGAACATTATACCCCTTCTGTGAGATAGGCAAGAAGAAAATTTTCTGTTTTGTTGCTGTTTTTATGAAAGATAACTATGCAGTCAAAAACACTCAGCTGATGTGATACAATCAGCAAGTGGGACCTGACCTTCTGACAGATCAGAAGTTCTTCCTCTCACTCTGTGTGGCCTCTTTGTACAAATTTGTAGGTTTATGCTTTCTATGAATGAGGGAAATTCTAATAGCTATTATCAACAAATAGTATTTATAACTGGAAAGACAGTGTCTGATATATGATATGGCATAAAGGTATTGGCCAGTATGAGGCATATTTCTAAATGTAGGGTTTAAGTTCCATGAGAAGCTGGGAAACTGATTTTTCATTGCAATATACTTATGACTTACAAGGTATCTACCACATGGTGGCCACTGAGTATCTGTTGAGTGAAAGAACCAATTCAAGTGGCTTTTTGAACAACTATAGGAATCCTGCAAATTACCTCTCTTGTGTTGAGGCTACTGGTTATCTACAGTCTTTTCTGACTCCTAAAATATGTCAAGTAAAAACCCCTCCTGGAGGTAATTATTTAAAAAGTACATTCTCTGGAATGTACTTTGGGAGTGAAGAAAAATTTCTCTTGTCTGAAGGTTTTATATTTAAATATTTGCAATGGCTTCTTTAATTCTGATTACTTAATTCTGATTATTTAATTCTGATTATTTATAGAAGAATATAGCAAAACTATATTCTTTTATAAATTTCTTACAATTATTTTTTTAAAGAAAAGCACAATCTCTTTTGGCAAGGTCTTTAATGTTTCTGTGTTCCATCCCCTTCTTACTCCTCATAGTGTAATAGGCAAGAAAGACGATTAACAGCACAAGATTTGTTTCCTACAGTTCTTTTATTCTGCTCCTCAAATGCCAAATTTAAAGTGACTAGATCAGCTAAGCAACAATTTTAGTCATTATTATATATGTATTATATATATTTATGTGTATATATACATATATATGATGTAAAATTTGCTAATTTAAGTTCAATTAAAGAATTACACTAGTATTTAAAAATAATTTTTTTACAAATTATTCAAAATATAATTATTCAAAAGCACAAATATCACTTTAACATTAATTTCTTAACATCTACTAGGAAGAAAATATTTGGTTTAGTATCAAGTAGCTTGCAGAAGTAAATGAAAATGAAATAACTACTTAGAACTGTATTAAAACTATATTTTCATGTTCTACGATATTTGCATGTGGTTAATATTAAATGTGTATATAAATAATTTTTAAATTTACATAAATTTATTAGATACAAGTGGAATTGTGTTACATGTATACATTGTATACATGTCAGGGCTTTTAGGGTGTCAATTACCCAAATAATATACACTCTACTCATTAAGTAATTTCCTATATAGGGAATTATTTGCAACTTTGTATAATGGCTTGTGTCTAGTATGGTATTCTAGGATTCAAAACAATTTATATTAAAGCAAACTGATGTCGTGGGACATTTTTGAGTGGGAGGACGACTGAGAATAACAGTTAAGGCATCAAAAGTTAATCAGCGCCGGGCGCGGTGGCTCAAGCCTGTAATCCCAGCACTTTGGGAGGCCGAGGCGGGTGGATCACGAGGTCAAGAGATCGAGACCATCCAGGTCAACATGGTGAAATCCCAGCTACTCGGGAGGCTGAGGCAGGAGAATCGCCTGAACCCAGGAGGCGGAGGTTGCGGTGCCGAGATCGCGCCGTTGCACTCCAGCCTGGGTAACAAGAGCGAAACTCTGTCTCAAAAAAAAAAAAAAAAAAAAAGTTAATCAGCATTGTAACTTCTTTCGTTTTACGGTGTGTGTGTTTAGTTTTAATAGCAGACACAGGAAGCAAAGATTTGCATTATTTTGGAAACTTCATTTAGTTAAGGCAGATTCCCCAAAATTACATTTCTCTAAACTTTTCTTCTATGCCAGTTTTTTAATGTGTCCCCAGAGTCCTGGGATGTTCTTCAGGTCCTTTACCTTGGGTTTTCACCAGAGAGAAGCTAGCATTTGTTGGTAGGAATGCTTTAGTTCAACATAGAATCAGTTTATTGAAGAGAAAAGAGCATTTGCTGCAATTTAGCAACCCTTTAACTGCCATATTCACTCTTCAGGTATTCAATCACTGTAGCCTCTTGTTTTCCTTTGCTAATAAAAAATCTTGCTGATTACATAATTTAAGAATATTCAGTAAACTTCTTTTTAAAGTGTAGGGCCATCAACAGTGTTTAGTAATGGCATAATCAGACATCAACTTTATATAATTAACTCAAAATTCTTTTGAAATGTAATACCTCTCAAAGGATGTCAGTTCTTAATCAATAGTGGTGTGATTGAATGATCTTCCAAGAGACGGGATAAGAGATGGCTTAGGGTTAATGTTAAAATGGTAGCAGAAAGTAGTCAAATTCCAAACCCTGGTGTGAACTTTGGAAAGGACAGTTTCAATTTCAGGCTATCTTAGCCTCACAAGAATTGTAATTATATAATTCTTGTTATATAAAATTAAAATAACAACTTTTAGCATTACAAATTGATTGTATGTGAGGGGCTTAACAGCTATAGAAGCAAAAATGACCTGAATATAATTTTCATTAACTGAATAAAGTGTTAGTGTGTGAACATCTAGCAACTGAATTCTGTTTCTCATTAATGCTATTTAGCATTCAGCTCTTAGTCAATAAAAATGAACTATGGTACTTTGAACTTTCTCATCTTTTTATTTCTTGTTTTTAGATTCAAATTAAACAGGTTTTACAGTATTTTATGTAAGATACAAGACTTTTTCTTCATGTAGCCTTGGTAAATTTCAACCTATACATTTGATTATTTCTAAATGTTTGACCCCCAGTTGCTCCATACAGTCTCTCAGAAAAGCTTGCTGTACTGACTTTAATTTTTTAATTTAAAAAAAATTATTTTTAAATACTAGTGTAATTCTTTAATGGAACTTAAAATAGATTTCTAGATTTTAAAAGTATATTCATGACTATTTTATGTATTGTATATTTTTATGCTGATAAAGATTAAAACCTACAGCACCTACAATGCTCTAAACAGTCTCCCCAAGCTCCTCAACTATCCAACTCATCCTACCATTGTTATTGGCATAAAAATGTAATATTACTCTTTCCCAGAATTTCCTATTCCTGTCTTTGAGCTCCTTTGCATTTTTGTTGTCTGACTTACGTGTTTTTATATTTTCAAATCTGTGTACTATTTTCCATCATCAATTATGAACAGGAATATAATCTCTATGAGATCAGCTTTTTAAAAAAATTTTGAGAGTCTAAGGCTGGTAGATTACAGGACCCCCACAGATATCTTTCAATAAATACAATAATCATATTTTCTACTCATTTTCACCAGCATAAAGCTATTATTTAGAAATTATTATACAGTGGAAATATACCCAGTAAAGTATAAGCCCTTGAGAAAAAAAAGAAAAAACTCTTATTTGCATGTGTTCGGAGACCCAAACCAGGGGCCCTCCACATATGAGTTAATAGTTGAATATTTGCAAAAGAAATAAAATACTATAAAATATAAATTAAATTTACTGGCCATTTGTGTATAGAGATACATTCATCCTCTGAATTATGAATAGTAAATTATGCTTAGCATCAGAAACAGATAAATCCTCTCTTGAGGAAAAAATATTATTTAAAATATTTTACCTCTGGCCACGAGTCCAAATGCTAGGCTGTTTCGCACTCTTGTGATAAGCCTTTATTTTATATCATTGCTATGTTTAGAAATAATGGATGTGGTACTCAAATATACATAAGCTTATAGTGTATAAGCCTGAACTATATAACTGATAACCGTTAGGACTACATAATTCTTCCTGCCTTGGGCACTTCCAGGCTCTGATGCCATGAACTTCTCTAGCTTTAATCCCCGATCAAGGTTCCAAGCTGGACTAAGTGGGAGATGACTTGAGGACTGGATTCCCAGGGAGGGAATTCTAACCCTAAAAGGAGAACAGGAGGGAGACCCCCAGAGTGGTTTGACCACATGTTCCATTTCTGCCATTAACTATGGTTTTCATTAAAATTTCTCTCCTTGCAAAGAGAAAAACAACAGAGCATACCATTTTAAGGGCTCCTTCAGCCTTTTTTGAAATTAACCAGTTTTGTTTTTAAGATGTTGAGGGGAATGTCCATATTTTTTTTTTCAGGAAAATGCTCTGCAGAGTGAGTCTGGAACCTACTGTGTTTCTGAGATAGGGTTAATTAGTGAGGTAGACAATGGAGAAAACACAAGAGCATTGTACTTGGTTGGGATAATGGCTAAGCAAGGCTCAAATGTGTATGAGGGAGAATTAGCTTTAAATTTTCTCTCAAGATATATATATATCTTAACACCTTAAATTTGGCTCAGTTCAGTTGACTTGGCAAAATATGCTAAGAAAAATATCCATGGCAGCTTAGTTGAAAGAAGAGAGAATGGGGCCACATGATTACATGAGTCTTTCATTTCATATATATTGACAGCTATGAAAGAACAAAGATAGTCTTCTGGAATTATTTAAGGAAAGTTACTAATTACACATAAGTTGGAAACTAAGTACTTTTTCCAGGTTTTTATTTTACTCATGATTATTATGAATAAATAATTTTAGAAAGTCATCTAATTACAGTAAGAAAAAATAGATTATTTATATGAGAAGAAAAGCTAAAATGGATGCTCCCCTTAGAATATTTTTAAAATGTAAAATACCAAAAAACATGAATATAAGTTTCTACCAACTCATTCTGGAATGTTCAGGGTCTGTATTCCTCAGACCTGGTTTGTTATTTCAATTTATTCTCTTAACTGGATACCATGGACAAGCGATTTTTGGTTGCTCATCTGAAAAATGGAGGAACTCATGGTATCTAAGCATTATCCTGAGGATCCTTGAGACAATATAGATCAGCAATTTAGATCATTACCATTGCCTGTCTTTTTTGTATTGTGCTTTATGTTCTAGGGTACATGTGCAGATCGTGCAGGATTATTGAATAGGTATTTACATGGTAGGGTGGTTTGCTTCCTCCTTCCTCACATCACCTATATCTTGGATTTCTCACCATGTTATCCCTCCCCAACCTCCCTGCCTTCTGCTGTCCCCCCCTAGCCTCCCCTACCAACAGACCCCACTAGGAGTGTGTGATGCTCCCCTCCCTGTGTCCCTGTGTTCTCATTGTTCAACACCCACCTATGAATGAGAACATGCAGTGTTTGATTTTCTGTTCTGGTGTCAGTTTGCTGAGAATGATAGTTTCCAGATTCATCCATGTCCCTGCAAAGGACACAAATTCATCATTTTTATGGCTGCATAGTATTCCATGGTGTATATGTGCCACAGTTTCCTTATCCAGTCTGTCATTTATGGGCATTTGGGTGGGTTTCAAGACTTTGCTATTGTAAACAGTGCTGTAATGAACATAAGCGTGCATGTGTCTTTTTAATAGAATGATTTATAATCCTTTGGGTATATACCCAGTAATGGGATTGCTGGGTCAAATGCAATTTCTATTTCTAGGTCCTTGAAGAATCACCACACTGTCTTCCACAATGGATGAACTAATTTACACTCCAACCAACAGTGTAAAAGTGTTCCTATATCTCCACATCCTCTCTAGCATCTATTGTCTCCAGATTTTTTAATGATCACCATTTTAACTGGCATGAGATGGTATCTCAGTGTGGTTTTGATTTGCATTTCTCTAATGACCAGTGATGATGAGTATTTTTTTCATATGTTTTTTGGCCTCATATATGTCTTCTTTTGAAAAGTGACTTTTCATGTCCTTTGCTCACTTTTGAATGTTTTTTTTTTTTTTTTCTGTGAATCTCCTTAATTCTTTGTAGAGTCTGAATATTAACCCTTTGTCATCTGGGTAGATTGCAAAAATGTGTCCCCATCCTGTTGGTTGCTGGTTCACTCTAATGATTGTTTCTTTTGCTGTACAGAAGCTCTTGGGTTTAATTAGATCCAAGTGGTCTTTTTTTTTTTTTTTTTTTTTTTTTTTAGACAGTTTTGCTCGTTTCCCAGACTAGAGTGCAATGGCGTGATCTTGGCTCACCGCAACCTCCGCCTCCTGGGTTCAGGCAATTCTCCTGCCTCAGCCTCCCGAGTAGCTGGGATTACAGGCACGTGCCACCATGTCCAGCTAATTTTTTGTATCTTTAGTAGAGATGGGGTTTCACCATGTTGACCTGGATGGTCTAGATCTCTTGACCTCGTGATCCACCCGCCTCGACCTCCCAAAGTGCTGGGATTAAAGGCTTGAGCCACTGCGCCCGGCCAGATCCCAGTTGTCTTATGTGGCTTTTCTTGCCAATGCTTTTGATGTTTTACTAAAATTAACTCCAGATGGATTAAAGACTTAACCATAAGACTTAACATCATAAAAACCCTAGAAGAAAACCTAGGCAAAACCATTCAGGACATAGGAGCAGGCAAGGACTTTATGCCTGTCATTTTTATTGAAGTACTAGATAAATATTAGCTATTCACATACAATCAGGAAGAAAAGTGACATCCTGTACTCTTTGGAATACTGTCTCTAGAGTCTTGGGTTTATTTTGAAAGCTGTCAATGGAAGCATAATTTATCAATAAGATATGAAGCACTAAAGCCCCTATTCATACATAATTGTTTGTGACGTGATCTATATGCCATAATTTCAGAGATGCTCAGTTTTCCCACATTTTAGTTTCTCTGAAATCGAGGTGTACTTGCTGCTGATGGCATCTTCTGCGGCTGCTGGTCAGGGGTAGTCAGACGTCAATGTCATTGCCACGTTGCTTTTTCCAGCAAAAGGATTCTAGAACTTCAGCTTCTCTGTATTTCAGTAAGGTAGTCATTTGAGAACCATGCGGTAAAGAACAGAAGTCCTGATTCTTATCATAAAACTTTCCATATACACTATTTGATAGGCACAAAAAGTACCAACTTTAGAACTTGTAGAAAGTGTTTACTGGTGTGGAAAGTTATATGGGAGACACTAATAGGACATCCCTCTATCAAACGTTAAATCCAATGTCACCGCTGAGTCAAAAAACAGAACATCTTTGAACGCTGAATGTAAAATGGCTCAGAAATGCATGTTTATTTTGCTTAAATGTTCTGTGTTTTATACGAACAAAACTGATGTGTGACAAAAATATCTGTACCTTAATATGTCTAAAGCATCTTTCTTAAAATACTGAATAAAATTCCGAATAAGAATTCATTGTTATTTTTTATTGGTGATATGTAAAAGAATGACATGTCTTAAAATCAAAGTACAGTACTGCAGCACTGCTTAGCTCATGACCAGGTGAGCTCTTTTATTCCTGATTTGGAAGATAAGGCACAGGGATAACAAGTCTACTTCATGATTAGTGTTGTTTTAAATTACAGAGTAAAAATAAAAACGAATGCTGAGCTAGATATATAAATATAATTTTCACATATTTGTGTAATCTATTAATTTTGACACTCTTTAGCCCTAGCTTTGGTTAATAATGCGGGAGCTTAAGAGTTACTCAATATATTTAGATTTGACTTACTAGTAAGATATTAGTATTCACACAAGTAATTTGAGCGGAGCTAGTTTCTCATTGTGCTGGCTAATTTTCATTTGCTCCTTCAAACTGCCTTGTTCTGTCTCTCCATTACTCTGTGCCCCTGGAGTTTGGCCTTAAGAACTGCATCATTGATGTTAACATCATTCTCAGCAAATTGACAAAAGAACAGAAAAGGAAACACCGTATATACTCACTCATAGGCGGGTGATGAACAATGAGAACACATGGACACAGGGAAGGGAGCACCACACACTGAGGTCTATTGGGGGAAATAGGGGAGGGACAGCGGGGGGGGAGTGGGGGAGGGATGGCATGGGGAGAAATGCCAAGTATGGGTGAAGGGGCAGAAGGCAGCAAAACACACTGCCATGTGTGTACCTATGCAACTATCTTGCATGTTCTGCACATGTACCCCAATACCTAAAATGCAATAAAAATTAAAGGAAAAAAAAAGAACTGCATCATTGAGCTCTCTTGCTCTCTCTGTGCCAGGGAGGTTAAGTCCTCAGGAAATTCTGGACAAAGAGCAGGTTTAGGACAAAACTGAGGCAGGGATTCTCGGAGCCCCCTCCCTGCTGGTGGAACGCATGGTTCTACTCCGGACACAGCTCTGGTGGAATAGCCCCTTCACCACCACAGCCACACGTTCCCACCCTTGCCCCTCTGGACCTGAAGAAAGGAGATTGTCCACCTCTTTTCTCTCTGGAGGGCTTTGTGGGTCCCTTGTTGGTTTCTGTTAAGACTGTCCATACATCGCAGAACTAATAAATTTATTACCTTTTTATAAAAAGCCACTTCAATTAACCCACTTAGATATTCCACCTGTATTCTTTAGGGACTCAGATAAATCTTTTATATTCTACATTTTACTGCTGGCATTATTTCAGTATGTCTCTACAATGTCATCACTATTCTAAGTATTATAAAGGATCTGTATAAAAACAGCACATACATCTTAGCATTTGGCTTTATTTAGGCCAGTTTTTGCCTTTATGTAATAAGTATTATTGGGACTACTGAAGATTACATTTAACATTCAGTTTGAACAGTAGTGAAGATGCTGGAGGCATAATATTAAGACTATGACATAGGAAAAATAAGCTGAAGCATTTTCCAATGAATATGTTTCTCTGTAGAAACACATTTATGATGCAAGAGTAAGTTACAGAAAAAATGTGTTTACATGTATTAATCTTAGAGTGGGTTGTTGTAAATTCAGTCTAATTGAAAATTTATTTGGAAAGCAAAAAAAAAAAAAAAAAATCAGCACAGGCAAATAAATAAGTCCCCCCTCCTGAAATCTGTGCCTGGGCTTGCCTTTTTTGTTGTTTGCATTTTTCTATTTTGGTGATACGGGGAGGGTTTTAAACATTCCTGTTCCCTTGTACAGATGTTTGGTGTTGTCACTGATCAAACATCCAAACCTCCATTATTAAACTAACTCGGTAATAATGGATCCGTATAACACACCATGGCATCTCAAACCCTGTTTGATGGAAGAAGTTCTTTCTGGACACCAGGGTAGCTGCCTGCTTGTTCACATAGGGAAGAAGGTGTTCTGTTTCTGCTTGATATGAAAAGAAGTTGTCCACCTGAAAGGCAAGTTACATTTAAATAAAACTTCTAATTTCACATTAGTTAATTATTTTTCAAAAGACGTATGACTTACATGACCTGTCAGAACCGAGTATTACTTTTCTCCTCATATGTTATTTTAGCTCTCAAAGTAGTTAGTTAGCCTAATAGTCTTTTACTTTTCTCTTCCTGTATAATGGATTAGACTATCACCCAATGAATAAAGAACTTTGTATCTTTTTGATAGGCATTGTTCTCCATATTGAGGCTACAACTTAAGAAAGAAACATGTCCCAAGAAAAATGACCATGTAAACAAAATACTGGACTTAAGCTTTAATAACATTGCTGCACTAAGCTTTTATTCTGTGTGTGTCTGTGTGTAAATCAAAATGTACTTTATGAAAAGAAATGAACTGTTAAATCTGTGGCAATTAGTGGATATAAAAGAAAAATACTGTTTTCTTAGTTAATTCATATTCTACCCTGCTTTGGAGGTTGTGTTTTTATTGTGGAGATTTACTTTACATGACTGTAAGCATAAATTTGTATTCTGTTTTTGTATTTAATATATCAGTTTAAAGGAAAGCATTATATTCATTATTCCCAGTTTTTAAATATCTTGACTTTTAATCCATATTTATCCTTTTAAATATTCTCTTTATTGCTTACCATTAGTGCATATTCATGAGTATATTATTTTAAAGTTTTAAAAATTAAAATCCCAAATAATGTATTCCAATAATGCAACACTTAAGAGAATTTAGATAATCCCAAACCATATTAATTTAAAAAAGACTCATATTCCTGTCATAGAAACATTTAGAAGTTGTGTTTTAATTACATAAAATAAAATAGGAAATTATATTACAATTCTGCTAGCAATACTTTACACGAGGGTACAAAGAAGATCTTATTTTGACATCATGACATTGCATTTAACAAATAAAACTCAAGGAGATGAAATTTGTCCCTCTAAATTTTAGACAGAAATAAATTAAAATTAAAGTAGTTTAGTTGAAGTTGTGGACTGACATCTAAAGGATGATGAGTCACAAGAAACAGATGGATATTTTCATTTTGCTTTGAATTTTTTAAATTACAAATTGTGATTTCCTGCAAGTAAAAACTTACCAAAAAAAATCAAATGTACAGAATAGAAGTTCTAAATGAAACCATAGATAAATAAAGTTAATGAACATTATCAATGTCATATGCTCATTATTTTGTAGTTGAAGTTGCTACTTAAACCTGGATCATAATTATGAATATAGTTATTACAAGAAATCTTTCCTAAACACTGCCTCTACCTGTCCTTGGTAAACTCTATGAAGCCTGAGAGACAGAAAATCTGTGAATGGCCCTTCTTAATCTTTGTTTTCCCCTGTAACTCAGAGAAGCATCTTCTTTTTTTTTTCTCATGCTATGAAAGATACTGTCAATCGTCCTCAGAATCCCCTCAACCCTTGTTTAAAATTGTCCATAGGACAACCTGGAAGCTCAAATCTTATGTTATGTCAATCTTATGTCAATGTTTCTCATTGGGCCACTTTCTATGTTTGAACTTCTTACCCGCTGTTCAGATGTCATAGAGCATTACTGTGAAGAGATTCAAACATGCCCATCTGACCTTTTGCATCTGTACACGTGAGTGCTAAACCCATGCTTTTCTTCTCACAAACAGCACCTTCAGGCGTAAACACATGTGTTTTTGCAGACACACCTACAAGTGTTTCCTTTGACTGGTTGTTTCAAAAGTCAACTCTACTCTACTTTACCTGGGAAGCATTTCCACAGCACTCCCTGCCTGTTTGTACTGGATTCCACTTTGCTGTTTTTGTTGCAGATGCATATGCCTGTATAAACACAATCATGCAGAAGTTTCAGTAGTTGGTTCTGATTTAGCCATAACGATGGCAGTGCACTGAGTCTTTAGTATATTACCAGTACTTAAATAAACAAACTGAATTAAATAGTGAGTCCGCTCTCAAGAAGAGGTCAATAATTCTTATTACTCACCTGGACTCAGAGGCTCTGTTTGATTCATTCCTGTTTTCATTTCTTGTTTGTAGCAAATACTCTTTGGTTACCTACTCAGGGCCAGACATTAGATTAGTCTGTGAACACACGGCAGACAAAGGTGGACATCTCTTCACTGTGGAGCTTCCAGTACAGTGGAGATGTTTTATTCACAGTGTATTAACCAGCAGCAAAATCTCAGTAGGTAAAGAAAGCAAAGCTGAATGTTCTGCTCATGTTATGGTCCATGTTAGTCAGGACCATGGACAGCGGCTCTGCTCTGCTCCCCAGAGCCCCAGCTTCATCCATGGCGGCACCATCACTGCCAGACCTAGACAAAATGTGACAAATACTGAGTGGGAGACTTATGTCAGATCTGTAAGTGTCACATCTTGCTCGTGCTGACAGTGGACAGAAGTAAATTATGTGGTCCATATCTGGCTACTACTGGACTTGAAGGAGTCACAGTGTGGAAAAAAGGAGAAACACAGACATTTTTGAGCTCTGCCTCCTTCTGCTTTAACTAATTGGTTGATGTTAATGTCTCTGACATATAAGGAAGGTTAAATCTACTTTAAACATGTGAGAGCTACATGATAGCAATTGTACGGGTAGTGGGTGAAATTATGCAGGCAAATTAGCCTGAAGAGGCTTCCGGAGAAAGCCATAGTTGAATAGCAGTACAGAAAATGAATGAGAGGTAACTAGAAATTGGTAAAGGATATTTGTCCCATAAACTATTATGAAATAGTATACACTGTCCTCGAATGGGTTTTAGAAGAACTGGAGCCAGTTAGTTCATTTTGTAAAATTTTTCTTTTGCTCTATACCAAATATAATTTTATTTTCATCTCTATGTGTGCTATTTTAATCCTCAGTATGAAAGTTACTGCTTGAACAAACAGCTTGAAAGATAGTACTGTGTTTTCAAATTATTTTATGCACGTAACACCATTTTGATAGCTGCCACACAATTTGTGTAATTTAATGTTATATGTGAAGGCTTTAAAAGTAATTGTTAAGGAACTAATAATTACACTTAAAATAATTTGAGGCATACTGGTATCCTGTATTCATGCTTTGCTGACATAAGGGGACTTGGTCTTGCTCAAGGCTGGCTGATATGTAGACCTGACAGGTATTAGATCTTGAAGTGAGACTGACATCTGAGAGATCTTGCAATCATAGATTTTCCAAAAAATCCACTAGAAGACTTTTCACAACAAGGTTACAGAATGTTGAAAAGGAATTATGGTTGAAGGGGGCAAGTTGGTGGCAGCATCCCTCACCTTGAACACAGTGGCAGGCATTCCAGCTGCACGTGTCGAGCTGAGCTTGTGTCCCTTCACTTAGAAGGACAGTACGTGGTGTCTGCTGCTGCCTGGGAAGCCTGAAAGGCATGGTTGGATTACCCTGTGGCCTCAACATCAGCAGTGCAGGAGAAATGGATGCATTATTTAATTGAATTTCCTGAGTTTGTGTGAACAAGCCTGAGATATTTGTAGGTCTTTCTTGTAAGACAGCCCCTCTGGAATTAAGGTTTGCTCAAGAAAATTGAAGGGCGAAGTAAGCTCTTCAAGATGGCCCTAATACTGCCTTACACACATCTTAGGAAAGGGAGCTTACTGTGACCAGTGGGGTCATCTCAGAAAACTCAAGCATGTGCCCAGCACTCCCAGGGCCTGAGTGGACAAAGCCATCCACTGAAGTACCAGTAAAAAACGAAACTGTCGCACTCTCTACCAGTTTCTTTGCTCACTCAACCTTTAATGCTGCAGGAAGAGAAAGAATGGCTAGCAAAGTCAGTGAAAGTTAGGCTCAGTAAAAGTTAAAAAGTTTTATATCCTCTTTGTTTCAGCTTTCTGTCTTCTGATGGTTCCAGCTTAAAAAAAAAGTCAGAAGTTTAACTTTAAATCAAACCTTAATTTGATTATTATGTGGCCTTAGGATTTGCTTTCTGGAGAAAGGTTTTGCCACTAAACATGACCATAAGTTACGTGATTGTTTAAGAGTCACCCGGGACATCCTTGGACTGCCCTCATTTTCATCCAAGAACAGGGGAAGCACTTTCCCCAGTAAATGCATTGGGTGGGTCACTAAAGATTGGAGGAGAGATGGTATGAGTCCAGCTCACTCAACTGACTGGATCCACTTTCAGTGGCTATTTGTGTGATGTTGTGTAACCCACTAAACTTGTCTTTCATACTCTTCACTGGAATGAATGAATGAATAAAAATAAGCACATAATGATACCTATCACAAGGCTGCAGCCAGCATTTAATTAAGGTTATGTAGAGTACCTAGCCTGGTCCCTGGAGTGTAACAAAAGCTTGCAGACATTAGTCTTCCCTCTTAGTTTTCTTTTTTTTATTGCATTTTAGGTTTGGGGGTACATGTGCAGAACTTGCAAGATAGTTGCATAGGTACACACATGGCAGTGTGTTTTGCTGCCTTCCTCCCCTTCACCCACATTTGGCATTTCTCCCCAGGCTATCACTCCCCAGCTCCCCGCACCCGCTGTCCCTCCCTTATTCCTCCCAGTAGACCCCACAGTGTAGTACTCCCTTCCCTGTGTCCATGTGTTCTCATTTTTCATCACCCGCCTATGAGCAAGAATATGTGGTATTTCATTTTCTGTTCTTGTGTCAGTTTGCTGAGAATGATGTTCTGCAGATTCATCCATGTTGCTACAAGGGACACGAACTCATCATTTTTGATTGCTGCATAATATTCCATGGTGTGTATGTGCCACATTTTCCCAGTCCAGTCTATCATGGATGGGCATTTGGGTTGGTTCCAGGTCTTTGCTATTGTAAACAGTGCTGCAATGAACATTCGTGTGCCTGTGTCCTTATAGTAGAATGATTTATAGTCCTTTGGATATATACCCTCTTGGTTTTCTATAACAATAATGAGATACTGAGTGTGGTCTAAATATTGTCTTAGGATCAAAAGATAAGGAAGTTTCCTGGGCTTGTCGTTTCTAATATTAATGAATATTGGAGGTAAAAAGGGTAGTTATAAAGCAGCGTTGTTGTGGATATCTCAGGATCATTTTTCATCACATTGTTCTTCCAGATTCTGTGTGCTTTCTTAAAAAGTGTCATTAAGTAACTTCTCCAAAAGTGCTTGATTTATCTGAAAATCGAGTTACACAAAAATACTAATTATATTCAGGGAATGTGGGGGGAGACTTTTAGAACTTGCCAGGAAATAGAGGCAAGACATCCAATTAGCAAACTTCTTAGTTCTAAATTACACAGAATCTGTCCACGTAGTTCACATTAACAAGACTAGGTGTGAAGGACCCTGGTTTGTTACATGTGAAGTAGATTGAAACTCTTTTGTTCTCTCAAGTTACTAAGCTTGAGTCTACAATCATTTTCTTAATCATGTTTGTTTTTCAAGTGAAATTTAGCCCTTTATCTTTACTTGGTTTGGATGTCAGCCTCCTTCAGCTGCCTCCATGGAACTGTTGTCCTCTATTAAGTAAATAAAATGGATCCATTTGAATTGACTCCTCACCACAATGGAAGCAGTATCACCTGTAATTAGTGCCTATCTTCTAACAACAAACAGCAACTACAGCTTTTGGGTTTCTAGAAAACATATCCAGCCAAACAGGTGAGGAGAAAGAACACTAATATTTATCAAGTATCAGATAATAGGGATTCTAATGCATGCGCTGTGTATAATCTCGTTTGATTTTCACAGTGGTCCTGCAAAATCAGTATGATTGCTATTTATTTTCTTCCTTCCTTCCCTCCCTCCCTCTTTCTTTTCTTCCCTTTCTCTTCTCTGCTTCTCTTCTTTTCTCTTCTCTTCCTCTTTCTTTCTTTTTTCCTTTTCTTCTTTTCTTTTTCTTTCCCCTTTCCTTCTCCCTCTCCTTCTCCCTCTCCCTCTCCCTCTCCTTCTCCCTCTCCTTATCCCTCTCTATCTTCTTTTCTTTTTCTTTTTCTGATGGATTTTCACTCTTGCTGCCCAGGCTGGAATGGGTGCAATAGCGGCTTACTGCAACCTCTGCCTCCTGGATTCAAGTGATCCTCCTGCCTCTGCCTTTCTAGTAGCTGAAAATACAGGTGTCCACCACCACACCCAGCTAATTTTTTGTATCTTTAGTAGAGATGGGGTTTCTCTATGTTGGCCAGGCTGGTCTTAAACTCCTGACCTGAGGAGATCCACCCTCCTCGGCCTCCCAAAGTGCTGGGATTGCACTGGTGAGCCACTGCACCTGGTGCTGTCTCATTTCAAAGAGGGTAAATTTGTCTTCAAGAGGTGAAGAGGTGTTCTCAAACCTAATAAGGGAGACTGTCAGGACCTGGTTTTAGGTGTGCTGATGATCATCCCCACGTCTTCATAATATCTCAAAAGAGTGTCTTTCTTCCTGTGCCCCAACTGTTCTATTAAAATGAAGAGGCACAACTGGTAACTAATATTGCAACCAAGTAAACATAGTCTCCAGGGTTTTTCTCCATCTCACATTACCTGAAGCCCTTGCTGAAGGACTGTAGTTTTGAACTAACATACAAGGAAAAACTGTTCTGTAAAAAATAACAGAGCATTCCAAAGTGACAGGAACAATGGCCCTGAGGATAGATACCACTAAGTACAAGCAAGGGAGAATTGGAGTGCCTGGTGGAGAGAGTCAACTGAACTTGGCAAGAAGGAATTCGAGTTTGAAATCAGGAGAAACGAAGTTGAGCTCCCCCTGACTTTTGTTTATGGTACCAGAAAGAACTTAAAAACATTATGTGTGTACTTCATCAATATTAGCAGTCACATAAGGAATAATACATATTTGCCCAGCTGTATTTTGGGCTTAGGAACCTAACTACAATTTCCAGTAAGCCAAGGCAGAGATAGCTTTTTTCAATCCTGCTTGCTGTCAGAGGTAAAGGTGACTCACTGCATACGTGTAATTATAGCATTGTGGATATAGTATAGTCAGTTAAAAGGTTTGTGCAGATGGTATTTAAAATACTTCAGTTGGATTACTTTCCAGGCCGGAAGAGACCACAAGTAGATTATGTTCCTGATTAAAATAGCCAAGGACACATGCTCTTATGTGAAATTAAAGAGACACCCTGAGAAGACGCAGAGGCTGCAGGTCTTAGCAAACCTATTTTGACCTCTGGATTTCCCAACAGGACAAGAAGAAACCAGTGGCCCTGACTGTTTTACTAGTTCTGGAAAGCTCGATTCCTCCTATGTCACTGTCATTCAAGAAAAGCATAGACCAGCCATCTGTGCTATTCCATTTAGGGCAATGCTCATGAAATCAAATTTCCCAGCTGCCTGGTCCAAAATCAGCATTAGCAAAACCCACCCTCGTCCATGGAGAGAAAGCCCTGGTATCCTAAAAGAAGAGATTAGTGTTCATCCTCTATATTTGGAAAGCCCACTTTTTCCTATGTTATTTCATAATTCTGGACTAATAGCCTTGTCTGCGTGGTTCTTATGATAAGTCCGGTTCAAGATTCATGGCCACAAATTCATTTTCCTCTAGAATACAGAGGCTGCAGTTTCAGATGGGAATTCTGAGTGTAATATAAAGGAAAGGACTGCACATGGTTTCCAAGAGTAATTTGATTATTTAAATAAGAATGAAATGGCATTTAATGCTGCAGTCTGCCTGCTGTATAATGAAACTGGATTGGATACAAGCAGTTCGAATTTTAAGATGGACAATTTTTGACATGCAAAAATAAAAATAAAAGTCATGGAGTAAGAACTTGTGCACAATCAAAAGATCTGTAAGTACAAAGGAATTTTCTCACTAGCAATCATAATAATAGCAAATATTTCCTACACACTAGGCATCGCTCTGACTACCGCATTAAGCTTATGCTTCTGCGGTATGGACACCATTGTTCTCCCCATTTTATAAATGAGGGAACTGAAGCACAGTGAGGTGAGCTAACTTTGCCCAGGGTCTTACAGCTAATTCAGTGGTGTACCCTTTGACTGAATTCAGGAATCCAGAAGAGAGAAAAGTGTTTTTTAACCTAGCTTTTTTTTTTTAATCCAGCCACATATATTGACGTATGTAAAATAGGTATGGCTTCTGGGAAGATGCAGAGAAATGGGTAGAAAAAGGATATCATCTGAAATATGAAGTTACCTACCTGGAGCATCAGAAATCCAAATTTTAGTATTTCGTAACTGCCAAGAGTGTTTTGGGGATCCCCCAGGAGTCCTGAGTCTACCCTAGGGAAACAGTTGCTGTAAGTTTTACCGTTCTTGCCTGGCAAGAATGTAAATATTTTGCTTAGGCTGCCTAATATATGTTGGGGCTGGCATATGTAAGTGTGTTGCACAGGAATCTTGACCATATGGGGAGGCACGGTGCACAAAAGCTACATGTGGAAAGAGCCACATGGTGACAGGTAGGGAATGCTGTATAGAGGTCCCCTCTGGCAGCCCTCTTCTCTCCTTAAGGATAACCTCATCCTTTTTTGAGACGGAATTTTGCTCTTATCCCCTAGGCTGGAGTGCAGTGGTGCAATCTCAGCTCACTGCCGCCTCTGTCTCCTGGGTTCAAGCAATTCTCCTCTCTCAGCCTCACAAGTAGCTGGGATTACAGGCATGTACCACCATGCCCAGCTAATTTTTGTATTTTTAGTAGATACAGGGTTTCACCATGTTGGCCAGCCTGGTCTCGAACCCGTGACTTCAAGTGATCTGCCCTCCTCAGCCTTCCAAAGTGCTGTGATTACAGGCATGAGCCACCATGCCCAGCCTACCCTATTGTTTAGTGGTGTGTCTAGATTTGCAAACATTCTAGGACAACAGGGTAAACATGTGGAGAAAGTCGGATGTCAGCATATCAAACTGTTAGCCGTGCTTCTGGGGCAGAGTAGGCTTTTATAGGTGGATAAAACTGGATGTTTCCTTTTTATTCTTTTGGTTCATGTCCAGAATTTTAATATGATAAAACATTCATGCAGTCCTTGGGCAATTAAAAAGAATAAAAATTGTGTGTTTCTCAAAACCTAAGTGAAAGCATAAAAACTGAGATGTGTCTGTGGGGTTTTGTCACTCCCTAGCCATGTACCTTGGGAAGGTTTCATGTCCTCATGGGACTGGCTTTCCTCATTTACATGTAGAAGACTTTAAACTATATGGTATATATGACTTTAATTCTATAAAATGATTGTCATTCATTCTATAAAATGATTGGACAAAAACGAGAATATATTTATACAAAGTGGGAGGAAAAATGCAAGAGATAATTTGCACTTGGAAAGCCTGTACCTAAATGAAGAGAATATGTTCTTATAATTAACTCACTTTGCGGTGCACCTGCCCTTTTCAGACAGCACAGGACAGTAACAAAGGAGAACCCATGCTACAAAGTAATCAGCAAAATCCAATGTCAGAGATGGGGAATGTGCATTAAAATTCTTTGTCTAAACTGTTTGCAAACGGATAGTGGAAACTTTAAATTTAGATAAATTATGTTCATACGTAATTTTTAAATGTTGTAAAAAGAATCAACATACCTGCACAAAACCAACAATGTTGTTTCTTTTATCCATAATTACCGGAGGAAGTTTTAAAACTCTGTTAATACACAGGATATTTACCTTAAACAATCTGTTTCTAACAGGCATTTTTAAAATGAAAATATAATCAAAGGGATACAACCTAGGCAGAATGACTACTTTGCAGCAGAAAGAATAAGAATATATAAGACTGAAAACTGCAGGGTCAGATTTGAAATTAAAATGTTTGTACAGCAAACAATGAACTATGGTAAGTTCAAACATTAATGTAAAATACAATTATGATCTTTAGAAAATGAATAGGTTTGTCAGATTCTGAATGATGCTTTGGTGAATCTGATATATACCTGACTCCATTATGAAGTGTAATTACTGCAAAAATCTCTGGAAATATTACCAGTTAAACATATTATTGCTACAAGTAATTAAAAGTGTTCCAATTATAAATGAGTTGTTAGGGTGCTGTCAAGACCAACTCAGTTTCTACCTCATATTCAAATAAATGAATATTGAAATTTCAGATGAATATTCATCTGAAAAGATGATTGCATACAATATACTAACTAATCCTTCTCCCTGATTGTAATCTTCTAAGATCAACTCATTTAATATAATTTTATGGTGCTGATAGAAAAACACATCAGTTTTTTACAAATACAAAACTTAAAGTAAGGAGATAGCTGTGTCAAACTAAATTAAATAAGCAAAAATGGCTTATTTCTTCTTCTGGCAATAGGACTTGGCTTGGAGAAGAGGACATCCTTAGGATATTAACGTGCTAACGAGTCCAAGAAAATGAAGAGGGTCCTCTTGTTCAGAAGCCAGATGATCTGGGTTATGATCTTGGCCGTTGGACATGCTCAGATGTTCTATCTGTAAAATGACAAGTTCACATAGATTATATTTACCTTTTTATGCAGTTGTAAGATTTTATTCTTTTCTGTTTATTTTTACTTCACAAAACGTCACTGTTGATCAAAATTTGACTTTGAAAGTTATTTATTTTGAAATAGTATTTGAGCAATATTTTATAAATTAAAGAAGTTTATGTAATTAAAAAATACTCTTCAATTAATAAGTTAATATTTTCCTTTGGATGCTACAATGTGCCTCAGCCCGGGGAAGGTTTATAACAAAGGCTAATCACGTCTCAAGAGAACATGAATTCACCTTGCTGTAGTTGAATGCATTTGCAATTGGTAGACCTGGTCGAGCCCTGAGTGGCACGTTTACTGGCATCTGTGTCATCCAAAACGTCACTTAACCTTTATAAGCCTTTACCTTGTCATTTGAAAAACATTTTTATGTATGTTAGGTGTGTTTACAACATAATAATATTAAATGAAGTTTTAATAGGAATATCACTTTATGTATTTTGAAAACAGGTAGAGACGTTACATTTATTTGATGTTAATATACAAGAATTACATATATATGTATATATTATAACATATAGATGTTACCATATAGAATCATATGTCAAGAAATCCCAACATAGAAGTTACAAGCTTTAACTTTTGACGATATACTTTTTAGATTCAAAAGACAGAGTAAAGAACAGTTGCATTTTTCTAAACATTTTAAAGGAGCTTTAATGTGAGCTTTAATGCCTATTTCAGAAAAACTTAGGAAATTTGAAACCCAAGGTTGTGTGCTACTCTCAAATTGTTTCATTCTCAAATGTTAACTTCATAGCTTTAGACATGAGAATTTGAAGCTGTTTTTTGGAGGAAAGCCCCGGGTTTATGCAAAGACCCTATGCAGTCATCTTATTCTGTGGTCCTGGGACCACCTGTTCTCATAGTTACTGTCGGTTTTTCAAATCTATGCCTTCTGTTTACCCCTGATGCTGTTGAGAGTTTGTTTTCATTCCCTGAGATCATACTTAAGGTAGCAAAGTGTTTTCCACACTTAAATTTCAAAGTCCATTTTATTCACATTTGATCTGAAAACCATCAATGGGTCAGGTGCTCCCGAAAGCCTAGTACCACCTGAGGGCCACCAGAGGGCTTGTCTTGTTAAATCCCTGGGGCAGCTTCTGCCTGGGGAGGTGAACTCATGAAGCCAGAGAGATGGAGGGACTGAATTGTAGAACTCACTTAATCTTTTTTTGAGAGAAGGAAGGAAAG
>CM052661.1:3431469-3454335 GCA_028533165.1 Leontopithecus rosalia | reverse complement strand
AAGTGTGATCTTCTTTAGAGGGAGAGGGGTTCTGATTTTGAGTATTCTCAGCCTTTTTACACTGGTTTCTTCCCATCAGTGTAAATTTATCCTCCAGTCGTCTTTGAAATTACCAGCTTTCAGTAGGTCTCCTGAGTGGACGTCCAAGATGTTAGTTCCCAGGGCCAGGAACAGCGGCGTTAAGACTGATGGTGTTTTTCTGCCCAGGCTTCTCCTGTCTGGCTTCCTTCTTGTGTCCATAATAGGCGAGTCTGCCTTCCCGGAGCTCCCAACTTCGGTCAGAAGGGGAAGCAGTCGCCTTCACTCTGCGCCGAGGCACTGGCACAACTTCTGCGCCGGCCTCAGGAGTCAGCGCTGGGAACCCACGTGGCTCCTCCAAACCCCGGTCAGAAGGGGAGCCAGTCCCGCCTAGTCAGCTCTGAGAGCTGCCGTACGGAGTCGGCGAAACCACTGCCCCGCGTGGCTCCTCCACTGGGAATCTTCTGCTCCTGAGCGACCAGAATTTGTCTGAAAGTGTGGCGTCCTCTAGTTCTATGAGCTTTAACTGCGAGCTGCAATCCTGAGATGTTAGCGATCGGCCATCTTGGATCGTTCCCTTTCAGAACTCACTTAATTATAATAAATTAAAGTTTGAAAACAACTACTTTATTCTATTATTCTGAAACTTGCAAGTCTGTTTTGAAAAAAATTGAAAGTGCTGTAATCCCAGCACTTTGGGAGGCCGAGGTGGGCAGATCACGAGGTCAAGAGATCAACAACATCCTGGTCAATATGGTGAAACCCCCATCTCTACTAAAAATAAAAAAATTAGCTGAGTGTGGTAGCGAGCACTTGTGGTCCCAGCTACTCAGGAGGCCGAGGCGGAAGAATTGCTTGAACCCAGGAGGCGGTGGTTGCAGTGAGCCGAGATTGCGCCACTGAACTCCAGCCTGGTGACTGAGCAAGACTCCGTCTCAAAAAAAAAAAAAAATTAAATGTGTATATTTAGTTTTTCAATTTAAATTTTTATGACAACTAATTATCAAAAGAGTATTTCCAGTGCTGTATGCTTACAGGTAATATAACAAATGAAGATAAAACAGTTATATAATTAATAAATGTTTGAAAATTTTAACATTGATTATATGTTCAAATAAAAATATTCTGTATATAGTAATTTAAATGCAGTTAATTTCACTTGCTTTCTTTTAGTTTTTAAAAATGTAGGTACTAGAAAAGTACAGTTATATTTATGGCTTTCACTGTATCACTGTAGAACAGTGCTGAGCTAGACGGGTTCAGCATTTTGTGAGCTGTTTCATACAAGCCTGAGTATTTATTTACAAAGTTATTATCAACGTAGGTTTACCTTCTAACGGTACCCATTTTTCCAGCATAGCTGCAGTCTCAAGTTCTAACGGTGTTGATGTGCACATGTAGTCACTGTAAACACCTGGTTTTCATGTTTTAATTTTTTACTGAAATGTGGAGGACATACTGAAACACTGACGTATACAAAATGCAAGTGCTCAGATTAGTTTCTGTTTTCACAGTTCTGTACTAAAGTTTGTTTAGATTCTAGCTTGCTGAGGAAAATGTTATATGTCGTGTCTATTCGATTAGTATTTGTTAGAAATTATTTTTTCAGAACATGGTGATTCATTCTCTTTGAAAGCTTACTATATACTAAATTATAAAAATGTGATAATATCAAGTAATGCAATATACAAAGCTGACTGTATGTCAAAGGAGAGAAAGTAACCTTTGATTGGCCAACACTTGCTTAAGAAATAGCCCAAAACCCTCGTTTAAGCATACTTCTAAATAATTCAGAAGCATATTTGAAGTTTAAGTTCCTGGCGTAATAAAGCATAGAAAATGAAGTTATTTATTTTCAACAGGTTAGTTAACGCTCAGTGTTCTAGCTTTGAGGACATCGTGTTCTGGGCTGGGAAGGAGACGGTGGATAGGCCCCTGTGTGTTCCTTTGAAACAGTGGTATCCTTTGATGTTCTTGCCCCTGTGTACTTGTCTCATGATTTGTGTCTTTGCTTAATAAAAAATGCACAGGACTCAAGCTTTTGACATAGTTGGCATCTGTTTCGGATTTACTTTTACTGACAGGGAGCTGCTGCTGGCAAGTGCTCAGTCTTTTTATCACCACTCCTGGCCTCCTCTGTATCTTACACTCAAGTTTTTTTTTTTCCTTCATTAAAAATGCTGCATTGAGGGCCAGGTGCAGAGGCTCACGCCTGTAATCCCAGCACTTTGGGAGGCCGAGGCGGGTGGATCACGAGGTCAAGAGATCGAGACCATCCTGGTCAACATGGTGAAACCCCGTCTCTACTAAAAATACAAAAAATTAGCTGGGCCCGGTGGCGCGTGCCTGTAATCCCAGCTACTCGGGAGGCTGAGGCAGGAGAATTGCCTGAACCCAGGAGGCGGAGGTTGCGGTGAGTCGAGATCACGCCATTGCACTCCAGCCTGGGTAACAAGAGTGAAACTCCGACTCAAAAAAAAAATGCTGCCTTGAAATCTGCTGTGAATAACAGAATAAAATGCTCATTCAAAGTTGGCTAATTATAAGTTGAACAGGGTTAAGACACTTGAATGAGTTGCCACATCCAAAGTTATGCATTTACCTTTTCAGTGAGTCTATTTGTCGGGGGCAATAGAACCGTCTGTGTAGAATGAGTGTGTTAGAGGATACTTTGCTAAAGTTGCACTTACTACTCCATATTTACACTGAGTAATAAACTCAACATTCCTGCTCATGAAAAACTCTATTAAATGGGGCACTGAACCTTGCTATCTTATCCAAGGACAATACTGCCAAGAATTCCCATTTGACAGGGATTAAGGACCCAGGAAGAAATGTGACATTCTGTTTAGATGTCCGCTGGCCACCTGTAGCTGTCGAGTCCTGTTTGTGACTCTGTTTCTTGATGACTTGTTGGAAGCAATTGGCTTTTTACACTAAATAGGAAGCGTTTAAAAGTGTGACTTGCACACTTGTGTCACCAAGTGCTTAATTTTGTGTGTGTGTGTGTGTGTGTGTGTGTGTGTCAATGTGTATGCTGTGTTAGGAAGCTTGGCATGGGGTAAATTTCCTTTTCACATCTAAACTGAGATGCTCAGACATTTGCTAATACAGTTGCTGGTTTCTGAAAGTATTATGAAAACGTGCAAACATAAAAGCAGGAGAGTGATGGTTATGGAAAAAATGTGCCCATAGGTCAGCTTTAACAACTCTTAGTAAAGAAGTATAACAATACAGCAATCTTATTTCATGTATGGACATAATTTTAATAAAGGCAAGGACAAGTACTTTAAAATGAGGCATTGTTACCTTCAAAGAAAGGTATCTTAGCGGCCTCCCTTTATTACAAATATACTGCAATTGGGAATGTAACTTAGTCTTTTTTTCTATAAATATTCTAAGAGCCAGTTATATACACAAATGAAAATATTTCACATAATCATCACACTTTGTTCCTTTGTTCACATCTTATGACAAGTCAAACAGAGATGATAGTGGCAGCAAGTTACAATCTGGTTTTCTTTATGTTGAATTTGTAGCTAAAATTTGAGTTTCATGTATGAATTTATTTCTTTTCTAAAAATAAGCACAAATTATCTGTCTGTTACACATTTAGTATTTAGTACCTTTAATGGCAAAATCCACAATAACTTTTGTGTTAACCTAATATTAAAATGCTACTTTCATTATTTTTTAAAAATTACATTTTATATAGCAATAGTAGCATCACATGTAACTTTATCATGTGGGATTTATATGTGTTCATATTCTATATAGCTGATAATTTTATATTTTCAGTTTCCTTATAAATTTTGAGTCAGATATTAGCTATTTCACAGATTCCCAGGACCATCACTGTCTTTTTAACATCCTCGAACTTTACATTCCATCCATTGACAGTAAAACTGAATATTAATCACTGTAATTCACTGAACATTTACCAAGCTTGAGTCTCTTGAGCACTGGAATTGTATATAAATTGTGAATGTAGTCTGAAATTTAAGGGTAGATTATTCTGTTTGTGGGAAACTCTATGGGCATAAGGAGAAATAGAACCACCAAGGTTTTCATAAATGGAGGATTTTAAGTATTATGCTGAAAGTTAGGGAATGGGTAAGGTCTAATTATGTTAACACGTTAAGGATTTCCTTAAATTCTGTCACTTGTGTTTAAATAAATACATGCTACAAACAAACTCTTTCTGCAAGTCCTTGCAAGAAAGGGGATTATGAGGCAGGATCACCTGATAGCGAACTTCGTGTTTTCATGAGTGTTGACATGCAGCTCTATCCATGTTTATAATTTCAAGAAAATTATCTAGATATAAAAGAAAAATATGGCAGCAGGAAACAGTGAGAATATGATTGTTTAGGGCTGTACATTTAAGTATGTGACTAGGAGGGTGACTGAAAGCTGATGGACAAGCATTACCAATGGGGAAATGGGGGCTCAGTCAAGCCATGAACCTGCAGATTCAGAGATGGGGCATGAAAGAGGAGTGAAAGTTCAGAAAACCAAGGGAAGTCAGCCACGTTCCCTTCAGCAGATTTTTAATCTTATTAATCAGAATACAGCCCAACTTTATGAGAAATTTTTAAAGGTTAACAGCATTATACGCATATATATGTATATATATATCATCTGTAGATGACATATATGTTATGTGTAGATGTTATCTGTAGATGACATAAATACTTATAGTTTTTGATTAAACAGTGCTTCTATATAGTAAGAGTTTATAAAGGAAATATTTTTAAATGGTACAAAATTTACATGCAATGTTATGAAACAGTTATAAAATGGATAGTCTAATAGCATCTTGATAATTTTTTTGAACTTTCTCTAATTTTTAACTTACCTAGAGTTTATCTTTTTTAAATATTGAGTTTATGTTTTCATTTGTCAGTGTATGAAAATATATACAGGCTACCTTGAAATGAATTCTAGTACTCTATTATACAATTTTAACTGTATAGTTAAACGTTTTAAACTTATTTTCTGATCAGGGAAATGGCACATTTATTATATTTCTGAAAAGAGATGTAGTTCACAGAGAAAACCCTTTTCCAATTTTTTTTACCCTAAGAGTTCCTTCTACATACAAACACCAAAACATGTATGTGTTTCTGTTTATTAAAATTGGGATCATATTGTAACAAAAGACTTTCTTTCCTGAATCAAGGACAGAAGGAAAGTAAAAGACTTTCTATCACTATTTTTACTTAAAATTATATCAATTAACTATTCTTGGTTCCCTTTTTATACAAATTATTTAAACAATCCTGTTTTTGTGCAAGCTAATTTATTGTTTATCCAATTATAATTCATGCTTTTTGGAACAACATATGTAAAATAAAACAGTATCACTTTTATTAGTATAGATCATTAGTCATGTCAAAAGTTAGAGCATTTTAGAGTTCACTTTCTGTGGCTAAATTATTTTCTACAGGTATGTGTGAAGTTATACCAAAGCTGTTGTGAATAGAATCATACTGAATACTATCACTAAAATAAGCTTTGCCAAATGTATATAATTTTTAGGAAGGTTTGCACATGAACTTTTGCATGCCCATGTTGAAACTCTGGAAGTTAACCAACATGTAGCAGTTACCAAACTAGCACAGTAGTTTTCTTATCACTCCCTCTATGTAAGATCTGTCTGTGATTGTCACATAAAATTTTAAATAAAGACACAAATCAATGTATTTATGCTCCTTTGTCCTTTCTTATAAAACGTTAAAGATGATTCCTTTAATCTTGGTACTGAATCTGTTCCAACAAAAACACCACATTAGCTTACACTTTCTGACCTTTCAGTTTCTGCTCTTAATAAAATATAAAAGGGTTGTATCACTTTAATTTCTCCCATATTCACTTGTAAACAACATCAATAAAAACAAACTAGGCAATAATTTAACTTAAAAACTATAAAGGAAAAACTCCCCCAAAAATATACCTATGCCATAAAACCTACTCTTTTATTGAATATCATTGGTTATCTTTGTAAGGCAATGGCTTTTATTTGTTTATGTCTTGTATCACTAATCTCATTGTTTGGAGAATTACTTGGAGCAAGTAGTTTAATAGAAACCAGTGGAAAACCTATTAACTATTTATGCCTGGCATTTTACACCCCACACCTGCTCAGCTACAAGCACATTTGTGGATGGCTATCATCAAGAAAATATATATGTGACCAACACACACACACACACACACACACTCACACAAAACAACAGTTCTTTTTGGGTTATCTGTGAGCAAATCTTTTGGGTGCTTGAGTCTGGTAAAAATAAAAGCAGTACAACAGTTTTCAAAGACAGTTATAAATTTTGTTGAGGGTGGCAGTATTTTTCCAAGTGATAAAAAGTTCTAATAATCCCGTATCTCCTGATAGCAAGGCAGTTTAGAGACACAAGTGATGTTATGTATTATGTTGACTTTGTACTTTGTGTATCACTAAGAAACACTGAATTTGGGGAAAATTTAATGGAGGGAGACATACAGATTCTTGTTCCACATTGAATGTAAATTTCGTAGATTTCTTAATCTATTAATAAATAGATTTAACAAAGTACAGAAGGCCTTCATTATAAACACAGACCTCTTACTATAATTTGTGAACCAAGCAGACAAATATTCAATGAACAGTTACTTGCTTGGATGTTTCAATTAATGTCATTACGACTGTGCTCAGGATTAGTCAATAATGCATTTGAGACTTTGGGCACCAGAGAAATCTTGAGGAAACTGATAATGTTTAAAATCTTAACTTTGTGCTCATAGTTTAGAAAACTAAAATGTGAAAATAGTCATGTCTTTCCTCCCCACGTACGCTAGTTGGGTGATAGTTCACGTTATACATCCGATAGGAGCAGCTAGAAGGAGTATAATGCTCCTAGTACAGGACTGATTGGTTCTGAGGCCTGGACTTTAGTTTTTTCTCTGGTTGTGTTTTGACTCTAAATTAACTTTGCAAAAAATACATAAGTAGGTATTAGAGTTATTTCTAAGACCATGGTGGAGGAGGGGCTATTTAATATGTTCCATATAATAAATGAATTATATATTACAATAAAGTCACAGTTTCATGCTTCCACTCTAATTATTTTAAGTGACATATAGAGTATGCTGAAAAGAAATGTATGCAGTTATTTATAGCAATACAAATATCATTCTAAATACCTCTAGTACGGTTGAAGAGCCTTCATATAAAATCAATCCAGTAATAATGGTGATGGTCAACACTTACTAAATACTCAACACTGTGCTAAGCACAGCAAATATGTTTTATCATTTCATCTTCACAACCATTTGAAGAAGTGGCCAGTACAGGTTTCATCAGACACATAAGCAAATAGAAGCTTAGAGAGGCTAAATCATCTAGCCAAGGTGTCAGTATTTTGACCCAGATGGTCTAGCTAAAAATTCTACTTTTTAATTGAATATTCATATACCATATCCTGGTAATAAACAATTTCCTAAAGATTACTACTCTCTATTTGACTTTCCAGATAAAATACAAAAAACCTCATTTAATTTGAATTTCAAATAAATGATGGATGAAAAATATTTAGATTAAAAATACATTCATTGCTTAATTGAAAGTTGAAGTCAGCACAGTGTCCTCTATTCTTATTTGCTACTTAACTATTAAAATAAGCTTATTAGGCAATTATTATAATTTGCTTCTGGAAGACAGGAGTTGAAGACAAAAATGTATAATTGACCTGATGAGGGTTGCACAGATAATCTGATGCAAAATCCAGAAACCCATTCATCTCTCTAATTACCCATATGCATGGAATAGTGCTTTCATGACTTTTGACATGAAAGTGGAAAAAACTATATACACATATTCACATTCAATTGTGAACTAATCCAAATATCCCCATTGCCTTTTTATTACTTACATGAGAAAGACCGCCATTCAATTCTGTGTTCTTCTACAAATGAGTTATCCAAATCTCTTTTAAAAGATAAAAGTAAGAGTAAATGGCAATTTTTTCTCTATCATTTTGGTCTTTGGTTTTCATTTGCATATATTTTTTACACCTCTTTCTCAAAAATCAAATGATAACATAATGGTCACCACTCATTTTCTTTATTTTATTATACTTTAAGTTCTGGGTTACATGTGCAGAATGTGCAGATTTGTTACATAGGTATACACGTCACCAATTTTTTAAATGATAAAATTTGGAAATGTCAGCTACACTACACAATAGATGTTTTAAGCATCTGCTTTTCCTTGATTTATAACTAAAATATTGTGAACTACTGTTATTTCTTATAAAATACTTTCTATTAGATTTCTGTGAGAAACTAAAGCTACAACTTATTAACGAATTTTATCTATCAATTTATCTGTGTGTTGAGACTGACTCATCAAGACTGATATAAACAGAAGTATACAGCAGTGAGTTAGTGTTAAGGTCATCTCATAGTCATCTCCTTTATTGAGAGTTTATTCAGTAATTACAGGTTGAAAATGTACAGTCATCAAAATAAATTTTATATTAATCTACAATACGTGTGGAGTGTTAGGGAGATTGCAGTTATTTCTGACCTAATTCAGCAAAAACACAGAAAAACCTGCCTTCAGAAAAGGTGTACTGTAAGTAAATAACTGATACTACAAGTTTGCAGTGAATTATTTGTTATGTGTGTGGTTTCTGTGTAGTTTTTGAAAATATGTTCCTGTGTCACTGTCTGTGCCTATATACTCATAGAAACCTGCTTTTAGATAGTATTTCCTATGTAATACGATATACAGAAGTCCTCACTGATCATTGTCCATAGGTCCTTGGAAGCTGAGACTTAAAGTGAAAGGAGGTCCAGGAGTTACTGGAGAAACATGGTTTTGTTCAGTGTAGTTTTGTTATGACATTGACAAGGAATTATATATAGTTTTTGTTGAAGTCGCAGTTTCAAAGAACCTTTTAAGGTCATAAAGAAGTACAGTAGTAAACCATAAAGTACCTATACCTATTGAGGGCGTAAAGTAAAAGTAGCTGCACTGCAAAGCTGAGGCGAATCTAGCAGGACTCCATGTGTTCACCTGCACAGGTACCCGTGACAGGTGTGGGTGTACAGTTGATTCCTGAACAACACAAGTTCGAACTGCACAGGTCTATTCACATGCAAATTATTTCAACCAAGCGTGGATGGGAATACAGTACTCATGGGGTGTGAAGTCCATGTGTTTAGGGAGGGCTAGCTTTTCGCATACATGATATCTGTAGAGCAGGTATTTTGGTATGCGTGGGGGTTCCAGAACCAGAGCCCTGCGGATGTCGCAGGAGGACTATATGCATTGTGGGATTCACTGTGCATTTCAAATAGCACTGCCAGGAGCAAGTAATCGCATGTAAGTTTGCAGCTGGAAGAGCAATTCATAGCATGGAAGCTGCATCCACTTTCATTTGTTTATAAGTATATTAGTGATACACAGGCATGGGATTTAGTAGTGAGGTATCATTGATACACGTATAGTAAGACAGACCGTAACATGGAGGTATGCTACCATTTGTTTTCTTCCTCTTTCTTTAAAGCTCTGCAAAAGAGCTAATTCTCAGGCACCTGCTATTTTCTTTGCCATTTTTCCCTCTTTTCAAATGTAATTGTAATGGTAGTATTTTCTTGCTGGTGCTCATTTTAGTTCTCCTAACTTTGATGCAGTTTTTTTTCTATGAAAAATGTATTGCGCTGCAGTGAATTTTTCTTCAGTTAATGAGAGTCTTCTGCAACATTTCAAATAGGGCATCAAGCCAAGCTAAGCATTTTCTAAACTTTTGTTTGTTTATTTTGACATTTTCCAAGCACTCTGTGTGTGTTACTAATGACCAATTTCTATATCTTCTGAGAGTTGATGCTCACATCCTGTCAGGGCACTGACCCCTGCAGCTTCGTGGTCCTTGGTGTCCACTAGGCCCTGACTCATGTTTATCACATTGCAGAAAAAAAAGAAAAAGGCAGTTTTACATCTGTCCCATATGAAAACATAGGTAATGCAAATGATATGTATAGTGATAATAATTCAGAGTCAGCTCCAGGCAGAATGAGGAAATGATCAAAGGAATGGCCTTTGAATGCTTCTACATCCTGAACTTTCTGCACCAACTTCTAGAAAATCTCCTTTCTTTACTCTAAGTCTCTTCCCACTAGGATCTGTTCTCATAACAGGGTTTAAAATTCAATCCCAGTAAATAGTGAATGCGGGTGACAGTTTAAAGTGCTCTCTCTCTCCCGAGGAGTCTCATTTTTCACAGCGATCAGCACCTTGAGTTGTTTGATGAAGGAATGAGGTCCTCAGAGTGAGATTTCAAGCACCAGTGAGTAAGTGGGAAATGCTCGGAGTGTGGTGGCAGAGATGGAACTTTCTAGGTGGAAGGAAGCCACAGCCACCTGCGGGGTTCCATGCAGATGATGAGTAGCACTGTCCTTAAACACAATTTTGCCATTTTCAAATTACGAATGAAAATAAGGATCAGATGCTTTTAATAGAAGAAAGCAGCTAAATTGGCAGACGTGCCATCTTCAATTGAGAGGCAGGTTTAATTCTATCAGAGTCAAAATCAGGTTGAATAGGAAGTTGGGCTGTAAAATGTATAGTCATCAAAAATAATGGGATTCAAGCTGCACTAGTCACAGCTGGATATCAGAAGAGATGACTCAGAAAAGCCTGGAGAGATGCCACATGGGGGGAAGAAAAGCTCGGGAGATTCTCTGTGATCTGTGAAAATAGGTGGTTGCACAAAGTAGAAAAGCCAAGGCAACCGTGGCCAAAAGAGATCACGGATGGAGAAGGGAGAGGACAGGTGACGAAATGGAAACAAAGTCTGAATCATGATTTTGTAATAACACGTTAGACCAGTATAAAGAATTGGAGGAAGGTAACTGTAATTAGTTAAATAACATTGAGAACTATTTATAATGTACTAACATACCGTGTGTTAGCCTGACGGACTCTATCTTAACCTCCGCCTCACCCCTCCTGCCATTTCTCCCTTGAGTGCACACCTGGGTCATGCTCCTGTGCTGCGGCATGCTGTGCTTAGAGCTATAGAGGCGTGTAACCTTTGTAACCATAGCCTGCTTGACAAGCCCACTTGCTGCTGTGAATGCCCCTGTTGATTGATGGTATGACAAGTACTAAATACCCGCCTTGGTATCCGGCAATCATGGGAACCGCTTGTGTATACCCTCCTGGAAATCAACAACCATGAGAACCTCCTGCCCCCCAGTTACCAGCTTCCTTATCTAACTTACTTGTTCTGCTTCTGTAAATTCTGCTCCAGCTAGGCTCCCCTCCCCTACCTTATGCAAGATATAAAAAGGGATCCAGCCCCTTCCTCGGGGTCCATAGAATTTTGAGCATCAGCCTCTCTCAGTCACTGGCTAATTAATAACGGACTCGTGATTCAAGCTCACAGCATGGAGCTGGTCCATCTAACTCCCTTGGGTGTAACAATAGGAGACACGGGGCCGGGCGCGGTGGCTCAAGCCTGTAATCCCAGCACTTTGGGAGGCCGAGGCGGGTGGATCACGAGGTCAGGAGATCGAGACCATCCTGGTCAACATGGTGAAACCCCGTCTTTACTCAAAATACAAAAAATGAGCTGGGCATGGTGGTGCGCGCCTGTAATCCCAGCTACTCAGGAGGCTGAGGCAGGAGAATTGCCTGAACCCAGGAGGCGGAGGTTGCGGTGAGCCAAGATTGCGCCATTGCACTCCAGCCTGGGTAACAAGAGCGAAACTCCGTCTCCAAAAAAAAAAAAAAAAAACAAGAGACACGGGAAGGAAATGCCTGGTGTGGCTTGCTGCGTAGCAAACATGCTGCTGTATCAACGCCTTTATCATCGCCGGCCTTCTTCAAGTCCCCCCCCCCCATATTCTAGCCTCTCTGTCACAGCCAAAGACTCAGAAAGAGGTGCAGAAATAGTGATCTGGTCATTTTTCTCTCCTCACAAACTTTTCGAAAGTTCTTCATTAATCCTAAAACGACACCCAAATACGGTTACACAATTCAAGCTCATCTGTCACGTGGGCCCAGGCTCAGGTCAGCGTTCCCTCCCCTCTGCCTTCTTCCATTCAAAGTATTCCCTGCTCCTCAGAGGGATCATGATTTTCCAACTGTGGGTTGGCTGCTTTTCTTCCTCCATCTGTATAGAATTCTGTAATACAAACTCCAGCAATGATGCGATAATTTCAACATATATTGTAGGAGAAGGATAGTTTGGCACACTGCAATTCTGGAGACTTGGTTACCTATCACCTGTATATAACTTACACATTGTTATTCTTTTTTAATGAAGATGTCATTTGCAGTGTTTTAAGTAGAATGTAAATGCTAAGGATTCAACAGATCCTGCTTAATTGATAAGCTCAAAAGAAACACTTTGAAAAAAAAGCTTTGAGTTTGCATCAGGCAAACTGTACTGGCAGGTAATAGTATAAAGTTATGTCTGATATTTAGAATATATTTATGAAAAAAATGAGGTAAACTATGTGTAGGACGCTTTCATAAGATTGGAGAAAAAGGAACAAAACTGCCAGAGGAATGAGATATATTGAGGGCTTTTAGTTAGATTAAAAAAAAAAATTTTCCATATTCAAAAAGTCAAAGAATACGTGAGATCTGATAAAAATACATTATTAAACTTCAGAGAGAAAAGTCTGTCAAAAGCCATACAGCCTTGGGAGTGTGCTTCAAAGCACAGTGAGGATGAACAGGGAGCCAGGCACCATGGCTCATGCCTGTAATCATAGCAGGTTGGGAGGCTGATGGGGGTGAATCACCTGAGGTCAAGAGTTGCAGGTTTGAGAACAGCCTGGGGAACATGGTAAAACCCCGTCTTTACTAAACATAAAAAAATTAGCCAAGTGTGAGGACACAGGCCTATAATCCCAGCTGTTCAGGAGGCTGAGGCAGGAGAATCATTTGAACCCAGGAGGCACAGGTTGCAGTGAGCCTCCACCTCAAAAAAAAATGAAGATAATATCTCAGAAAATGTACCTCATTGTGTATTTTACTGATAATATCTCAGAAAATGTACCTAATTGTGTATTTTACTTTGCTGTCAGAAAATAAATTAAGAAAATGTTTCATATGTTGAAAAATTAATAAAATAAAACAACAGAATGAGAAAGTAATTGTAATTCCCCAAATAGCAAGCCTCTTGATGAGTTTCTGATGCATTGTGAATAAACATTCTATGTGGAAAGGGATTTGTTTTATGAAAATGTCTCTCATATTAAAATTACTTTAGGGCTGTTAACTATTTTACAATGTCCTTTCCTATGTAGATGTTATTCAGATATGTGTGTGTTTGTGTGTGTGTTTAGCAATTTAATTAAGTGTGAGTATTTGGTTATGTTACTTTAAAAAAAATTGAAACTCACATATATATCTTCCTTATTTTGTATGTACTTCATATTTAGAGAGATTTTTAGGTTTTCTCTGAACTTGACTGTAATCTCATAGTTACTTTTGCAAAAATAAGACTTTAAATAAGGATATTTTTCTTCAGTCTTTCAAGTAAGTAAAATAAATTTTCTTTTTTAAAAGACTTCTACTTGTTTCTTTAAATATTGTAAAATTTGACAAACTTAAGTAGAGATACTAGACTTGCTGTAACCTATAAACAATTGGTCACTGCTATAATAATTACTTCCTCTTGAGAAGTAACAAAGTGTATTGACCCAAGAGGAAAACATTATCCAAAAGGAATCTAATTAATATTCAGGTCATAATTGCTTTACAGGTAGCTGTAGTCCTTATTTTGTTCAAATATAGGGCGCGGTGGCTCACGCCTGTAATCCCAGCACTTTGGGAGGCTGAGGCAGGTGGATCACGAGGTCAAGAGATCGAGACCATCCTGGTCAACATGGTGAAACCCCGTCTCTACTAAAGATACAAAAAATTAGCTGGGCACGGTGGCGCGTGCCTGTAATCCCAGCTACTCGGGAGGCTGGGGCAGGAGAATTGCCTGAACCCAGGAAGCGGAGGTTGTGGTGAGCTGAGATCGCGCCATTGCACTCCAGCCTGGGCAACAAGAGTGAAACTCCGTCTCAAAAAAATAATAAAAAATAAAATAAGAAAATTAGGACTTCAGTGTCATATTTTGCACAGCTTACCATTGTTTTCTTTAAATATGATAATCCCTTTAAGAAGAATTGATTCAGAGTCCAAATTATCTTGTGAAAATATATTGTGGTTTTGAATATATCTTTAACAGTGTTACTGTTCTTAGATTGGTTTTTTGTAACAGTGCTTCTATTTGTGGATTGCATGGATCTTAAAATTATGAACACACTTTTTAAGAGTAACCTCATATCTGTCTCATTCCTTCCTGCTCCCCTCCCCCATCTCATCCGTACTGACTCTAGAAAATAGATCCAAAAATGTAGTGTGAATATATATCAGGCATGAATAAGTGAATTCTTTATTTCAGTCATTACCATGTTAAAATCCTTTTTTTAAATACTTAATCAGAAGTATATGACTGCCACAATAAGTGTTGTCTGCTTACAAAAAAAATATATATATACACTTTTGTGGTTACTATTAAGCTAAATAATGTACGTATGCACTTTCTATTTTGTATATCTTCAATGTATAATATGTTTTCATACCATTGTTCAATTTTAAATATGCATTCCAATATTAAGAATGGCAACTTGCAGGCCGGGCACGGTGGCTCACGCCTGTAATCCCAGCACTTTGGGAGGCCGAGGCGGGTGGATCATGAGGTCAAGAGATGGAGACCATCCTGGAAAACTTGAATATTAATATTCATTATAGGTTTATTATTTAAACCATTTTTGCTCTATAGTAGAAATTTATCATTTTCTTCACATAGATCTTCCATAGTTCATAAAGTTAATCCTGAGGCTCCCTTGTAAATTCTTATTACTACTCATTCTAATTGCCATTCTATAATTTTTTATTATATTTTCTAAATGATAGTTGCTAATAGATGTTGAAATATGATTTATTTTCTAAATAGCAACTTCTTTGAACTCTAGTAACTGCTGTTGATTGAGCCTTCTGTTTTGTGTTTTCTGGAATTAATGAATATTTTCTTTCCTCTTTCGAATAATTATACTTATTTAATTCTCCCATCTAATTGCATTAGAAAGTACTTTAAAAAAAACAGAAAGTTAAATAAAATTGAAGTAAGTAGGCATTCTATTCTCTTTAATAGGAAAGGTTTCTGTTACATTACTAGGTTTTATGCTTCTATTTCATAAAAATAACATAAAAGATTTTTCTCTTCTTTTATTCCAAAATTGTTAATTTTAGTCAAGAATAGATACTATATTTTACTAAATGTCATTCAGTTTTTGTTAATCATTTTGGGTTCTTTTCCATGTGAACGGTTTTCAAATGTTGAATCGTATTTTTATGTTTCCAGTCAATGCAGCCTTGTCATGATCCACTATTTCAATTTTCATCTAGATTCTCGGTGTTACTATTTTAAGAATTTATAGATAATCAGATTTTCATTAGGAAAATTACATAAAAAGTATATAAATTGTAAATTTTTATCTAATTTATTAAAAAGTTTATACAACTTTTCAGTAGTGTATTCAAGATATAATATCAGTGTTAATTCATAATGATAAAGAAGTTTATTCAAGTTATAATATCAGTGTTAATCATAATGATAAAGAGGTTCAACTACAGGACAGGTCACTTTAAACTATTAGTGGGAGCATACCTACATGGCACATTTGTTCAAAATTGTTTTTCTGAAGGAAGAATATGAGGGATGAGTATGAAAATGTTCTACTTCTTAAAATTAAATAAATGCTTTGTCAGAGTTATAAATTTTATCATTGGCTTCTATCTAACCAATCAACATTACATACTACAATGAAATCACATTAAGTACAAAATAAACTAATATTTTCACATTTGTTATTTACTATATTAAAAAGTTTTGATTTTTTTTTCCTCCAAATCAATTGTTTCTAAGATCTAGGCAGTTTCTCTTAAATAGAAGACAAAAATTCATAAAGATTTTCCTTGGTATTAAATTTTTATATCACTTACGGAAATCTGTTACATTTCCATAGGAAATATACTTTTAAAAAAAACTTCTACTTGTTGAATAACACTGGGTTTTGGTGCTTTGAGTAGCTTAAGTAAAAAAGTGGTTTTAAGTCAGCTCCAAATGATCGATATCAGCTAATACGCCAGGCAGGTCTATGTGGAGCGGGCAAGTTTAAGATGACTTGCAAACACACACAAAGCAGGTCTGGAAAACAGTGGGGGCCACGGTTCCCCATCCTCCTGGGCAACAGAGGAAATCTGTTTCCTCACATTTTATTTTGGATTGGTGAGGGAATCTTTATCTGTGAGGAGACCATGAATCTATACAAACAGCTGGCTTTTAGGGTAACTGAAGTGGTAAGTGAAGGGTGTAAGTTTCTCAAAGTCAACGTCACCTTAGGGAAGCCTGAGTACTGACTTGCTCTATTTAAAGTTTTCAAATAAATTTCATGGTGCATTAACTTTCCTAATTGTAACACGTCGAATGATACTTTTCAGAGCCAGATTATTCATGAAAATGCTGACAGAATTTTTTCTGAATATGTGTGTTTTTAATCTCATAATTTTTAATACTTATTATTGCTTTGTATTCGTTAAATACAGCATAAAATACAGGAATACATGTATACAATTTATAAGTAAATGAATGTATTTTTAAACGTTACTGTTAAATTTTGCAATTTTTGAAACAGGTTACAATATTTATTTTACAAATAATAGTTGAGGTTAAATTAAGCTAGAGGCCAGTTTTTCAGCTGGCATTTAGAAGCTCTGAATACAATAATTCTATATCAGAAGCAGCCTTTGCATCAAGGCAAATCTAATTTCAATAACATTAACTTAAATTCATACACTTTACATATAGGTAAGTGTTTCTTAAGATTAGCTATTGTTTTAAGCATTAAATTTGTCGTTAATTGTTGCTAATTCAATAATTAACCTGTCCCACATAGTTGGTAATAGTTTTTACCCTGTCCCAAATAGTTGGTTCAACTAGAAGTTTAGAAAAGGGACGTAAGCCCATTTTCTACGTGTTTTCTCTGTTCATCATCCTACATAGGACCCTTAATTTATTCATCTACAATTAAAATTATCCTTAGTTCATTGATCAGGCTCAGAAAGAAGAAATAACTTATCCAAGTTTGTGGCACAAAAGTGGTCAAAGAAAATTCTAGATGTTACTGAGGGTATCTTCTTCTGAGCAATTAATCGGTGTTTGCTTATTAGGGAAAATGGATATTAGGGAAAAATTCTTTCAGCATTTTGATGAATGGTGTGGCTTTGAAAGCATCATTTGACATGTGTTCCAGTGTTTGTTTTAAGGCCCTGGTCACCGTTTTTCTGGGGATGGCCACCTTGGTGAGCATGGCTGTCACGTACCTGGGTGGGACAGCAGGAGAGAAACCCTTACTGCCATCTACCCTAGAACATAGAGGAACCAGCCTTCCAGAGTAAAATGCTTGCTAATGTTTAAAAACATGGCTTTAAGCAGTAGAGCTGCTCAGCTTCAGGGAGCTACTCATTAGTTTGAAAACTAGATTAATGGGAGAAAGAACTATTATCTGCCAATTTGTGCACTAGTAATTTGTTTTATTAAGCTGGATCCTTAGAGACATGTGCAACCTAATTGGATGTGTTATCTTCTAAAAAGTGGGAAAATTGAATATTATGCTCTTTGAACCTCTAAATACTGTGTTACTACAGCAGGGTTTGAGATTATCCTAAACATTATTCCTAAGAGGAAATTCTAATGATCATTGTAGTCACCAGAGTTGTCATCATCTTCATCATAATCTTCATCATCATCATCTTTATCATCATCTTCATAATCTTCACAATCTTCACCATCATCATCAGCTTTGTCATCTTTATCTTCATCTTCATCATCATCCTCATCATCATCTTCATCATCTTCACCATCTTCATCTAGCTTCATCATCTTCATCATCTTTATCATCATCTTCATAATCTTCACAATCTTCTTCATCATCATCTTTATCATCATCAGCTTCGTCATCTTCATCTTCATCATCATCCTCATCATCATCTTCATCGTCTTCACCTTCTTCATCTATCTTCATCATCTTCATCTTCATCATCTTTATCATCATCTTCATCATCTTCACAATCTTCACCATCATCATCATCATCAGCTTCGTCATCTTTATCTTCATCATCTTTATCTTCATCATCTTTATCTTCATCATCTTTATCTTCATCATCTTTATCTTCATCATCTTTATCATCATCCTCATCATCACCTTCATCGTCTTCACCATCTTCATCTATCTTCATCTTCATCTTCATCATCATCCTCATCATCATCATCATCTTCACCATCTCCATCTATCTTCATCATCTTCATCTTCATCATCTTCATAATCTTCACAATCTTCACCATCATCATCATCATCAGCTTCGTCATCTTTATCATCATCTTCATCATCTTTATCATCATCCTCATCATCATCTTCATCTATCTTCATCATCTTCATCTTCATCATCTTCATAATCTTCACAATCTTCATCATCATCTTTATCATCTTCATCATCTTTATCATCATCATCCTCATCATCATCATCATCATCTTCACCATCTTCATCTATCTTCATCATATTCATCTTCATCATCATCTTCATAATCTTCACAATCTTCACCATCATCATCATCATCGTCAGCTTCGTCATCTTTATCTTCATCATCTTTATCATCATCTTCATCATCTTTATCATCATCCTCATCATCATCTTCATCTTCACCATCTTCATCTATCTTCATCATCTTCATCTTCATCATCTATCTTCATCATCTTCATCATCATCATCTTCATAATCTTCACAATCTTCACCATCATCATCATCATCAGTTTCGTCATCTTTATCATCTTCATCATCTTTATCATCTTCATCCTCATCATCATCTTCATAATCTTCACTGTCTTCATCTATCTTCATCATCTTCATCTTCATCATCTATCTTCATCATCTTCATCATCATCATCACTTAACAGCTTCAGCGCAGTGCCCGAGAGTTGAATAGCAGGTGCTGTATTCTTTACCTGTCAATGTCAATACATTTATTCTTGATAGTTTGATATTTCCTCATTTTATAGATGAGTTTTAGAAGGGTTAATAAACTTGACCAAGTCATGGAGCTAGTCAATAAAAACAATCAGATTTAATTCTAAGACATGTCTCCTGAGGCTATGATTCTCCTGCTATAACAAATTGCATTATATAGAAAAACACTGTATTTTTACAAAACGAGAGAATTTTTGTGTCTACAATTGCTCCGGGCATTCTGCTCAAAATATAAATAAGTTAATGTTTTTGAATGTTATAAAATCTAGGTTTAGAAAACATGTATGATTTAGGTGAGCCAGTCACAACTGGAGTAAAGATTTTCATTTTGATTATTTCAGATAGAAAACATACATAAAAATCCATCATTGTGTAGGTCACAGAGTTAGTTACTGTTAAGATGATATGGTTTTGCAGTAGGCAGTTTACTGGATTGTTTGAAGGTCAGTGAAAATTGACTTACGATTATTGATTATTTCTTCCCAAGAAAGACATCAAAGTTGCTTATATCAAGTTTTGGGGAAGTAAATTAACTGTCACAGACAAAATTTCAGGACTTGGATTAATTTGGGAGGAACAATTATGTCACAAATCTAAAACCAGCCCACACTATGTTTTGGTTTGCCTGAATTTGATAGAAATGTGGTCAAAGCAGCTTTTCTATTTTTATTCTGTTCCAGTGTGTTCACCATAACTCCAGAGGAAAGAAGTCACAGAGGCCCATTTTGGTGGGAGGAGTAAATCTGTACTGTACATTTTTTATTAGGAAATCTAACCTCTCAGCTTACAGATTTATTTAGATCCTTACCCAACAGCCTGGTTTTTAGCACTCAACAGAAACTCTACAGGACAAAATTTGCTTTCAACTCTGCTTCTGAAACTGATAATTCTTTCTTTCTTTCTCTTTCTCTCTTTTTTTTAAGGGACTTTGATTTTTCCTCAGAAATTTTACCATAATGTAATGACTGCTTGTACCAGGGTCACTTGTTTTTGGCCATTTATTACACATTAGAGAGAAACCTTAATATTTTGTTTGTAAACAAAGTCATTATATTGGATTACATTTACTATAGTCCCATGTTTTCCCATTTAAACTCAAGTTTTGTCATCTCTGGGACTTCAGCTGTAATGATTTTTAGTGCAATGCCTGGAATACACAGCCAGTCAGTAAATAGCTTTTATATAATAAATTTTCAAAAAAAAAAAAAAGAAGTGATAAAACCCACAAGAAATAATACTGTTTTTAAATGCAAATTAATATATCTCATTTAAAGTGTTCTCATACAGAATATAATTGTGTTCTAATATTTATTAGAATATTTGGCCAAGACAGAATTAGTGACTGACCTAAAAAGCAAATAAAATGTGATTTTACTTGGAGACTGAGTTTCTTTGGCTGATCTAATGTTCTTATGGTTGATTATTAATTTAAATGATGACTTCTGTAGTGGCAGTTTTGAGTTGCAAATGCTGTTTTCATTGGCTTAAAAGAGTTTTGATTAAAGCCAAGACTTAAAAAATTCTCACTGACTTCAGTCTCGTCTCTGGATATCTGGTAGAACCTGTTTCCTCTCCATAAACTCCTCTGAGTTTACAAGAAAGTAAAGGAAAACCCCAGGGCCAAAACGAAAGTGAACTTTGAGACCTGAGTGATAACTTGATGCTGGAGGCTGAGGGTCCTGATTGGGTGTGTTTTACTCTTTTAGCACCAGACTGGCTAACTGAGTGGCGATTGATGTTTGAAGCTCCAGGGTCCTGAAGATGAGGTGTTGGAGCTAAGTTTCCTCCATGTGTGTCCAGAGTACTTCGAATTTATGATCCTCAGAAAGGCTGAATTCAAACTTAAAAATCAGCCCACCAGTGAAAGGAAATAGCCAGGGTATAGATACCTGTCTCTGTCTCTACTGAGTGGGGAACATGAAAGGACATTCTTAAATTTGTAACCACAAGCCTTCCTTTATTCTGGTTTGGGATTCCTTTCAGGCTGCCTATGTATCCTGGGAATCCCATATTGCAGAAATGAAAAGAAAGAGGCCAGGGCTAGTGCCTGCGGAAGGCTGGCAGCAACAAAGGAAGACACTCTACAGAGTGAGGGCATCCTCCACCATGCCCTCAGATACAAGTCACTCTCAGATTCAAGTCAAGTGTGCGTCCACAGGTTGAAATTCACCCAAGATAGTCAACAGCAAGTGACTCACAATGAGACCCTGCAAACAGCAGAATTAGAACTCCAGGAATTATCTATAGGAAAGAGAAGTAACAGTAAATATGACTAACTTTAGAGGTTAAAAAATCAAGGTAAATCTAAAATATGAGGCAATACTAAGGAAGGGGGGTGCTAAGGATGCAGCAGTCACAGAACTTTACATCTTTGCAGGACAAGACAGACTTTAGATTTTCATTGTTTTCTGTTTTATTATGTTACCATATCATTCGCTCATTCATTCATTTGTATTTATATTAAGTTCCATATCTACTTTTTAATATATTTTTTCTAGCTTTATTCAGGTATAATGAACAGAAACTTTATACATATAAGGTATATAATGTGATGTTTTGATATATTAAGAAATGGTAACCACTATCTCATTAACATATCCATCAGTTCACACAGCAAATATTTTTCTTTGTGTGATGAGAATATTTAAGTTCTACTCTCAGTCAGATGAGGCGGCTCATGCCTGTAATCTCAGAATTCTGGGAGACTGAGGCTGGAGGATTACTTGAGCCTACGAGTTCAACACCAGCCTGGGCAACATAGCAAGACCTCATCTCTATAAAATAAATAATACATATAAATAAATATATATGTATATATAATATATGTGTAATATATAATATAAATATATATGTCTACTCTCTTATCAAATTTCATGTATATAGCATTAGTATTACTAACTAGAGGAATCAGGCTGTACATTATATTCCCAGGGCTGATTCATCTTTGAAATAAAAGTTGGTAAACTTTGATCATTCTTCCCCTTTTCCCCTCTCCCCAGCTCCTGGAAACCACCATGCTAATTCTGTTCTCTGCTTCTGAGAAGATGATTTTCTTAGACTCCACATCTAAGTGACATTATACAGTATTTTTCTTTCTATGCCTGTCTTATTACAAAAGGGAAAGAGAAGCGAAAGGAAAGGAAACAAAGTATCCTTTTTCTTGTGTCTACAACACAAGCTTCAGGAGTGGCTGGGCCTTCCTTCTCTAGTAGCTTTTAACTTAGTCACAATTATTAAACAGAAGAGACAACTTTCAAGCCAGTAGAAGGGAGAAAAAAAGATTCTAAAAAAGAAAGACGTATGTGAGTGACACAGAAATACTGTACAGAGCACAAAACAAGATTTCAAAAATCCTAAATTCACCCTTAAAGCATAGTAACTGCTCTGTATATTGTACTTTGCTTTTTCACTGACTGTATAGTGTTTACAAAATATGCAAGTTAATGAGAGCAAAGGCAGAGTAGAAATATATACCAGGTAAATATTATCTATCTAAAATAACTCATGTTTCTATCATATCAAACAAGACAAAGATTAAGACATTTGCATTAAGAGAAAACAGCTATTGAAGACAGAGTGTCATAATACAAATACACAAGATCGAATTTTCCAGGAGATTTGACAGTGCTCAAGTTGAATGTTCCTTATAACTTAGCCTAAATTGTTTAAATCAAAAAGTGATAAAATTTTAAGAAGATATTAGTAAA